>CM075672.1:248547500-249135000 GCA_037962975.1 Clitoria ternatea | reverse complement strand
AAGGCTAAAAACAATTTGAAAAGCTTGTGTTGTTGACATGGAAGTTTTAAGAAAATGGCATCTTCTTATTTAAGAAAAATTTCGGTCTTTTAGCCTTATAGAGAGATATGTTCTTGCATGCATTCTTGGCTAGTTTGTATGCTTAAAATGATGTCTTGAAATGGAGAAAATTATGGTGCCAAAACTATTTGTGAAATGCTTGATATTGTTCTTGCTTGCATGTGAAGATCCATGGGTGGAATTATTGTTTTCTTGCTTACATGTAAAGGTAAGGTCATGAATGTCTTGAATCTCATTTTGCATGTGAAAAATTTAGGATTTTTTAGTAAGATTTATGCCCAAAATCGTGACTACATGTTGTCCTTGGAGAAGGTTTCAATGAGTTATATGATGCATAGCTTGGAAAATTATATGTTTTCTTGGTGATGATTAATGATTTATGACTTGGAAAATTTCATGATCTTACTGTTGGAACATTGATTAAATTAAGTATTAAAATGTTGATTTTGTGGATGATTGGTCAAATAAAAAAATCCTAAGTGTCGATATGGGTTCTCAGTCGAAAACACAAAAGAAACGTATTTTTATGGGAGGTACAAGGGTGGATGGCCTTAAGGTTATTGGATCTGTGTTTTGTTATTTAATATGTGTGATATTGAAAAGAGAATAGTTTCTGCCCAATTTGTTAAAATGGAGTGACAAGATGCGAAAAACGGTGGCTTTGTCCTTAAATGTGATTGGCAATGTTTTAGCGGTAAAAACGTAAATTTTTTGAAAAGAAAAAGGGGTAAAAAGGAATTTCAATTTTTGTGTTTAGCTACCCTTGCACGAATACCCATAGGTTGGAAGTATTATACTCACCCCTCTTGTCTGTTGTGTGATTTGTCTGAATTCTTTTTAGAGGACAATCGTGAAGGACATGGACAAGGTTGAGTCGTGAAAAGGGGAGTTGTCTCGAGTCATTTCTGTTGAAGAGAAGTGTGGGTATTTGACTTACTCAATATAAGGCAACAAATAAACGTGCCTATTTGGTATATTACTAGAAATGAATGAACAGACTGTTTATGAGAGCCTGTGTGCCCCATTTCTTTTTGGAGCATGTATAGTCTTGCAATATGAACCATGCAACCTTGATAACTACTTTTGAACAAGTAACTCCGTTACGTTTTATTGTGCAAAAAACCTCTAACAAAACCTATGGCACCTTAGTTAAGTAAGATGATCTAGTGGGAAGGATTACACTAATTAACATAGGAATGTCACAATTGAAGCATTATTGAATAATTTGTGGTTTAAGGTCTTTTTAGTTATTAAATATTATTACATAAAATTTAATATTTTTTATTTTACAAGTTTCTAAACACAGGTTTTTTTGGGCCTTTAAGGATTAATAGATTGCTAGCCTATTCAAATTAAAAGGTCCATTAGTTTATTTACAACACTTCTTAACAAAAATATTTTAAAAAAAACTATCAAACCAAACTTCCTATTAAATCAGGCCGAACTTAAACTTAAAAAAAAAAAAATCCATCACAATTAATTAGTTTAAGTTTGGACCTTCAGATTCTTGACAGGATAGATCTAGTCTGTTCTCAAATTTAGAGACGGCACCGGCCATTACACAATTAATTAAGGAGTTTTCAATTTATTTAAGGGGAGAAAATCACCAACTACCTTCAGCGTTGTATTTATTTGCATATTTTGGGGGCCCCATGGTTCATTATTTCAAGTGCGAATTAAATTTCACACCCATGATAATGATGCATTAATTCATACGAGAGGATATTATATAAATAAGAGAATAATCAAATTGTTGCTTAAAAAATATATCGTTCTCAATTAACTCTTAAATAAGTTTTCTTAAAAATGATTTGGTTTCTATATTACTCTTTATACCATTTTATACCGGTTAAAATAATTATTTTAACAAATGTAAAATTATCTAAATGATAACTAAATCAATCTTTGTAGAATTTATTTGAAATTATCATGTTTGGAGAACCTAGTTAGAAGTAGAACAAATCAATTTAAAAATTTTCTTAATAAATAAATTAACGTAAAATTAACTTTTAAGAAGCAGAGGCCAACACTGTGAAGTTCCTTGAGTATTTTGTGTTGTTGTAACTAAAATTGAAGTTTCAAATTTGTAAACTCGCAATATTTTTAACTATGCCTTAAAGGTAGCTAGATAAAGAAATAAAGTTAGCTAGAACGGGTTAACCTTACTAACCTTCTATTTTAGTACATCAAGAGCACCTAAGTTTTGTCTTTGAGAAACTTAAAGAGTTGCATTTTCCCTTGTTAGATAAAAAGTCTGATTTTGTTAAGAAATTAAAAATGAAAAAGTATTAAAAAATATTTATTTCACTATTTTTTAAAATATATTCAAAAACATGCTTTTATTTAAATTTTCCTTGGTGTCATAAAAAATTATTAATATTGAAAAGCTTAATGAAAAAAATCGTGTGAATTACACAAAAACCTCTAGATTCGTTCAAATTATTATATTTCATCCCAAAACTTTTGAAAAACATATATATAGTAAAATTTCTATTATATCGTTTAAAACTATACCACCATAAACATTTTCAGATGGTGCACGGTAGAGTTAGAAATGATTTATGTAATTTTTTCTTCATATAAGAACACTATAAAAATCTCTATTTTAATGAAACTTTTATTTGCTTAACTTTTTAATATTTTCATCTTATATCTTCAGTTAGACATGGAAAACCAAACACACTAACTAACAAGGACAAAGCTACCAAACCATATTTGAAGGGACAAAATTCCTAGATAAAAAAATATAAATTGATTAATAAAAAATTATAAATTGATTAAATTATATTTTTGATATACTAGAATCTGACGGTAATTTTTAACTTATCTCTCAAGTTGAATTTGAAATTGAAAGTAATAACAACAATAAATTGACCCTAAAACTAACTTGGAGGATTAATTAAGTTGAAAACAAAATAAAGGAGCATAAAATGAATAAAAAGACTAAAAAAAACTAAATTGAAAAAGAATCAAAGTTAGAACGTCATATCAGTGAATGAGAAAATTAATTTACGGTTTTAAAGTTGCTTTATATTTAAAATGAGATTCGAACTTTTAACATTTGATTAAAGAAATGGGCTTTTTTCACTTGATCACATCTTCTAAGTTAGATAAATTTTCCCTTTATATTTATTGTAGAATCTCTATTTAAAAACAACTAATCTATCTTTTTTCTCATAAAATATTATTGGTTAAAAATAGTAAAAGATATTATTAATCAAAAATGGTAAAAAGATTTTTTTTTTTTAAATGAGGCAGCCAAAGCTACCCGATTGTTCAATGACGCTCTGCCCTACACACTAAGATGGTTCGTCCCTTTCTTTTTATAGTTTAACAATTTTGCTTTGTTGATTTTTTATTGTCACTTTGTGAAATCAATGAACAATTGAATAAATTTTTGTTCTAGAATTTTATCGATGGTAATAAATATATGTTTCATTGAAGAATATGTCTAACCCATATGAATAAATATTTACATATGATATGTCCAAGAGGGATATCTAGTGTATATTTGTCGTGATATTGGTTAGATATGCTTAGAGGATCTAAATTCTCTTAGTCTGAGAAATACTTGTAAAGACGTGAGAAATAATGTGTCCCTTCATACACTTTGAAAATTTAAGTTAGTGAATTCACATCCTCAAATAAATATTAAACAGGGAGGAGAGTGTACTATTGATATTTATGAGATAGTATTTATAAGCGTGTTGTTTTTAGAGGTTGAACGTGACACACAAAATCATGGTCTTTCTACAAGGAGCTCCAATACATTGGCTTGGACAACATTGATTTGGGGATGTGCCTATTATAGGGACGATTCACAGATATATATCTATCATGATCAACATGGTTCTGAAATTCTCAATTAATATTAAAAAAAGGATATATAGAAAATTAAAAAACATAATTTTTCAAAATATAAAATACTAGCCTAAGGATTGAGGTTGAGTGGAAAAAGTCCATCTTTCTTAATGAAGTATCAAATGTTTAATTTTTACCTTTTTGTACAAATGAGCATTAAAACTCAGGTGAATTATTACACTCATTAAAATGCCTACAAACCTATGAAGAAATTAGTTACTAATCAACGGTGAATACTCGAGTTACATCTACATCCAAAAAAAAAAAATACCACTCTCTTAAAATAAAATGAGAATCCAAAAAAGTATCACTTAATGATTTTAGAGCATGGAATATTTTTTCAAAAAGCAAATTCAGCAAGGTTCCTGGGGTGGGGGGATCATATCTTCATGTTACACATGGAAAACCCGATGTACTAAAATACTTTAAGGGAGAGGAGAGGGGTAAGAGAAAGAAAGAAACAAGAGAAGATGTTAATTTTGTCTCCATGCCATTGCTATGCTATGTGGCCAAACCCTAACGTGAAGCGCAGAAAGAGCAATGAAGCCACACACATGCACAAGTTTGGTAGGGGCATGTTTGTGCAATAATTGAAAGAATTAATATTTTGATAGGGCAGTAGATATAGCTACAAATGACCTATACTCTACCTACATAAAACATATGCATGGAAGTGTCTTCCTTTTTCTTTTTCTGGTTTTTGTTTCTCGTGAGTGGGTGCCCTCTTGATTTGGTCCAAGTGTGCGCTTCACTTTCACTCATACAGTAACAAAGTTTCCAAACAGAACTCCATAGAGCGACATGACAACAAGTCCTTAGCGAAATTTAAGCAAAACTACCCAGAATCTTGCAGATTTTTCATTACATAGTGTGTTACTCTATAGGTAGGTGTTATGTTGGATCTGACTCTACTTAGTTATTGTCCTTTTATATGTATATGTATATCATGAATCTTTCTTTTGGGATCATATATATGATATGTCTGCCAAATTACTATTTTGCTTCTGACGACACTAATTAACCAACTCACCTGAAAACAGTAACACTAACACACCAAATATTAATCCTTAATTCATCATTTTTTTTCATTATGATGATGTACTACTACAGTACTACTAACTTTCTTTACATTTTCTTCTTAAAAATAAAAACTTTCTTTACATTTTATTTGTTTGAATTTTGAAATGGCCCCGACAAAAAAGGACAATCTCTAAGTAGATAATGGTTACTTTTATATATACAGTGCCGATCCCTATCCTAATTAATTAATATATATATAAACAATACCATATTTCGGGCTTAAACGACAAAACTCTTATTACTAAAATCTAATAAAATTTTATTTTCAGGAACACAAAATTGAGACAATAAGTTAAGATCTCTCAGTTTATCTCTTTTGGTGGTAATTCTTGTTTCTAAATTTTATATCGAGTTGTTCTTTTTACAAGATTTTATATTGATTTATATACTTTTATGTGTGATACCCCGGTTAAAAAAAATAAGTGAATGCTACCTCTTATTTGTTCATTATTTTTCTCAAGACGTTACTTTTTAACAAGGGAATCAGTATCCATAAGAGTCTAACAACTAAAATAATAAATTCCTATATATCATTAATTATTGTTTAGAAGAAAAAAAAGCTAGTAAACTCTGAAAAGTTTTTACCCTAAAGAATATTGTTGGACGGAAGTTAAGGCCCATTTTTTATTGTATAAATAGGCCCTATTATCCTTTGTATTTTAAATAATATTTTTAAGTAATAAATCTTAATTTTTTAAGAGTAATTTTTTAGATTTTAATTTTTATACCGTGGGACCTGATAAAATGGTTCCCGCATCTCATAGAGAAAAAACTGGCTCCAAGGGAGAAGAAGAAGACGGTGACCACGCGCAGCAACCCCAGCCGCAAAGAATAAGGAGATCCCCAAGAAAACTAACAAGGACACCAGGGTGGGGACAACCAATTGGAGGAGGTTTTGACACTCGTCAAAAGACTACAACACACAATGAAGAAATTGAGAAAAGAAAATGAAGACTTAAGAAACCACCGATCAGAGGAGAGAGAAGCCTCCTGTTATCAGCATACGTAAGCTACAAAGCCAAAGGAAGACAGACCAGAACCCTTGGTTCCCTACTCGGCACATCCATTCACTGAGGACATAATGGTAACCCTTACACCATTGCACTATAAGCCCTCTACAATGGAAAAGTATGTCGGGAGAGGCGATCCAGAAGATCACCTCACTATGTTCACAACCAACCTACTTATCTCAGGAGCATCTGACGCCCTACTATGTAGAACCTTCCCCACAACCTCACTGTTCTCCTTGTGTTCTCACATATTCCCCCAGGGAGTGTGTCATATTTTACAGAACTTATAGAAAAATTCCTCACCCAGTTTTTCTGTAGTCGAGCGGTCTAGCAGACCTCACATAGTTTGGTTAATACGAAGCAAGGAAAGAGAGAGACACTCAAATAGTTTATGACCCATTTTAATGAACAAGCTATATAGATCCGAGACCTAAGCTCGAAAGTAGCCCTTTATGCAATCCAGACGGGATTACGCCTATGTAAATTTTCTTACTCCTTAGCTATAAAAAACCCTCTCTTAATATGGATGATTTCATGCATAGAGCAACACATTACATGAACATGGAGGAATGAGAGGCTGATCGGGTAGGAAATTCCGAGCAAGGAGTCACAAGAATGGAACCACGAAAGAAGAGCCCCTAACCAAACAAATAACCAAGACACGTGGTGTGACGACCCGCGTCAATATTACATTCATTTATATCCATTTAATCATTATTCACCATAAATTTTTCGCGTTTAATGAAAATTAATTAGGTCCTAATATAAAATAATATTTATTTTTCTTAAGCATACTCAAAATAATAGATAATAGTGAATAAATCCATTAATAAAATGAAATTAATTACAATCAGCGGAAGAAGAAAATGAAGACAGGGGTCATTCGTCTGAGCGAGACCCCAATTCGCTTAAATGAAACTCGTGAAGGTCGCTTAGCCGAGTTCCGACTCGCTTGGGCGAATTCTACACTTTAAACCTGAGTGAACAACGGGACCTACAAGGAAAATTAACAAGTCTTTTACTCGGAAATGGTCCTCTCGGTTGGATCTCACTCGGGAACATCTTAACCTTCACTCGGAAGTGATTCTCTCAGTCATGCCTCACTCGAAAACATCCTAACCTTCACTCAGAAAGAGTTCCCTCAGTCATATTTCGCTCGGAAACATTTTAATCTGTCTACACTCGGAAGTGGATCTCTCAGGCATTCCTCACTCGGAAACATTCTAATCACTCGGAAGGGGGCGAGGGATACTCACCTGAGCGAAATAGGCACAGGATCAAATTCCCCCGGCCCTCGCTCGGACAAGACTGGATCCGCTCGGGAGAGATTCGTCCGGTAATCGACTTTACTACAGCAACGCAAATTCACTCATGAAAATCAATACCGATCACATAGCAACATAATTCATATGCACATTAGTCAACATACACAAGCAACATAGTATGACATCACCTACTCAGAAAATTCATTATACATTACACACAATTCATTTCACAATCACTCGGTTCCTTGGCATCAATCCTTCGCTTGGCGCACCTCCAGGGCTCCGACCTCTTCCCTGTCACTGGTTACTAAATTGAAAATCACAGCAAGGGTGAGTGTTTGGCATCATAATTAATCTAGAATGGAAATTAAATAACAAGATACATGTGTATAAATTCCATCTGATTGCTTTATCCTCAAATTGTAAATCACACTCGGCAATTATAGCCAATCACACTCGGCAATTATAGCCAATCACACTCGGCAATTATAGCAATTCATACTTGGCAAGTATAACAATTCACACTCGGCAAATATAACAATCCACACTCGGCAAGTATAACAATTCACACTCGACAAATATAACAATTCATACTCGGCAAGTATAACAATTCACACTCGGCAAATATAACAATTCATACACATCATCATAATACTAATAATTCATCAATTGTCACCACTGACTCTCAGACAAAATTAATGCCTAGTATCCAGATACTAAAGGATCGGCCTTCAGCTGGGGGTCCTACTTGACACCCCGTGAACCCTGCTTGGTTCACTGAGTCCTGCTTGACTCTCCACCTCAACCACTAGGTCCTACTTGACCACTGGGTAGCTCAACTGGCATAAAAACCACGGGAGCCAGAAATGAGAGGCTATACATACCGTCGGCCGTCCCACACCACATAATCATACATATATCATTCACATTCATCATATTATATAACAAGTGGCCATCAACAACAGAACATACTCATCAAATGGGCGACCTACTCGTCAAGCCCGTCATCACATTGCCACTGGGCGACCTACTTGTCAAGCTCGTCATCACAACGCCACTATACACATCGAATCATCACAATGCAAAGCACTTTAGTCTCTTATTCATCATATACCACACACAATTCACATGCATACACATACAACTCATCCAGCAACATTTCTTACCATGTTCACAATCAGTTCAACGACTCGGACCCAAAATATGTCCTATTCTAATTAATTACAACCTGAACACCCCCTTACCTCGATTCCAAGCTTCAACGATCTGCTCTTGATGCCGATTACGTCCTCTAGGTTCACGGTTTCACCTCCGAATCCAACACCAGCTTCGACACTCAGTCCTCCGATGTTCGTTTTGCTACCTACGGGGGTCGGAATGCAAAACTCATTAACGTCATACCACCCTTTGCTCTAAAGACCATTTTCGAGCTCACACACACTAGAGGAGTGGAAAACAGAACCTTACCCCGCCATGCATGACCATTCGGTCCAAAGGAGAAAACAAAAAGGGAAGAGATAACTCAATTTAAACAGTTCATTGGACTCATCTCGAAACCACGGTGGGGTTCGTTGGAAGTTTTGACACGGAAGAAGCCTTCCCTCAGAGCATGCAACTCGGCAGCGAGGGAGGAGAAAACAAAGAAGAAGAAACATAAGAAGAAGAAGACGTGGGCTCGCGTGAAAGTGAATGAGGAAGGAGAAGGATTTTATTATTTAAAGCTCAGGGGCAAAACTATCTTTTCCTCATTTCTTTTATATTTTCATTAAAAGTTTTAATTAAACTTTTACCTTCTTCTAATTACACCTCATTTAACCCTTTTGTAATTAATCAATCAAATAATTTTATTTATTTTCACAACATTTAATTATTTGTAATTGCCTAATAATTCATAAAAATACCAAATAAATCTCTAAAACAATAATTAATATTTCCCACTACTCATAATTTTACTTAAAATATCTGGGATGTTACACGTGGCCTACCCCAACCTAGAATATGATACACATACCCCTTTGAACAGTAGACAGGACAGGGATGCATGAAGTTTACAGCACTGGGCTACTCAAACTCCCCCTACCTGGGTGAAAAGCTCTAATAGGACCAAGTTTTATAAGTTTCACAAGACTTTTGGCCATAACACGGAGGATTGTTGGCCGCTTAAGAACCAAATCGAGCACCTGATCCAACAAGGATACTTGGAGAGGTTCGTCAACCAAGGAAGATATGCACCATGAGAAATCGGGGGAAAGCAAGAAAGGAAGTCGTCGAGGTAGGTAGAACTACAACCACACGAATGGCCTGAGAAGGAATGTGAGCGTTCCCGATCTCATAGGCTAAAGGACATAAGAAGTGACAGAAAAAGAATCATTCATACCATTTCCATTGGTTTCCCCATAAATAGGGATGACACATCACGAGGAATAAGGCAGGTTAACTCTATACACTACCTCCCAAGCAACAGAGCCATGGCATTTTACAACTCGGATCTCCTCAAGGGAGTTTCAAACAAAGATGAACAGATGATCGTTGCAATGGAGGTGGCAGAATGTATCATTAGAAGAGTTCTAGTTGATCAAGGAAGTTCCACAGACATTCTCCATTGGAAAACCTACAAGTGACTCAAACTACATCACACTTGGCTAAAAAGGTATGATGGAGCACTGCTCAACATCACAGGGGACTCAATATAAGTCATGGGATACATAGAGCTGAAGACGATCTTTGGATTAGGAAAAGACAGTAAAGCAGTCATGGTTAAATATCTAGTAATCGACATCCTCAGCTCCTATAATGCAATATTTGGGCGCCTAGCGCTCAACACACTTGGTGTAATTATTTCCACTCTCCACCTCATCATATGAAATTCACACTCAGAGACGGACGTATCAGAGTTGTTCGAACTGACCCCGAGATAGCTCGAGAATGCTACAATAAAAGTCTTCGACCCAAAGAAACTTTCATTGTGGAAAAGGACATTGAAACCAGTTTTGACCCTAGAGACGAAAGGGGACATGAGCAACCCCAACCAATAAAATCATTAAAAATGGTACAGGTTGGAACAAGTCCTAGCTAGTGTACCCGAGTCAACGTAATGCTAGATCAGAGCCTAGAAGAATCGTTGATAAACCTTCTACGGGCAAATGTAGACCTCCTTGCATAAACCCCCTCAGATATGCCTGGAATCAACCCAAACGTCATATGCCACTCAATAAACGTAGATCAAGGGGCCAAGCCAGTGGCATAAAAGCAGTGCAAACTCAGATTTGACAAAATAGCAATAATGAAAGAAGATACAGACAAACTCCTAGTAAAATTTCATCTGAGAAGTAAGATACCCAACCTGGCTCTCCAACGGAGCCATGGTAAAAAAAAAGCAAATGGCAAGTGGAGAATATGTGTAGACTTCACCGACCTCAATAAAGTATGCCCTCAAAGACCCTTATCCTTTACCCAATATTGATCGTTTGGTATATGGTACTTTAAGATATCAGGTCCTAAGTTTCATGGATGGATATTTTGGATATAATCAAATACAGATGGACTAGAGAGATGAAGAAAAAACTACCTTCATCATTAGAGAAGCGAATTACTGGTATCAAGTAATGCCCTTTGGATTGAAGAACACTAGAGCCACATACCAGCGACTAGTAGATAATATTTTTGCTAACCAGATCAGTAAAAACATGGAAGTATGTGTAGATGATATGGTAGTACCACGGACGTAAAAAACCACACTCAGGAACTAGAAGAGACATTTATTGAGCTAAGGAGACACAGTATACACCTCAACCCAGATAAATGCTCATTCAGAATCCAAGGCAGAAAATTCGTTGGTGCATTGTGTGGAACTTCTCATCCCTTCTTGTGCTTTGTTCCTTATTGTGTATTATTGATTGTGGTACCTTGCCCCTCATCCGTGCGTTTGTACGCCTGTATTGGCGTCCTCACGTTAGGCTTTGTGTGGTGTGGAAGTGCATGGTGATTTCCCTAACGTGCTTGGGCGTCCAATACTCAAGGTGATTTTCCTCGCTAGTGATTTCCTTCACTATTAATTTCCCTTGCTGGTGATTTCCCTCGATAGTGATTTCCCTCGCCCCTCATGGTGATTTCCCTCGCTGGTGCCTTGGTCTGGTTCTTTTCCTGTGCATGTGTCTGGTCTAATGCATGTACCCTTGACCTTTGATGTTTTCCCTATGCGCCTTCATATTGGTTTTGGCGTCTATATGTCGACTTATGTGTGTGGTCCAATTGTTCTATATGATGGGCATTTATACACCCACGCTGGGGTTCTGCTATTGTTCCCTAGTCTGTTTCCTTTATTTGTTGCTCCTACCGTTTATACGCCCCTCCCTGGGTATTTCCAGGCCCAGGATCTGATTCTTAGCCCATTTTCTTATGCCTAGATTGGTCATTAAATTAAATTAAGAACTATAGAGGTTGCGTCATTGAAATATGTGTATTTTCAATGTGAGATAGGATGTTGTATAAAAATTAAGCATGATCGAATAATGGTTATATTAAAAATTATGAATCATTAATTACCTTGTTTTATTGTGAAAAATTTATTATGAAAATTATTGATTAAGTGAAATTAAAAGTATAATTAAGGTGGATCGTTATAATCATAATATCCCATCAATTTTCCTTTTCAAATATTCAATCATCTCTTCTTCCTTGAAATCTTTTTTGACTTCTCCATTTTGAAAATTGCTTCCTTTTCTCCTCATTTTGTCATTTATCTTCTTCCTCTCATCTTTTCTGTTGCAAGCGTCATTGTGAGTTTCCATTTTCTCTAGCTATGCTTCTTCCCTTCTGTTTTGTTTCTTTATTTCTATTTTTCTTCTTCAGTCCTTACCATGTATCACCTTATTTTCTTTGGTTTTCTTATGAAGTTTATGTTGTATGTTGCTAACATCTTGATTTTTCTTTTAATCAGGTAGTCCTCCTTTTTTCCTTCTTTATGTTCTTCTTACGAAAGGTTAGTACCTTTTAGTGATCTTTCATTCTATTCATTTCATGGCTGAGTCAAATGAAAAAGACTGATTTGTCTCTCTTTTTCACCCTATGGTGACAAATCAGCTTTTATTTTTACTTCTCTCGACACTTTGATTGAATGATTACGTTGGTGCTAAAACACTCAATTCGGTGCCTGATTGGCTAGGTTAAATAAGCCTCTATATGTAGGGGAGTTAGAAAGGGTTTGTGATGGTGCTATATCTGGAAAGTCTATTTTTTATGTTTATGAACCATTTTCTCTCGTCTTGTTATTAGGGTTCTTTTCTCCCTTTTTGAGCAGTCGATTCTAAATTTTTTAAATGTTTCCCCACTTAACTTCATCTAAACAATTGAGCCTATGATAGGTACTTTGAAAATTTTTGTAACTTTTATAATATTTAATCAACTTTTAGAAAATTCTTTATTTTTTCTTCAAGTTGAAAATACAATAACTCTTTCTTTCAAAGTGAAGATTTCTTTCCTCCAAATTTCAAAGAAAAAAGTAGAAACCTTTAGTATTATCCATTGAAGCACGAAAACACCAAGCAGCCGTCGTATCCTATACTGAAAACGTCCTAGAAATTGGAAATGGTCGGAAACGGCAAGAAAACGTTTTTGACAGCTTCTCTATTTTGGGCCTGCAAGGACACGACCTGGAAATGTCAGGCCCACGTCTTCCAGGCGTCTCCCTTCTTAAAAAACCTTTCCCCATGTCTGTTTAGGGTTTCCCTCATTTCTGCTTTCTACCCCTGAGCCACCCCCTTCGTGTTTCCCCCCTCGCATCTCCACAAACTCACCGTCACCGACCATTTCATGACTTTAACGACACTAGAACTTCGTCTACGACGTTGTCTTTATCGTCTCCAACAGCTCCAAGCCTTCACCTTCTCCAACGAGTGATGGTTTTCAGCTTCAACCTTCATCAATGACGTCAAGCATCTTCTCCGACCAAGTGGCAGTGAGTGACCTCTGAGCTGCGTGCATCTTCATCTTCTCTAACTAGTGGCACTCACCCACCATCTTCTTCATCTTCTCCAACTGACCATCACAAAGCTTCTTCTTCATCTTCTCTGACCACTCCAATCTCCTCCGGACTTCGGTATCTGATTCTCTTCTTCTTCAAATTGATTCTAAATTAACAATCCTTGTTACTCTTCTTCCATATTTTTGAATTAATAATTTAAACAGTACTGTTTTGGTCCTTTGCTTAACAAATTTATATTTATAGTAGAAATAATGATTTTCTCTTGTATATTATCTTCTTAAAGTTTTATGTAGTTCAATCGCATGCCATAACATGTCTTGGAAAGTTTTTGAGGGACTGATTTGGAGTATTGT
Source organism: Clitoria ternatea (assembly GCA_037962975.1). Taxonomy (NCBI): domain Eukaryota; kingdom Viridiplantae; phylum Streptophyta; class Magnoliopsida; order Fabales; family Fabaceae; genus Clitoria; species Clitoria ternatea. The sequence continues at coordinate 249,121,388 of CM075672.1, read as the reverse complement.
TGATTTTAGTTGCTGATTAGTGACTCTAAGTATATTGTTGAATTGCTGATTGCTGATTAGTGATCTTAATTTGTTAGTTGTTTTACTTATTTAAGTTTTTACATGGATGTTATTTGTATACATTTTGATATGGAAAAATTTATTCAGTATTAATATTATATGTAAAATTATAATTTTTTGGAATTGACATTTCCCCATTTCCATTTCCGTTTTGGTGCTACATAGGTATCAACTCTCAGACTCCACCAAGATCTCAACGTAATTATATCCATAACTAGTTCAGAATATTCATAGATTCATTTCTAAAGATAATATTATCATGTGAGAATCCATAACGATTAATAATTACAAACCAATGGTCCATCTATTTTACTTTGCCTTCTTCTCAATAAATGACTCACCATGTTGCATGAAATGCAGCTTACACTCAGCAGGTTACGTATTACTGGATCCATTAAGATAACATGAGAAATTGAAAGATGAATATACTTTTTAATATCATTTTTTATGTAGGAAAGACCTATATATATTGACTCCGAGATTATAAATTTAACGTATATAATCCTTTGAATCATATGATATCATCTTAATGATCATATACATAAATTTTTTTAGACTAATCAAATAATTAATTATAGGCATCTCATTTTATAAGTAACGTTTTAAAAAAACACATTATTCGCTAAAACAAAGAAAATAAATGAAATATCAAATATTTATTGAATTGTTTGATGATCTATTCAGTGAAAGCATCGAGCAATTAGATTGACCTATAATAAAATTATTATAGAGAGTAACTTCAATTATAAGATACTTATTTTGAAATGGTATAAGAACCATTGTACTGGATTAACTAGTCTGACCGAAAACCAATGAATTAGTTAGATAATCAGTCTAAGTGTTTAAATGAATCTAACATGTAGTGGAGCTGGGTGAGAATTGGTGACCGGCGGATTTGGAGCAAAATCGGTAACTTGAGCGAGTGGGAGATAATCGGTTAGGTTAGACATAAATTTTTCTCTCATTTCAAAAGGACCAAAACAATGTTATTTTAAAACTTTTGCCTTTAAAAAAAAAATTAAAATGACATCGTTTTCTTTTATTCATAACTCAATAATTTCTTAACTAATTAAAATTATACTTGTGAGGGTTTAATTGTGAAGCTTTACAATGCATATCTATTATTTGTTTACTGATTAAAATTTATATTTGTGAGATTGTGATTCCAATTTATAATTTTCTTTATGACTTGCTAACCTATTAAAAATTATAACTGAATTCTGAACCTGGGATATATTTCAGTGTGAACTGTAAAGTGATTAAAAGTTACACATGTAATTTTAAACCTGTTATTATGATCATGTGAGTCTAAACCTGTAATATATTCACTATAAATTATTATTTTATGGTTTATTTAAAAGAAATTATAAAAAAAATTTACATGACAAGTTATATATATCAATATATATGGGGTAATTTATTAATATTTTAATATAAATTGACAAGTAATCCAATGAGCTAACGCCTTGACAAAATTAACCAATTCAATTTTATTAACATTAATCTAACATTAAAGGAAATTGATGTTACAAATTAACTACTGATGTGAACTTGATGATATATACTGTACCAATAGTATAGCCGAATCAATGAATAATTAGAACAAAATTTTTTAATACATTTATTTAATAGAATGAGATGATAATTCAAATAACATAGAAAGTTAACACTAAAAATTATATGGTAGTTTTACTCAAACTTGATCTTCAGAGTTGGATTAGAAACCAAAGAAGAAAGCAACACGCGAAGACGGGACCAGCACGTACAAGAAATAAAGGTACGTCAAGGCCTTTTGTCTTCATCTGTTAGCTTAATTGTTCCTTTGCGGTTATTATATGGTTGTAATGAAATACGAAAAAGCATAATGTAGTTGAGGAAGCTCAATAATGTCAACTGGTCTCTACCCTATAAGCCTACTAGTGTATAAGTTCTCAGATCATTTTTCTAGCTAGGATTGTTCCTATACTTGAACAATCTGTCTTTTGTTGACCCCTCACTGAAATCATATTTTGTAAAGGAAAAGAAGACAAAATAAAAAAGGTTATGCATCATTTCTACCGTTGAAATATGAACATGACATATGACACATGTACCTTTATTTTACTCTTCTTCTTTTTACACCCTCAATGACAGAAATTAGTAATTAGAGTTGATTAATTACTAGTTTGGTTAATTAATTCCATGAGTTAGTTAGTCAACTGTCAAAATTTTGTTAGCTAAAACTGCTTTTCTGACTTTTTTATATTTGTATATATGTTCTTGTTTCAGTTGTAATCATTATTAATTACGAAATTAGTTTTTAGTACGTTTTCTTTCCTTGAATTCAACTTTCGTGTGATAGTATCGAAGTCGTGAGTTGGGTTCTGACCATTAAGATTGCATCATGGATTGTGGTAACTTTCATGTTACTCCTCCTCCACCTCTGATTCATCCAAGCTAGAATCAAGCAAGTGTCTATAACATGTATCCAAATGAATTGACAACATCAGTATTGGTGAATCTGATTGCAAAGTTTGCAATTATCATGCCTAAGCTAAGGCAATGAAGCGAACCTTTATTTCAAAGAACAAATAAAAATTTGTAGATGGAACAATATCGATTTCAAAATCTCTAAATCCTAGTATGGGAACGATATAATAATTTAGTGCATGGATAGATCGTGATCTCTAGAGTTAATTGATTGACCAGAGAATCATGTATGTCGAATACACTTTTGAAACTTGGAAAGAACTCAAAGAATGCTTTGCATAAGGTGATTTGGTGTATGTTACTAAACTACAACAAGAGATCTATGGCGTCAAGCAAGGAAGCATGTCAATGACCAATTATTTGATAGAGAAGAAAGTATTATAGGAAGAATTGGAAAATTATCATTCATTCCCAATATTTGTGCTCGATGAAGTGCATATGTGAGGCAATTTAAAATGTAAAAATGTATAAGGTCAGGATTGTGTCATCAATTTTTTATGGGATTGAATGAAAATATTAGCATAGTGAGGTCCCAAATCTTGCTAATGGAACCTCTTCTAGGGATCAACAAGGTCTTCTCCTTGGTGTTACCACATGAAAGACAAAATGGAGTTCCAAATGAGGATTTAGAGACATTGATCAATATGGTTGAAGGTAAGAAACCAACAAAAGAGGTAGGGGATTCAATAATAATCCAAATTGAAAGAATAAAATGTGTAGTTGTTGTGAAAAATTGGAGCATATAGTTGATAATTGCAATAGGAAGTATGGTTTCCAATCCATTTTCAAGTTTAAAAATAATGCCAACAATGTGTTTGTTGATGGATTTGAAGGAGACACAAATGATAAATGTTATGAGAGATGAGAAATCTTAAGAAAATGGGGATGTTTCACCATTCATTAATGAGCAGGACAAAAGTATTTTGGCCTTGATTCAACGGGCAACACAACAAGGTGGATCTTTTGGAGTGGCTAACCATGTAACTTTTACTGTAATCAGTCATGATAATCATGTGAAGGTAATCTTTTGGCTCTATAAAGCACTGTACAACATAAATACAAGAGATAGATCTTAGACTTTGGGGCTACAGATCATATCTGTGCTCACAGGGATTAATTTAAGGTGTATTTCCTAACTTGTGATACATCTACCTAATGGACATAAAGTAACCACCACATATTTAGGCACAATGAGAGTTTTGCCTAATTTGGTTTTGAGAAATGTTCTGTTCTTGCCAGATCTTACCTTTAACCTGATTTCTATTTACAAGTTAGTTGCACAACATAGTTGCAAATTGTTGTTTCATCACAATATATGTACCATACATGATTCAGCTTCCCAGGAGATTATTGGTTTGGTTGAAGATTGAGCTAGATTGTACAAACTAGAGACACCACCAAGAAATAGGCCTAGAAGTAATAAGAACAATTGTGAGAAATTTACAAATAGCTTACTTGTTATTCTTGAATCTACAATTTGGAATTATAGGTTGGGACACTTGTCCAATGTTAGGATGCAACCTTAAGAGTGTGGTAAGATACTAAAAGAGAGTTACACTCAATGGTTTATTTTTCTCTACATCATCTTCCTTTCATTCGCATGGCTACAGTGATATAGATTAGGGATCTTACACACCGATCAGGAGATTAATGATAAGGTATTGCTTCTTCCTTGGTGATTTCTTAATCAGTTTCAAATCAAAAAAGTAAACAACTATTTCAAGGTTTTCCTTAGAAGTTAAGTACATGGCACTTGGTGTGGCCTCATGTGAACTACAATGGCTCTTTTTCTTGCTCTGAGATCTTCACATCCAATGCTCTAAACCACCTTCACTATATTGTGACAACCAAAGTGTTATCCATATAATCTTTAATCCAGTGTTTCATAAGCATACTAAATACTTGGACAATGATGGTCATATTGTCCAAGAAAGACTGTAACTTGGTTATTCAAGTTGTTACCTATTCCTACTCAACATCAAGTTATTGACCTCTTCACCAAAGCATCTCTTCTGAAGCAATTCAACTCCTTTGTTTCCAAGCTTGGCATAATGAGCATATTTCCACCATTGCCAACTTATAGAGGGAGAGGGTGATAGAAACTAGTAATTAGAGTTTATTAATTACTAGTTTGGTTAGTTAACTTCATGAGTTAGTTAACCAGTTGTCATGAGTTTGTTAGCCAAAATTGTTCTTCCCACTTCCAATTTTCAACTTGAACACCGACTTTCTTAATAAGAAAATTGTCTACACCATTAGCTTCCCGATCAATATGCACAGTCTACACCACCTAATCCCATTAAAGGGGGGATAAGAATATGGTTCACTAAACTGTGATAAGGATGGAAAGAGACGTCTTCTTAATTAAACATATCAATAATCTCATTTGCATCCATTTCATAAACAAGTCGCATGTGTCCCCAGTCTGAAGAGCTTACAACTCTACCAAGTGCAAAGAACCACCTCTTTCTATAGCCCAAAAACCAAAAAGCCAATCTCTTCCTTCCTCTTGAAGAATCCTTCTTGTCCCCATGATCTTCCTTCGGTAACTACCATTATTATTTTAACCCATCATTTTAAGGTGTTTTCCAAACTCAAGTTGAGCCATCCAAGTTTAAAGAAACCCCTACATCCCAAGTTATATTCACATCATAACAAAGTATGTTAATATTAGAGAGCACCGCCTTAACATCCATTTCACTCAATTGGAAAGCCATGAAATTCTCAACCTTTCAAATTCCCCCACATTACGATAGCATATGTTTTATGGTGCTTAACCTTCAACAAAGTATTCAACCACTCCACTACACTAGTTGCAAAGAAACTAGCCCAAGGAGTAACACCACTTCACAACAAAATCTCATGAGCATATGGACATTTCCTCAAACAATGTAGAATATCTTCCATACCACAAAAGCAGCACGGACAAGCCCCAAAAGAAGAAATGTCTTAATTATCCTTAAGCCATTCGTCGGTAACGTTCCCTTTAATAACATCGAAATAAAGAATTTAATTCTTCTAGAAAGCTTCATCTTCCAAACCCGATGCCAATCTTGATTTATGACCACCTTAATATCACACCCTTGAAGCGAGTCAAAGCCACCTTAAATAGTATAACAATCGATATTCCCCTCCTTCCAAATCCAAGATCCTTCTTACCAAAGGGAATAACGAGACTCGAGTTTCATTCTTATCTACTATCCACCAAGAAAGAAGCGTGGAAATCTTAGAGAGTTGTTATCCCTAAGAACCAATAAAATCCTGAACCTCCAAGTGAGTGTTAGAAACATGCACATAGATTAACATGAGTTGGACACATTCTTCAACTAAAAAATACATTAATTACTATAGGTAAAATTGAAAACAAATAATTTTACTTTGATTTCAAAAAGTGGCAATAAAAAATTGAACAAAGCAAAACTCCCAAAGTGGTATAGGAAAAAAGAGCAAAAGGAATAATTTATTATTTTAATTAATCTGGGCAAATTAAACAAGAAAGTATAAATAAATATTCTATAAAAATATAACTATACCTAATAAAATAGACCATCAAAAGTCTCAAAAGAGTTACCTTATAATAAGGACTAGAGGGAGTATAGTTGAATGACTAAATAGACTATTCAATTCAACTATTAAGTTACCATTATGTATAACTGTCAATTTTTTAAAAAAAGTCAAAGAATTACACACATTTATCTAAGAATCATTAGTTACATTTTTATTACCATTGGAATTATGACGAAGGGATAGGAAATGGGAACCAAATATTGAACTTTACTCTCAACACTTTATATCTATGCTATGCATCAAGTATATCATCTTTATAGAACTATTTACATATATTTTAAAATGTTGAATATAAATGCAAGCTTAAATGATTTTATATTTGTTTAAAACATTATGAATTCGATGGATATGATATGAACTCTTAATCCAATTGTAAATTTTGAGACAAAATAATCTAATAATAATTTATTAAACATAAGGTTTGTTTGAAAAAAATAACAGATAAATTAGATGTAAGATGAAAAACTAATTGAAAGATGCAAACTAATAAGCTAGCTAATTTAATTAAAATATGTTTAATAAAACTAATTGTTAATGTAAAATATGCCTTTAATTACATATTTTAAATAACCATTACTTTCAACATTTTGATATTTTATTTCAAATAATTTATAATATAAATAATTACCAAAAGTTTTGACGATTTATACTTCTAAAGTAATGACTATTTTAATATTGATGTAACTTTTATTTAAGAAAAGCTAGATTATCTGCTTAAACATTACGAATCAACATCAACAATATTATATATTATACTAATATTTTGATATATCAATAACATATTTTTTATACCAAGAAATGTATCTACCAGCTATTATGAAGTATCATACATTTATCTTAAAAAAAGGTATATCATACTGTTGATAATTTGATATTAAGGGTATACCAACTGAGACTAACTAATCCTACTCAACAATATAAGCCTGTTTTTATTTGGGAACCGTGGTTTTATTTTCGACCACTTTGTATTCTTGGACCAAAACATTGTTTGGGTGATTATTCATTTATTTTTTAGTTAGGTTAATTCGTGTCCTAAAGATAATTTTTAAAAGAAACAAAAGTAGAATTTTACAAAAAAAATTATATAAGAATTGTTTAAAAATTAGGGTAAGTAAATTTTAATAATATTTTTAAATAAAAGCTTTTTATTTCTCTTCAATTTTTAAAATCAAATAATGTACAAGTATTCTCTTTGTCAAAAACAAAAACCAAAGAGACGAGATTGTGGTTGTTTATGACGCCTATTAAATATAATTAAAATATAAAGAAAGATTGGTTCACTTAGTTAAAAATTGAATTGATATGAAAATTTTATTGGTGGGTAATGCGTGACCATATGAATTCTTGAGACCTAATTTATCTAAAAAAAATTTAATGAAAATATATAATTAAAATATAGAGTAAAAGTTAATACATCGATGATCAAATATAAATTAATTAGTAGAAGTTTTTCTTCAACTTAATTGTTGATCTTAAATTTAAGTTATGAAGATATAGTTACCATAAAATATAATTAATTTTTTTTTACTATAGGGTCTTGTTTTATTCAAATTTGAATTAAGAACACAACGATACTAATGAATTTTTTTTTCTAAACAAGTAAAACAACGATACTAAAGTATTTGTATTTCAAGAAATACATAGACAATACAAGTGAGATTTTGGTCTAATATAAATAAATAAGCGTTTTAAATATTTTCTCTTTTCATCATCTTTTGGTCTGTTTGTCAAGCTAGAGCCTCTTTGTCGTAGAAAGAGGCAACACTATCATTTGTGGCTTTTCTTTAGTGTGTGGGATAACACCTTTATGTCCACATAAGATAGGTTATTCAACAGGAATATAGGAATAGTATAGGCCAAAATTTACAAAGTTGTTCATTTTCTATCACAAAAATAAAGCATAATACAAATGTTTATTTTCAATAAAATATTCCATTTTTAATGACTTATACTCAATAACTAAAGTTAACAAAATTCTTAAACTACACCATGTGTATGTTTTTAGCCAAGAAAAAATATAATTTTTATAATTTCAAATGTGACTTTTTTACGGCATAAAATGATTTAATTGGATACCCAAAGCACAGAAATTAGGACAGTTTATTCTTTGGATTTGATTTTGTCTATCATGAATATTCTTGTGTATGTTGTATAATATTGTTCATTAAAATTTATTTTTTGTTACTATATCATAAAACGAGTAAACGACATTACCTAAAAAAGGAAGTAAACGACAGGAATGGCTATTGGAGATATGGATGTTAGTTTATTAGTATAAGATTTGAAACACGTGTTACAAACAGATATTATTTTTCATTAAATTATTTGAAGATATTAAACACGTTTAAATTTTTATTCAATACTCTTTATTTTAATTCTTAACTAATATCCAACTGACCATATGTAGCACAAACTTTTGCTGGGAAAAATAAAAATCACTTGAATAGTTTTTACCTCTTGATTAAATTAAAAATTCACCACTAACTGCATAAATGAACGGATAAAAAATTTACTCTAACTTAATTAATCAATACTCTAGTACTTTCAAGTTTGAGTTCAGAGTTATAGGAATGTTGGTGTGTTAAATCTTCATAAGATTGCTATACACAACGGCAGTCAAAAGAAAAACTAAGTAAATAATAATTAATATTTAGTCGTAGATAATGTCAATTTTACTTTATTTTTAATGTAAAATATGTTTTAAATTGTTGTTTAATAATTTAACTCTCATTTTGTTTAACTAAATCATTACCATAATTTTAAACTTACAAACTATTTCTAATATGTTTTAACAAAGTTCAAAGACCTTTGGATGAAAAAAGAGAAAAAAAAACAAACTTCATTTTAGTTCAACTCCAAAATTAGTAGTCTTAAATTTTTCCACTGTTGTTTTGTTCACCATTAAATCAAGCTGAATTTTTTATATGTTATTCAAGACATCCAACTAATCAGTTTGAATGATCGGATTGTGATATGAAAGTTAGGAGCTTTAAATAAGAAGAAAACATCAAGAAATGAAGTTTTCAACAAAAATTTGTGTTGCACTATTAGGAAATTTGCCCAGACAAGGGAATTTCACCCAATTGAAACCATAAAAAATTTGGAAATTCGTCTAGGCAAGAATGTAGTCGACTAGGCGAATGGGACACAATAACACTTCCTCAAAGGTCATATCAAAGGATTTAGCTCACTTTTTATGTTATCTTTGATCATCGGGAGGTTTAGAGAAATGTGTGGATGATCTCTACACTGTGGGGAGGTTCAAATGAGAGGTATCTCTATCAGTTATCCTTCATTTCCTTTTATTCTTCGTTAATCCTTTGTATTTTTCTTTATTTTTGAGTTAGCTCACATGGAAATATGTGGCTAAACCTTTTTTTTATTGGGTTTAGATGTAACTCACTCTTTTTCTAGTTATGTAATTGAATATTTTGTATGATTTATGCATTTAATCAAAGTTAGTATTTCGTTTCATATACGTAATGCATGTTTCAGACAGAAGAACGACTTGTGTATGCGTTTAGAGTTTTCCGAACGGATTGATAAACCAAATACTCATTAATTTCTTCTTTTGAAGATAAAGTTGAATTTAATAGTTGTTAAAACCAATTCCTAAAGCAAATACTATTGTTAATTGTTAGAGAGATCTTTAATTAAGGATAAGATTTAGGATCAATGCTTTAAGGGATTAGGTATAGTGAAATTTATACTACATTGACTTGACTAATTGTGTAAACATGCTAAACAGGATAATATATGTTTTAAAAAGAGCAGGGTGAAACTTAATGTCAACGTTTTTCTAAATTCATTTCTGTTTTTATAATTTCCATATCACAACAATATTTTCCAATAAATCAATAAACCTTTGTGAATATTTTGTATATAGGTTATAGTAATTTTACAAATATAGATTGTTATTTTGTCTGTTTCTAACAAATCCTTTTAGATACGATACTCTTACTTCTAAAGCAAAACTACAACATATGATTAATACACTTGCCAAAGTCCTAACAATACTGTCTTAATTCTGTTATATAGATGGAGTTACAGATCATCTTAGAATGGTTGGAGGCATAATCAACTTCTAAATTCCATTTGACTGAAAGATTGAGTGTCCGTTTGGTTATCAATTGTGATAACAGAAAAATCTAATAGCTAATATTAATTTTACACATTGTTCAATAAAGTAAAATTTTCATTGAGCCAATAAATTTTACTTTTTCTATTGACTCAATTCCAGTTTGGTTGGTCAGACAAGAACTTTCTTCAAACTAGAGTAGTTAAAAGAGGTCTATCTTGATGGACTAGCCCAAACTATCCAAAAAATGGATGAGTTTGAACACATTAAATTAAAACCTGAATAAAAACTAGTCTATTCAACCAAAAACTTGACGCAACACAAACTAAACAACCTTAATATTTCATTTATATAATTATGTGATTCATATTAAAAATATTAAATTCAAAAATTTAATCCAATCCACTTATAAAATGGATAATTTTAAATGTATAAAATCAAAGCTAATTTTTTTAGGATTTTTTAAACTCAATCCAAAACCCCCAAAGCCTGAAAACTTATTTTACCAACTACACTTCTATCCCACCTCAATTTGAGGTTGTTTGGTTGGGAGTTCCTGTGACATCCCGGCGCTGTTGAGGGCGGGGAGTGATCGCTTGTGCATGGGCACGGACAAGGAACGGCTCTTGGCAGGCTTCCAGCAGGGAATGTGACATCCCGGGCACTGTTGAGGTGGGAAGTGATCGTCGGTGCATAGGCACGGACAAGGAGCGGCTCCTGGCAGGCTTCCAGTGGGAGGGACACATGAACGGACCGAACACATACCAGAATGAGAGGGATCCAAAGACTGTATAGGTATGGGACTATACAGTCGAGGATAGCTTAAAGGAATGAATTCGTACTACCTATACAAACAAATGCATTAGCCTTTTCGGTGGCCTATCACTTAAGAACTCCAAAGTTAAGGGTGCTTAACTTGGAGTAATTTTGGGATGGGTGACCTCTTGGGAAGTTCTCGGGAAGTGTGTGATTGAGGACAAAGCACACTGGGAAGGTGTGAAGGGAACTGCAAATTAAACATACTAAGGGGATGTTTGGTTAGCAGTTGGGAAACGGAGTTGAAAAAATAAAAAAGTTTAAAGGTTTTCTTGTTTTATTTTTGAATTTAATAAAAAAATAAATTATCTATTCCATCCGACTAGTTCCGAGTTTGAGTCCCGGGCAACGCACTTTTTGTAATATATTAAAGAAATTACGAAGTTATATGTACATAGCATAACAATCTATAGAAAACCATTTTTTTCTTTTATTAATATATATATATATATATTTAAAATGATAAATGATAAAATCTAAAGTCAAAAAATAAATTCACATAAATCCAGCTTTACGTCGTTCGAGATAACCAATTTTCTTCCCCTAACCAACTCCGTTTCATTGGCTGAAAGTGGTGAACCAAACCTCGCCTCAATAACCTAACTCAACTAGTCTGGGATGGCAGCGCAACTACAACTAAACCCATTAAACAGCAGTACATGATCATGAAATTAAATTTCTACAGTATTTCGATACTATTCATATCAGCTAGGGCACACGACAAGGTACTTCCCAGATGAGCCTATATGTCTCTATCTCGTCAAAGCCATCAACCTACTTTTGTAATAAACGAAGTAGCTTTAGCTTTAGCTTTTGACAAGCCTCAGGAAATTAGAGTTTTTTTTACCCGCGGTTCATACATCATAGGGTTTAATGCAAATAGGGCTGTGTAGCAATTTGAATTCTCAAGGCCATGATTGGGGGGAAATTTTTCTAATGAAAACGTTCCTCTTTTGAGCTGTGAATGTTGCTGCGAGAGTGAAAATTACATACTACTTTTATGTTTTGTATTTTTTTTAAAAAAAAGAAAAATATATTTAAATATAATCTTTAATTTTGTTTCTAAAAGTAGGTGATGTAAAAACAATTTATGCAGGCCAAAAAAAGTGTGCAATAAATAATAACTTTTCTTGTGAATATATAGCTTTCTCCTCAGTGGCTGGGTCTTGTGGAGATAGAGAACTGGCACACAATACCTTAAAAGCTGCATGCTTCTGGATAGGAACAAGCCCTTTAAATTTTGGGATGAAAGACGTGAAAATGAAAAGCTTGTACTTGAAAGGCCAATTTCTTTTGAGGGGTGAAAGAAATAACAATAATAAAAAATCTAAAGTTTATTGGAAGAAGTTGTCAGTTATTGCATCTGGTTCTGTCCCTTACAATATCAACAATTTATACAATTTTGTGCCAGTTATGTCTTGTTCCCAATCCACTTTGGGTCCATGAGGGTACAATACATATATAATCAGAAGCAAAATTTGCTCTCCAAGTTTATTTCTTAAGGAACATGACAGAAAGCTACCAAGGCAATGCCCCTTTAGTGGCAAACTTTTTCCCTTTCTAAAAAAACAAAAAATGGTCCAAATGAAGCTTATATGTAAAATCCATTTTACACGCTTGCATGCCATATGACACTATAGTAGAGTCTTATGCAATCTGAACTCTACAGCTCATAAATAAATTACTTGATTTTCCTAGTTGGAAAACAATTTCCTCATGCCCATTTTATTTACCTACTTTCCAAAGCCTTAGCAGAGTAAATTCCATTCTATAGCAGTTCCATTCAATCACGAAACTTTTGACATGGTGCATGAAATTACTACCTTACTAAGTCTATATATTATCATCTTGACTTCGACTTAAATAAGGTATATATATAAAAAAAACACTTAACCAAGATATTAATCAATATTACTTACATGTGAACATAAAATTGTGAGAAACATAAATATGAGAACTAGATTTAGAATTGTCACAATTGGCTACTAGCCTAGTACTACTTGTACTAATTATCAGTTAAATCAAACCATATTTGCTTGAACACTTTGATAATGATACCATGATACTCATCTGAATTGAGAGAAAGATAGCAAGCAAGAAGGTCCTCTAAATCCTTTGAAGTCCTGATGTTGTTCTGCACTATCATCTCCACCATTGACTCTCTGAAATCCCTCTGTGGATTCAGTGATGACTTCACAATTGCAAAGCTATCCGAGAGGCTTCTCCGGGAGCCAGAGCCGGCGGTGGATGAGATGCTTCTCCGACCGTGTGCCTGGATTTTCCTGGCGATTCGCGGCGAATTCATCCTAAGCCTCACCCCTGGAGAGGTCACAGAGAATCTCCTGTTAGGGGTGTTCCTCTGTTCCTTCATTGCGGAAGAGTCTTCCTTCACAATTTTAACCTTGAGGGTACCCTGCAAGTTGTTTTCTTCTTCATGTGCAGCCATTCTGCTTCTTGGTTTGGTTTCTTTCTTCTTGGCATCACTGAGCAAGTCATTGAATTTTGCAGGCTTGGTCACAATTGGTGGAAGTACAAGTTGTGAAAAGGAATCATCATAGCCTAGTACTTCTGGCTTATCATCTTTTGTTCTGGCTATGGAATTGTTGTCCACATCAATGATGATGTCTTTGGTGTTGGAGTGTATCCTGCAGCCACAGGGGTTGGAGACAGGAACCATTTCTTCATCATCAATTGATTCTGTGGGAAGAACACGATCTGTTCTGAATTCTGGGTCAGGGGACTCTGTCTCTGCTGAGTTTTCATCATCATGTGGTGATGAGATTGAAGAGTTCTCAGTGACAACAAGCTTTGGTGAAGAAGAAGTTCTTGTTGTTCTTCTCCTGAGTCTTTGTTTGGATGATTTTCTTGGTGGGTCAGGGGAATTGGTGTCTTTGACATTTTGGTTATTTGCTGGTGAGGTGTAGATTCTATCATTTGGGTTGAGTTCCCTTGTAAAGTAGTAGGACTTTCTGGGGTTGTATTGGTGGGGTTGCTTTGGTTTTGGTGATTGTGTGGTTGAGGGTGGTGAAGGTTGTTTTTTCTTTCTGGACTGTGTTGTGGTTTGTTTTCTTGCTCTTCCCATGTCCTTAAGCTTGTAAAACCAGGCATTGGGGATCATATCTGATAATTTGAACCTGTAGTTACCCATATTTTCCTCCCTTTGTGCCTATGTTTCTCTCTCTTGTCTGTGAAGGAGCTGTGTGGTGTGCTTTCTAGTTCTCTCTTTGATGAATGAGGGATGAGACTTCAGGTAAATCCATCAGTGTCTTTGGTTTGGCACTCATGGTTATATGAGATAAATACAAGGGCGATGAGGCTTTTGCAATAGGAGTTAGTACGGGTTGGGTCCACAAGAGAAGAAAAAGGTTAGCAAGAAAGAAAATTAGTGGGGCTAATTTGGTGATTGGCGAATGACTATTACCTAATCCAAGAAATAACAACAATAATAATAAGTTCATAACAAGTTCTCTTTTTTTACTACTTACAAGGAATGGTCACAAAGTTGGTTTGAAGTTTAAACACCCCTGTATGTATGTGGTTAACTACCAAGTGGATTACATGCTTAACATGTAGTAGAAAACAACAATTAGCCCACAATTGTGTGTGGCCCATGCAATATTTTTGGAGTATTTTCCCTGCTAGTGCTTGTGGCATGAGTGCAGGCTCTAACACAAGGAGAGAAAAAAAATGAGTCAGATCAATTGGTTAAGTTCTCAGATGTGTGGTAAAAGCACATTACTTTTGTTAGTGGAATAAGAGATGCTATTTGGCTGAAAGTTCATTGGCTCATTGCAAGCAGCATGCAATGCGGTTTTGGTTAAAATTTTGTTCCGAGAAGAAAGGGAAAAGGAAAGCACAGACAGATAACTGATAATAAGAATTTTCTTTTTTAGATGTAGGTATAACTCAGATTATCGATCATGATGAGTAATTTTTTCATCGGTATATAAGTATCTTGATAAGTAATATAGCTAGTTCAGGATTTTAAAATTGTTTCACATCTAAGATGATGACCAAGCCTTCAACATTTAATTAAAAAATGAATGAATTCTTTCATATCAATTACACTCATGAACTTGTTAAAATATAATTGGGAGAGGGAGGGAAAAAAAAGAGAAGATTTCAGAATTGGAAGCTTGTTGCGTGGGTCAGGAGAATTACATGCATCTAATATTAGAAAAATCTCTGGCCCATCTGATAGATAGATTGTGCAATTTTGGATTACTCTACTTTTTTGTTATATTCTTTCTTATGATTGCTTCTCTTTCATGCTTATGGAAACCAGAACATGGGTTTTGTTATATAGTCAAGACTCTTAGTTCGGCCCTGTGAGTGTATCCATCATTTTCTAGGCATACTCTTGACGTACCATGTCTCTTAAGGTAAGAAAAAGAATCCAATTTCAATCAAATAAACTATCATAGATTCTCTTATAACTATGCTGCATTTCATCTTAAAACTAAATGGTGCTAAGTGAAGTTATCCAATAAATATTTGAACCATTCCCGAAATTGAGACACCCAACTTCATGAATAAGAGATCAAACATTTCTGTTACTTGTAACTAGTCGAAATAGCTGTCACTCATTGTGTATACAAGACACACAACTCTATTGACAAGAGACAAGACATTTCTTTTGTCAAATTTGTTATAGTATGAAAGCTTATTCTGTCATAATGTGGGTCTGGGTTATCTACAGAAATCAATTCCAATAAACTCTAGACACTATACTAAAAATGAATCAGGTACAACTAACCTTCCAAAATTAGTTCGTAATCAGAATATTCAAGTCATAGTATAAGAATTTGTTTGAGAAGAAAGAAAAACCGATTTCTCAAAAGTTAAAAAATATTGCCTCTCCATTAAATGTTCCTCTAAAATATTACCATTTTGATTGTGTTGCCGCAACTTATACACCCCAAACAAGTCCTAAGTTGATGTAAAACACCTTAACATTCAAGAAATTAAGAGGGTCAGTGGAAGACTTTTGAACAAATACATTGCAAATAACTAAGTAAAAAAAAATAAGGGGATAAGTTCAAATGGATCTCTTGGCTCACCGGGTTGTAAAGATGATCAGAATTTAAAATTGGTGAATATGGGATCAGTATAGCTTTGAATGACAGTGGTACACACTGTACATAAATTATACCAGAGAAATTAATGTTGGTTACTAATCTTGTAAATTTGCATTGGGAACATAATTTGTACAATCATTGCAGTATTGAGCAGCATAAAATATAATGGCAGCATGTTATGGTTAAGGTACATATTACATCCATTCTCTCTTCCCAAAAGCATATGCAGAGAAGATGAGGCATTGCTCCTTTGCCTATGGCTTTGAGAGTAAGGTTGAACCTGGTCAACTGGTCCCCCTCCTTAATCCGTGCTAAGGTACAACCCCAGAGGCCACACTAACGGCTTGTGTGTGCGTGTACCTATATTGGAATCAATATATTAAAGAAAAACAAAATTAGTAAATTAGATACCGATAAGTGAGTTCTAGCTCAATTAACAACATAGAATAAGATTATTGGGAAGTTTCAGGTTTGATCCCTATCAAATACATTTTTCAAAATGAACAATAAATCTTAATTAGGATTGAACTTAAACAGGATTATCTTCGAAGAAAAATACATGTTGTTAGTACAAAAATAAATAATAAATTAACAGGGGACCCAAGACTATTTCAGCCATGAGTCAAATATCTAGTAATATATATTGAGATTGTTTGTGATTTTATGAAGGACAGCATGTATCAGACCCTTGTTTGCTACCTTTGGTTTTTTTGTGGTATTATATACAGCATAGCATGCTCCTAGTGCAATGTATTTGCTATTGAAACTTTTTCATATGTATAATGTAATGGTGGTATTTTTGGAATTGCGGTGTTGTTGTTTTTAGGTGGAAGAGTTAGATTTGTGTAGTTTGGACTTGGTTGAGAATTGGGGAAGAACAATAATAAGTCCTCCTATTGGCCCATAGTGATAAGTGTTTAAACATGTTGTCATTGTTGTTGGGATCACCCTCACACGTTGTATCTAGCTGTAGGCCCAAATCAGTTTCAGATGGTGAATTATTGTGCACTGAGGAGTTGGTTGCAGCGTTATCTTGGTCTGGTCAAATATCAGGCTACACAGTGAGAGAAAATAACAAGACATTCAGGGTAATTAATTTTATCTTTTTTGGCAACAGTCATGATAATTAAATAAAGTAGTAATTAAGCTGGGTTAGCAAGATACTCTTCAGGATCCTCATTCCTCAACCGTTGATGCAACTATATATTTTCAACGCAAATTATCAGTTGACCATAAAAAAAAAAAAAAGGTAAAGTATATGTTGGTACTTCCGTCACTATCGAGATTGGTTTTATAACTTTCGACTGTGAGATATCATAAGGGAACCCCTTTTCAAAAAAAAGAGTATATATCAGTACTTTGTTCATAAATTCATTTGTTTTGGTTAGTATATAATTAGAATTGAGGTTTATTAATATACGAAACAATCACATTAGTGGAGTGTAATGATTCAACAACTCATCTTTTAATTGTGTAGGCGAGGTTCAATTCCTAATTTTTATGAGTGAAACATATTTTTTAATCAGCTCTTTATTATTTCATATGTTAACCGTTGTAATATGAGATTAATCTCATATAACTAGCCTATAAGGATATATTGGAATTCATTAAATAATTTTACACTTTCTAATAAATCTCAATTAATAAATAAAGTGTATTCTTAGTTATTCCCTAGAGTGGTTGACCTAGGCCCCTAGTTGGTTTAGAAATTTGCATGAGATCTTGGTATTTGATGTTAGGACTATTCAGGAGAGGAAGGGGCAGTTGGTTTGTTGATAGATAGGGTTGAAAGTGAAAGAAATTGAAATATATGGTGATCCCAAGTTAACAAAAGCATGCTAGAATAGATGAAGGATCCTATTTCACATGCCAGGCACCTTCTTTTGTTTCCTTTTCTCTCGGTTATTATTAGCATACGTTGTTTTCGAATAATATTTATATATAAATGAACTGAACTTGAACAAATGTCGGTAGTAACAATTTCTCTTTTCCCCTCTTATACTGGTATACAATTTTTCAATTGTCTTTGTAAATAAAAGTAGTTATGAACTCCCAAGTTACCATTCACTAAGTTTTTTAATAGTTGTAGTCCATAGATTTAAGATATCATTCTATCTTAACAGTTTGTCAATAGAAACCGTTAAAAAAGGCCTGATTTTTATTTTCTTTTGTCATTGATTATTTTCTTATTTTATTATATATCATAAACAAATAAAATCTCATATATTTTGTTATATTCAACAACAATCAAATATATAAATTAATTTCATTACTAGATATAAATGTATATACAAAATGTAAATCAATTATACCTAAATATACTAAACTATTATGTTCAATTAAGATAAACTAAATGTAAAAAAACATTATATATTATATTGAAAACGACATCCTATTCTAAACAACTCTCATAAATATATTGTGTTCATTAATTGCTCCTTTACTTCAAGCAAATCATAGTATTGTTTTTGAAATTGAGGAAGGTATTGCATTTATAAAATAAATTATATTAGTTCATTGAATCTATTATCTGGTCAATAGACATGATTAACATATACTTAAATAAGAAAAGGTCAATTACAAGGAATCAACAACATATATTTTCGAGAATTGAACATTGCCCAACAATGAGTATTTTCTTTCCTTTATATAATGAAGAACATAGTACCTACAATCAATTGTCCCAAATTAATGAGGACCTGAAAAGTCAAAATTTAATATTCCTAACTAAAAACTTAGATAGTTAATTTTATACATATTATTGATAGTTTACCTTGATTTTAATCCATTTGTAGTTGTTAAATTTAGAGTTTGACATTAAAGCTCTAATTTTTGTATAATACAATGTCAATCATTTGAATATATAAATTAAACTTGTTAATTTAAATAAATATACACAAAGCAAACAAATTAACAAAAAATATATATATGTATCAATCAATAACTCTCTTTGTAATTATTTGGATCACCCCATTAGTGGATCCAAATAATACATAACTGCTTTAGTCTTATAATTATGAACAAGTAAAACCCAATGCTTATTGCATAATAATATTTGCAATTAAATCAGTCTATCCAAGATGTCATGTAGGATCTAGTAATTATATTAAATTTAAACATAATTTATTATTAAGTATATACATAACCAATATTTATGGGGAAAAACACTTTCTCCTTTTCTTGTTGGTCACAACTAGAAAAAGTAGTTTTAGTTACGGAATTTAGTCACTGAATTATTGTAGTAGCTATTAGTCACTGATTTTAGTGACCGATACATTTTTTATGACCGAAAAACTAAATAGTACTTTTTATGACATAATTTTGTGACCGAATTTGGTAGTGACAAGTATTCGGTTGCTGATTCTGTAGTTGAATACTAGTTTTATTTAATAAGAACATTGATTAGTGATAAAACACCATTCAGTCGCTAAATTTTGTTTGAAGATCTTATTTAACGACCGAAAATAGAGTTTGTGACAATTTTTTTTAGAAATTCACCTTTTTGCTACCATTAAATCCAGTCATTAATATAATTATATTTTTAATTTGTGACCAATCAAATATTTGGTCACAAAAACATAAATTTTTAATTTTTAGAAATCCTTTTTTTCCTCATTTCACTTAACGTTTTCCCCTTTTCTCCGGTGATATGCCCTAATACCCTCATTACACCACCTTAAAATCTCCCTTATCTGAGGAGAAAAAACAAACAAAAAGACAAGTGTGGTTGACAAAGGCAGCTTTAAGTGTGGTAGACAGTGGTAAAGACTAAAGCTTCTCTCCAATAAATGTTTTTTTATTTTTTTCTCTATTAAGTGTCTTTCTCCCTGTTACTCTTTCTTTTTTTGGTCTAATCTCAACAAAGGAAAAAAATGAAGAAGATAGAAGTAAGGAAAAATGTTGATGGTGGATCTAAATAGCTTGTTCCATTTTTATTGGACCTGTTTCCAACTCTTATGCTGTTGATGTTGCCACTACGCGCCTTGGTTCCATTTATCTGTACCTGTTTTAAGCTTTTCTTTTCTTCCTTTGTGTTGTGCATCTAGGCCTTTTAGTGTTTGTGAGAGTGAGAGACAATGGGGTTTCCTTAGGTTGAGAACATTAGTTATAAAATAGAGAAATGATTGCATGTGATTCTTTTATGTTGCTGTCAACCATTTAGCTTTTAAATTATTGTGATTGTCTAATGCATTGAACTGTTTATCTTTTTAGCAAAAAAAGGGTCCTACCATTTTGTGGTGCACAAAAACTAAAGAGGCAGAGAGAACTAAAGATTGGAGTGTGTAAGTTTTAAAGAATGTTTTAGACTTTTTCAATCTTATTCTTATTTAATCTTAACATTTAACATGTGGCCACCAAGAGTAGATGTATTATGTTATATTTGTTTTAGTCATGACACTTAATTAATTTGTGGTCATTCAATTTTTGTGCAGTTACTATTTGGTTTTGCATTGTCTAGTTTGCTCTCAACAATTCTTATTGAAGCTCAGGGAAAGAATTAATAGGTAAGTAATAAGAATTTTTTAATTGTTCTTTCCTTTAATAGTTCATTAGCTATTAATCACATGTTTTAGCATAAGTAACCTCTACATTAAAATAATTAATCATTTATAATCCAATAAATACAATTATAAACATATTCAAAATTATCTCAATTTATTAATTCATAAAAACAACAAATAATATCTACCCAAATGTTTTAATAAAATCTAGTTCTATATTTTCAATCAACATAATATGCATATACTAAAAGAAGTAAAAAAATAACTAACATCTTGCCAAATTGAAAATTAAATCGGTTAGAAATGCTCTATTTTTCATATCGTTAATGGCGCGGGCTAGATACACCTACAACAAAAATGAAACCTAGCTTGCTAGGAGGGATTTGAATCCCCGACACCGTGGTTCATAGTCACGTGCTCTAATCCTATAAGCTACATACCCTACCACATCGTCTCCACTAGATATTTATTCCCTAGAGTATCAACGTGGAAGCATGTCTCACATTACAACCTAAATGTTCCAGACTAATTTACGTCAATGTCATGCTCTGATGTAAATTCTCCAAGCTAAATCACTTATTTCATGTGGTGGGAAAAAAAAGCTTCCTTGTTGCTTAAGGGATTTAATTCTGCAAGCATCTTAGTAAATGGTAATAATTAATAGTTCAGAAATCTAATTTGTCAAAAAGATTGATTGAATATAATATATATGGAGTTAGGCATATCACAATTGTATCCAAATCTACAGGAGCAGACTCATCCCTACCCCAAGTTTAAAAGGTAAAACCTAATTTAATCGAGGGAAAACAAAAACTCACCTTATCTCGACCTTGACAGCGATCAGGGAAAGTTGAAATTGTTAAAAGTTAAAAATTAAAAGTTGAAAAATGCTAAGTTATGTGATTATATTGAAAGTGTTTGGTAAAACTAGTTTCTCTAGTAGTTTATAGATGTAAAATGACAAGGATATGCTTGATTATTTAGCTAGGCATAACTTGTATTTTTTCACACATAAATTAGTCTTTTAAAAAATATTTTAATTTATCTCAAATCATTTATCATCTTAAAAATTATAAAGTAAAACTATCTTTCAATAGGACACAATACAACTCAAAACCTTAAAACATTAAATACATGCTTCCATCTACTTATAAACCATTTAACTTGCCTATATCTATCCAATATAGGACTTCCATTCACACTTGATTTTCAATATGGATAAAATTTGTAAATATTTTTCTTTTTTTATGTTTTTCATGGTTTATATTAGTTGTATATGACATCTTGTTGCCTTTTGTTTTGCAACCATATATCCATATATACATCTAAACCCTAAACCCTAAACCCTAAACTTAAAAATGGTAACCAAAATGTAAAAGCTGATAAGTTAGTTGATTGAATTACAATGTATTTAGTAAAATTAGTTGTTAAATATAAAATGATATAAAAATATATTTTCTTTTAAAATAGATAAGAGTGGTTTATTTAAAAAACATATCAATAAGGATAAAAACATAGAAAGAAAACAAGTTTAGAACTTATAAATTCAAATATTACTTCAAGTAATTTTAGAAAAAAAAAACATTACAAGTTATTAAAATAAACTCTTTTATCAAATGACTATTCTTTCTAACAATCTTTTAAATTAGTAAAATAATAAATTAAACAAACTTAAATCATCTATATATAATATAAAACATAATTTCTATCAAGTCAACTCTAACAGGTGTCACTCTCTGGTGCACCCATTTTCCCTCCAAAACTCTTCTATCTTTTTACAGCTATTTTAATTTAATTTTATTAGGTTTATTGTTGGGATTTTCTGCATCTTTCCCGTCTCTTCATTTCTCCATATACTCTCTCTCTTCTTCTTCTGCTTTTCATTTATTATACACATTACTCTCTCTTTTTTCTCTGCGTTTTGGTTCTTGCAAATCTCTTTCTCTCCCCCGACCCTTCATTTCATCCGTTTTTTGTTTATCTTTCTTTGCGCCTCTTCGTTTCTGCAGACTTTCTCTATTTTCCCCAGCCTCATATAAATGGCGTGTTGCTGTTTTGAATCTGTATCTCTCTGTTTTGTATTCCCCCTCCCCAAATGATTGTTTGTTCTCTACTCTGTTTTGTTACATGTGTTTCTCTGTTTGGACTCCACTTGATGATCGTTCTTCAGAGGGAGTTCCTTCTTAAGAGTTCCTTCCACCTGTAGATCTACATTGCATGTCACCGATTCCAATCTTCTAAGGGCCAGTTGGAACGTGGTACGGCGTACTATGTTGATTATGGAATGGCCGAGTGCTCCAAACTCTCTTCATACTTCTTTTTTCCTCAACGACTGCAAGAAGGTTTGGTTAACGTTTTTTGAAATGGGGGTTCAGGTTTAGGGTGATTTATGTGAGGATAATTTTTAAAGTGTTTTAATTTTCTTTTTTGGTTTTTCGTAGATCTTTGCTCACGCTGACAAGGACCTTTTAGAGAAGTTTGGAGCAGAACTCCCTTCTACATGGCTTTTAAAGGATCCTTTGAACCATTGTCTGAAGGTGACATTTCATCGGTATGGAAAAGGAGGTGTTCTTCAAGAGGGTTTAGAAGACATGAGAGATTTTTATAGTTTGAAGTCTGATTCTTGGGTGGTCATGCATTATATGGACGAAGGTGACTTTCAGATTAGGGTTTATGATGATGAAGGTAAGGAAATATCTTACTCTATCTCTTAGGTCAATCCTGCTGATTTCACTGTCAGGTTGTCATCATATCAAGCAAGGGGAAGTCAGCTAGTAATGTTATCCTCTAAACTGAAAATCAAACAGCTCATTTTTGGTTTCTATTGTTTTTTTGTAAGAATAATTTTTGTTAATTAATATTCTTGACTTCATGAATTTGACGTTTAATCACCTTTTCACCATAGAATTTACCGAAAAATACATATGATTATTTGATTGCATTCGGTGCAACGCAATAGATTTTGTGTAGACCCACCGGCCTTGAGGTCGTCTGTTGTGTCATTAAGAGAAAGAAGGAGAGGGTATATGCAAAGTTTGGTGCTGGTTGGAGGGAATTTTGCCAAGTCCATTGTAACAGCCCAATTTTTTAAGCAGTAAATTAAATAGTAAAAAAAATTAAAATTTCTCAGAGAAATAAGAAATGAAACCTAGAAAATAGGAAATTTAATTATGAATACAAGGATATTTTCAGTTTGACTTAAAATGGAAATAAACGAGAATAGAATGTAGAATAGAATAATAAAATAAAATAAAAATCTGCTACAGTAAAATGCTACAGTAAAATGCTACAGTAAACGTCACATGAAAAATGTTGAAGAATGTAGAGAATTCGTGAGAATTCTCCAACTTTCCACCGCCTCATGTCAATTTCGAGATCCTATAGTGATTTGCTACAGTGATGTGCTACAGTGATGTGCTACAGTGATGTGCTACAGTAACCAACATTGAAAGCCTATAAATAGAGCCCCAACCTCCCACATTTCCTCAGACCAAAAACCTCACTAATCCTATAACCTTTCATCTCCCTCTTCAAGCTCTCAAAACCTTCTTTCTTTAATTTTCGCATAAGGAGAAATTACGCAAACTTGAAGATTTGAAGAAATACAAAGGAGTTTAGCATAAGGAAAGTTTAACGATCTTCACTTGAGGTAAGAAAGAGGGGATAAGATATTAAATACATAGAAATTAAGTTAGAATTGCTTGCTTAATTGTTTAGAAACTCATATAGTTATATTTTAATTTAATTTGAAGTAAATTATGAAATGGATGCAAATGGTTGGAATATGATATTAAACAATTACTATAACATGGAAAATGTGTTTCCATATTCTTTGAATTACAAATAAAGCATGCCTAATTGATTGTTCTAATAATTTTATTGTTAAAATTAATTTGATAATTTAATGCATTCATGCATCATATGCATTGGCCGTTCAAAGAATCCGCAGAGGGGTTCTTTGAGGGGGTTCCCGGTGGGGGAACGCGCTCTGTTGAGCACAGACCTCTGCGGTGGTTTTATACCACGGCCGTCTTAAGGGCTAAGCAGTGTGTCCTTAAGGGGGGTCCCGCAACACTTGTTATTGATATTATGATATTGTTATCCGATGTGGTGTTGCATTATGGGGCGCGGTATCGGTTGGATATCCGTAAAAATGTTATTGTTGGAAATCACTGCAGATGTTCCCACCAGAATGGATCCATCATGCATTTTCATTAAAAAGAGCAGAATATAATAATATCAGTATAAAACAAAATACTTGTTTGGCATTTGCATCGCATAGCATCCTACTTGTGATTGTGTTTGTTCTGATTTGATTTCTATTTATTTAATATTTTATCTCACTCTTTCTATTACTTGTGGCAACCCTTTAGTGGTTAACCAGGAGGACATGTGACAAAGTGGATGTTGCCGAATATGGATGAATTATGAAGGTTTTTGATGATGATGCTTGCTTGCATGACTACTATTGTTGTATTATGTATATGCTATGTTTTGGTACTTTACGTCTTTATATTTTATAAGATCTAGGTGCCTGTTGTAAAATATAATATGTATGGAACTCTGATGTTATATAATAACAAGTTAATTATGTAAAAGGTTGCGTACTCTGATATTGTATCAGTAACCCTTGGAATCAGGTTGTGAATCTCTTGATAATTACCATGTGGAAAAATAAGTTATCTAAGAGATTTTATATGGTGACGGTAATTATCTTGGGATTTGCAAGTTGGCTCCAGGGTGTTACAACTGAAGTGGTATCAGAGCAATGGTTTATAAAATATATATAAAAAAAAAAAACCTTAGGAAGTGACTAGAGATTAACATAAGATAGTTTGAAGTGTGTGAACCTTGATTTCTATTTGTTTGAAATGTGTGTGCTTGTGTGTTATGTGTGCTCTTTGTATGTTTCTGTTTAGTATAATTACTAGTTAGATAATGTAAAATTGTTAAAACTTTGAGTATATTAGACACTCAGTAAATGAATGTAGTGGTACTATTTGGCAACAAGGAGATGAAGTAAGCATGACTTGGGAACGAGAAGATGAGATGAGGAGTCAATATCCTGAATTATTTTAACAAGGTACGTTTAAATTTCGAGGACGAAATTTTTATAGCGGGGGGAGAGTGTAACAGCCCAATTTTTTAAGCAGTAAATTAAATAGTGAAAAAAAATTAAAATTTCTCAGAGAAATAAGAAATGAAACCTAGAAAATAGGAAATTTAATTATGAATACAAGGATATTTTCAGTTTGACTTAAAATGGAAATAAACGAGAATAGAATGTAGAATAGAATAATAAAATAAAATAAAAATCTGCTACAGTAAAATGCTACAGTAAAATGCTACAGTAAACGTCACATGAAAAATGTTGAAGAATGTAGAGAATTCGTGAGAATTCTCCAACTTTCCACCGCCTCATGTCAATTTCGAGATGCTACAGTGATTTGCTACAGTGATGTGCTACAGTGATGTGCTACAGTGATGTGCTACAGTAATTTGCTACAGTAACCAACATTGAAAGCCTATAAATAGAGCCCCAACCTCCCACATTTCCTCAGACCAAAAACCTCACTAATCCTATAACCTTTCATCTCCCTCTTCAAGCTCTCAAAACCTTCTTTCTTTAATTTTCGCATAAGGAGAAATTACGCAAACTTGAAGATTTGAAGAAATACAAAGGAGTTTAGCATAAGGAAAGTTTAACGATCTTCACTTGAGGTAAGAAAGAGGGGATAAGATATTAAATACATAGAAATTAAGTTAGAATTGCTTGCTTAATTGTTTAGAAACTCATATAGTTATATTTTAATTTAATTTGAAGTAAATTATGAAATGGATGCAAATGGTTGGAATATGATATTAAACAATTACTATAACATGGAAAATGTGTTTCCATATTCTTTGAATTACAAATAAAGCATGCCTAATTGATTGTTCTAATAATTTTATTGTTAAAATTAATTTGATAATTTAATGCATTCATGCATCATATGCATTGGCCGTTCAAAGAATCCGCAGAGGGGTTCTTTGAGGGGGTTCCCGGTGGGGGAACGCGCTCTGTTGAGCACAGACCTCTGCGGTGGTTTTATACCACGGCCGTCTTAAGGGCTAAGCAGTGTGTCCTTAAGGGGGGTCCCGCAACACTTGTTATTGATATTATGATATTGTTATCCGATGTGGTGTTGCATTATGGGGCGCGGTATCGGTTGGATATCCGTAAAAATGTTATTGTTGGAAATCACTGCAGATGTTCCCACCAGAATGGATCCATCATGCATTTTCATTAAAAAGAGCAGAATATAATAATATCAGCATAAAACAAAATACTTGTTTGGCATTTGCATCGCATAGCATCCTACTTGTGATTGTGTTTGTTCTGATTTGATTTCTATTTATTTAATATTTTATCTCACTCTTTCTATTACTTGTGGCAACCCTTTAGTGGTTAACCAGGAGGACATGTGACAAAGTGGATGTTGCCGAATATGGATGAATTATGAAGGTTTTTGATGATGATGCTTGCTTGCATGACTACTATTGTTGTATTATGTATATGCTATGTTTTGGTACTTTACGTCTTTATATTTTATAAGATCTAGGTGCCTGTTGTAAAATATAATATGTATGGAACTCTGATGTTATATAATAACAAGTTAATTATGTAAAAGGTTGCGTACTCTGATATTGTATCAGTAACCCTTGGAATCAGGTTGTGAATCTCTTGATAATTACCATGTGGAAAAATAAGTTATCTAAGAGATTTTATATGGTGACGGTAATTATCTTGGGATTTGCAAGTTGGCTCCAGGGTGTTACAACTGAAGTGGTATCAGAGCAATGGTTTATAAAATATATATAAAAAAAAAAAACCTTAGGAAGTGACTAGAGATTAACATAAGATAGTTTGAAGTGTGTGAACCTTGATTTCTATTTGTTTGAAATGTGTGTGCTTGTGTGTTATGTGTGCTCTTTGTATGTTTCTGTTTAGTATAATTACTAGTTAGATAATGTAAAATTGTTAAAACTTTGAGTATATTAGACACTCAGTAAATGAATGTAGTGGTACTATTTGGCAACAAGGAGATGAAGTAAGCATGACTTGGGAACGAGAAGATGAGATGAGGAGTCAATATCCTGAATTATTTTAACAAGGTACGTTTAAATTTCGAGGACGAAATTTTTATAGCGGGGGGAGAGTGTAACAGCCCAATTTTTTAAGCAGTAAATTAAATAGTGAAAAAAAATTAAAATTTCTCAGAGAAATAAGAAATGAAACCTAGAAAATAGGAAATTTAATTATGAATACAAGGATATTTTCAGTTTGACTTAAAATGGAAATAAACGAGAATAGAATGTAGAATAGAATAATAAAATAAAATAAAAATCTGCTACAGTAAAATGCTACAGTAAAATGCTACAGTAAACGTCACATGAAAAATGTTGAAGAATGTAGAGAATTCGTGAGAATTCTCCAACTTTCCACCGCCTCATGTCAATTTCGAGATGCTACAGTGATTTGCTACAGTGATGTGCTACAGTGATGTGCTACAGTGATGTGCTACAGTAATTTGCTACAGTAACCAACATTGAAAGCCTATAAATAGAGCCCCAACCTCCCACATTTCCTCAGACCAAAAACCTCACTAATCCTATAACCTTTCATCTCCCTCTTCAAGCTCTCAAAACCTTCTTTCTTTAATTTTCGCATAAGGAGAAATTACGCAAACTTGAAGATTTGAAGAAATACAAAGGAGTTTAGCATAAGGAAAGTTTAACGATCTTCACTTGAGGTAAGAAAGAGGGGATAAGATATTAAATACATAGAAATTAAGTTAGAATTGCTTGCTTAATTGTTTAGAAACTCATATAGTTATATTTTAATTTAATTTGAAGTAAATTATGAAATGGATGCAAATGGTTGGAATATGATATTAAACAATTACTATAACATGGAAAATGTGTTTCCATATTCTTTGAATTACAAATAAAGCATGCCTAATTGATTGTTCTAATAATTTTATTGTTAAAATTAATTTGATAATTTAATGCATTCATGCATCATATGCATTGGCCGTTCAAAGAATCCGCAGAGGGGTTCTTTGAGGGGGTTCCCGGTGGGGGAACGCGCTCTGTTGAGCACAGACCTCTGCGGTGGTTTTATACCACGGCCGTCTTAAGGGCTAAGCAGTGTGTCCTTAAGGGGGGTCCCGCAACACTTGTTATTGATATTATGATATTGTTATCCGATGTGGTGTTGCATTATGGGGCGCGGTATCGGTTGGATATCCGTAAAAATGTTATTGTTGGAAATCACTGCAGATGTTCCCACCAGAATGGATCCATCATGCATTTTCATTAAAAAGAGCAGAATATAATAATATCAGTATAAAACAAAATACTTGTTTGGCATTTGCATCGCATAGCATCCTACTTGTGATTGTGTTTGTTCTGATTTGATTTCTATTTATTTGATATTTTATCTCACTCTTTCTATTACTTGTGGCAACCCTTTAGTGGTTAACCAGGAGGACATGTGACAAAGTGGATGTTGCCGAATATGGATGAATTATGAAGGTTTTTGATGATGATGCTTGCTTGCATGACTACTATTGTTGTATTATGTATATGCTATGTTTTGGTACTTTACGTCTTTATATTTTATAAGATCTAGGTGCCTGTTGTAAAATATAATATGTATGGAACTCTGATGTTATATAATAACAAGTTAATTATGTAAAAGGTTGCGTACTCTGATATTGTATCAGTAACCCTTGGAATCAGGTTGTGAATCTCTTGATAATTACCATGTGGAAAAATAAGTTATCTAAGAGATTTTATATGGTGACGGTAATTATCTTGGGATTTGCAAGTTGGCTCCAGGGTGTTACAACTGAAGTGGTATCAGAGCAATGGTTTATAAAATATATATAAAAAAAAAAACCTTAGGAAGTGACTAGAGATTAACATAAGATAGTTTGAAGTGTGTGAACCTTGATTTCTATTTGTTTGAAATGTGTGTGCTTGTGTGTTATGTGTGCTCTTTGTATGTTTCTGTTTAGTATAATTACTAGTTAGATAATGTAAAATTGTTAAAACTTTGAGTATATTAGACACTCAGTAAATGAATGTAGTGGTACTATTTGGCAACAAGGAGATGAAGTAAGCATGACTTGGGAACAAGAAGATGAGATGAGGAGTCAATATCCTGAATTATTTTAACAAGGTACGTTTAAATTTCGAGGACGAAATTTTTATAGCGGGGGGAGAGTGTAACAGCCCAATTTTTTAAGCAGTAAATTAAATAGTGAAAAAAATTAAAATTTCTCAGAGAAATAAGAAATGAAACCTAGAAAATAGGAAATTTAATTATGAATACAAGGATATTTTCAGTTTGACTTAAAATGGAAATAAACGAGAATAGAATGTAGAATAGAATAATAAAATAAAATAAAAATCTGCTACAGTAAAATGCTACAGTAAAATGCTACAGTAAACGTCACATGAAAAATGTTGAAGAATGTAGAGAATTCGTGAGAATTCTCCAACTTTCCACCGCCTCATGTCAATTTCGAGATGCTACAGTGATTTGCTACAGTGATGTGCTACAGTGATGTGCTACAGTGATGTGCTACAGTAATTTGCTACAGTAACCAACATTGAAAGCCTATAAATAGAGCCCCAACCTCCCACATTTCCTCAGACCAAAAACCTCACTAATCCTATAACCTTTCATCTCCCTCTTCAAGCTCTCAAAACCTTCTTTCTTTAATTTTCGCATAAGGAGAAATTACGCAAACTTGAAGATTTGAAGAAATACAAAGGAGTTTAGCATAAGGAAAGTTTAACGATCTTCACTTGAGGTAAGAAAGAGGGGATAAGATATTAAATACATAGAAATTAAGTTAGAATTGCTTGCTTAATTGTTTAGAAACTCATATAGTTATATTTTAATTTAATTTGAAGTAAATTATGAAATGGATGCAAATGGTTGGAATATGATATTAAACAATTACTATAACATGGAAAATGTGTTTCCATATTCTTTGAATTACAAATAAAGCATGCCTAATTGATTGTTCTAATAATTTTATTGTTAAAATTAATTTGATAATTTAATGCATTCATGCATCATATGCATTGGCCGTTCAAAGAATCCGCAGAGGGGTTCTTTGAGGGGGTTCCCGGTGGGGGAACGCGCTCTGTTGAGCACAGACCTCTGCGGTGGTTTTATACCACGGCCGTCTTAAGGGCTAAGCAGTGTGTCCTTAAGGGGGGTCCCGCAACACTTGTTATTGATATTATGATATTGTTATCCGATGTGGTGTTGCATTATGGGGCGCGGTATCGGTTGGATATCCGTAAAAATGTTATTGTTGGAAATCACTGCAGATGTTCCCACCAGAATGGATCCATCATGCATTTTCATTAAAAAGAGCAGAATATAATAATATCAGTATAAAACAAAATACTTGTTTGGCATTTGCATCGCATAGCATCCTACTTGTGATTGTGTTTGTTCTGATTTGATTTCTATTTATTTGATATTTTATCTCACTCTTTCTATTACTTGTGGCAACCCTTTAGTGGTTAACCAGGAGGACATGTGACAAAGTGGATGTTGCCGAATATGGATGAATTATGAAGGTTTTTGATGATGATGCTTGCTTGCATGACTACTATTGTTGTATTATGTATATGCTATGTTTTGGTACTTTACGTCTTTATATTTTATAAGATCTAGGTGCCTGTTGTAAAATATAATATGTATGGAACTCTGATGTTATATAATAACAAGTTAATTATGTAAAAGGTTGCGTACTCTGATATTGTATCAGTAACCCTTGGAATCAGGTTGTGAATCTCTTGATAATTACCATGTGGAAAAATAAGTTATCTAAGAGATTTTATATGGTGACGGTAATTATCTTGGGATTTGCAAGTTGGCTCCAGGGTGTTACAACTGAAGTGGTATCAGAGCAATGGTTTATAAAATATATATAAAAAAAAAAACCTTAGGAAGTGACTAGAGATTAACATAAGATAGTTTGAAGTGTGTGAACCTTGATTTCTATTTGTTTGAAATGTGTGTGCTTGTGTGTTATGTGTGCTCTTTGTATGTTTCTGTTTAGTATAATTACTAGTTAGATAATGTAAAATTGTTAAAACTTTGAGTATATTAGACACTCAGTAAATGAATGTAGTGGTACTATTTGGCAACAAGGAGATGAAGTAAGCATGACTTGGGAACGAGAAGATGAGATGAGGAGTCAATATCCTGAATTATTTTAACAAGGTACGTTTAAATTTCGAGGACGAAATTTTTATAGCGGGGGGAGAGTGTAACAGCCCAATTTTTTAAGCAGTAAATTAAATAGTGAAAAAAATTAAAATTTCTCAGAGAAATAAGAAATGAAACCTAGAAAATAGGAAATTTAATTATGAATACAAGGATATTTTCAGTTTGACTTAAAATGGAAATAAACGAGAATAGAATGTAGAATAGAATAATAAAATAAAATAAAAATCTGCTACAGTAAAATGCTACAGTAAAATGCTACAGTAAACGTCACATGAAAAATGTTGAAGAATGTAGAGAATTCGTGAGAATTCTCCAACTTTCCACCGCCTCATGTCAATTTCGAGATGCTACAGTGATTTGCTACAGTGATGTGCTACAGTGATGTGCTACAGTGATGTGCTACAGTAATTTGCTACAGTAACCAACATTGAAAGCCTATAAATAGAGCCCCAACCTCCCACATTTCCTCAGACCAAAAACCTCACTAATCCTATAACCTTTCATCTCCCTCTTCAAGCTCTCAAAACCTTCTTTCTTTAATTTTCGCATAAGGAGAAATTACGCAAACTTGAAGATTTGAAGAAATACAAAGGAGTTTAGCATAAGGAAAGTTTAACGATCTTCACTTGAGGTAAGAAAGAGGGGATAAGATATTAAATACATAGAAATTAAGTTAGAATTGCTTGCTTAATTGTTTAGAAACTCATATAGTTATATTTTAATTTAATTTGAAGTAAATTATGAAATGGATGCAAATGGTTGGAATATGATATTAAACAATTACTATAACATGGAAAATGTGTTTCCATATTCTTTGAATTACAAATAAAGCATGCCTAATTGATTGTTCTAATAATTTTATTGTTAAAATTAATTTGATAATTTAATGCATTCATGCATCATATGCATTGGCCGTTCAAAGAATCCGCAGAGGGGTTCTTTGAGGGGGTTCCCGGTGGGGGAACGCGCTCTGTTGAGCACAGACCTCTGCGGTGGTTTTATACCACGGCCGTCTTAAGGGCTAAGCAGTGTGTCCTTAAGGGGGGTCCCGCAACACTTGTTATTGATATTATGATATTGTTATCCGATGTGGTGTTGCATTATGGGGCGCGGTATCGGTTGGATATCCGTAAAAATGTTATTGTTGGAAATCACTGCAGATGTTCCCACTAGAATGGATCCATCATGCATTTTCATTAAAAAGAGCAGAATATAATAATATCAGTATAAAACAAAATACTTGTTTGGCATTTGCATCGCATAGCATCCTACTTGTGATTGTGTTTGTTCTGATTTGATTTCTATTTATTTAATATTTTATCTCACTCTTTCTATTACTTGTGGCAACCCTTTAGTGGTTAACCAGGAGGACATGTGACAAAGTGGATGTTGCCGAATATGGATGAATTATGAAGGTTTTTGATGATGATGCTTGCTTGCATGACTACTATTGTTGTATTATGTATATGCTATGTTTTGGTACTTTACGTCTTTATATTTTATAAGATCTAGGTGCCTGTTGTAAAATATAATATGTATGGAACTCTGATGTTATATAATAACAAGTTAATTATGTAAAAGGTTGCGTACTCTGATATTGTATCAGTAACCCTTGGAATCAGGTTGTGAATCTCTTGATAATTACCATGTGGAAAAATAAGTTATCTAAGAGATTTTATATGGTGACGGTAATTATCTTGGGATTTGCAAGTTGGCTCCAGGGTGTTACAACTGAAGTGGTATCAGAGCAATGGTTTATAAAATATATATAAAAAAAAAAAACCTTAGGAAGTGACTAGAGATTAACATAAGATAGTTTGAAGTGTGTGAACCTTGATTTCTATTTGTTTGAAATGTGTGTGCTTGTGTGTTATGTGTGCTCTTTGTATGTTTCTGTTTAGTATAATTACTAGTTAGATAATGTAAAATTGTTAAAACTTTGAGTATATTAGACACTCAGTAAATGAATGTAGTGGTACTATTTGGCAACAAGGAGATGAAGTAAGCATGACTTGGGAACGAGAAGATGAGATGAGGAGTCAATATCCTGAATTATTTTAACAAGGTACGTTTAAATTTCGAGGACGAAATTTTTATAGCGGGGGGAGAGTGTAACAGCCCAATTTTTTAAGCAGTAAATTAAATAGTGAAAAAAATTAAAATTTCTCAGAGAAATAAGAAATGAAACCTAGAAAATAGGAAATTTAATTATGAATACAAGGATATTTTCAGTTTGACTTAAAATGGAAATAAACGAGAATAGAATGTAGAATAGAATAATAAAATAAAATAAAAATCTGCTACAGTAAAATGCTACAGTAAAATGCTACAGTAAACGTCACATGAAAAATGTTGAAGAATGTAGAGAATTCGTGAGAATTCTCCAACTTTCCACCGCCTCATGTCAATTTCGAGATGCTACAGTGATTTGCTACAGTGATGTGCTACAGTGATGTGCTACAGTGATGTGCTACAGTAATTTGCTACAGTAACCAACATTGAAAGCCTATAAATAGAGCCCCAACCTCCCACATTTCCTCAGACCAAAAACCTCACTAATCCTATAACCTTTCATCTCCCTCTTCAAGCTCTCAAAACCTTCTTTCTTTAATTTTCGCATAAGGAGAAATTACGCAAACTTGAAGATTTGAAGAAATACAAAGGAGTTTAGCATAAGGAAAGTTTAACGATCTTCACTTGAGGTAAGAAAGAGGGGATAAGATATTAAATACATAGAAATTAAGTTAGAATTGCTTGCTTAATTGTTTAGAAACTCATATAGTTATATTTTAATTTAATTTGAAGTAAATTATGAAATGGATGCAAATGGTTGGAATATGATATTAAACAATTACTATAACATGGAAAATGTGTTTCCATATTCTTTGAATTACAAATAAAGCATGCCTAATTGATTGTTCTAATAATTTTATTGTTAAAATTAATTTGATAATTTAATGCATTCATGCATCATATGCATTGGCCGTTCAAAGAATCCGCAGAGGGGTTCTTTGAGGGGGTTCCCGGTGGGGGAACGCGCTCTGTTGAGCACAGACCTCTGCGGTGGTTTTATACCACGGCCGTCTTAAGGGCTAAGCAGTGTGTCCTTAAGGGGGGTCCCGCAACACTTGTTATTGATATTATGATATTGTTATCCGATGTGGTGTTGCATTATGGGGCGCGGTATCGGTTGGATATCCGTAAAAATGTTATTGTTGGAAATCACTGCAGATGTTCCCACCAGAATGGATCCATCATGCATTTTCATTAAAAAGAGCAGAATATAATAATATCAGTATAAAACAAAATACTTGTTTGGCATTTGCATCGCATAGCATCCTACTTGTGATTGTGTTTGTTCTGATTTGATTTCTATTTATTTAATATTTTATCTCACTCTTTCTATTACTTGTGGCAACCCTTTAGTGGTTAACCAGGAGGACATGTGACAAAGTGGATGTTGCCGAATATGGATGAATTATGAAGGTTTTTGATGATGATGCTTGCTTGCATGACTACTATTGTTGTATTATGTATATGCTATGTTTTGGTACTTTACGTCTTTATATTTTATAAGATCTAGGTGCCTGTTGTAAAATATAATATGTATGGAACTCTGATGTTATATAATAACAAGTTAATTATGTAAAAGGTTGCGTACTCTGATATTGTATCAGTAACCCTTGGAATCAGGTTGTGAATCTCTTGATAATTACCATGTGGAAAAATAAGTTATCTAAGAGATTTTATATGGTGACGGTAATTATCTTGGGATTTGCAAGTTGGCTCCAGGGTGTTACAACTGAAGTGGTATCAGAGCAATGGTTTATAAAATATATATAAAAAAAAAACCTTAGGAAGTGACTAGAGATTAACATAAGATAGTTTGAAGTGTGTGAACCTTGATTTCTATTTGTTTGAAATGTGTGTGCTTGTGTGTTATGTGTGCTCTTTGTATGTTTCTGTTTAGTATAATTACTAGTTAGATAATGTAAAATTGTTAAAACTTTGAGTATATTAGACACTCAGTAAATGAATGTAGTGGTACTATTTGGCAACAAGGAGATGAAGTAAGCATGACTTGGGAACGAGAAGATGAGATGAGGAGTCAATATCCTGAATTATTTTAACAAGGTACGTTTAAATTTCGAGGACGAAATTTTTATAGCGGGGGGAGAGTGTAACAGCCCAATTTTTTAAGCAGTAAATTAAATAGTGAAAAAAATTAAAATTTCTCAGAGAAATAAGAAATGAAACCTAGAAAATAGGAAATTTAATTATGAATACAAGGATATTTTCAGTTTGACTTAAAATGGAAATAAACGAGAATAGAATGTAGAATAGAATAATAAAATAAAATAAAAATCTGCTACAGTAAAATGCTACAGTAAAATGCTACAGTAAACGTCACATGAAAAATGTTGAAGAATGTAGAGAATTCGTGAGAATTCTCCAACTTTCCACCGCCTCATGTCAATTTCGAGATGCTACAGTGATTTGCTACAGTGATGTGCTACAGTGATGTGCTACAGTGATGTGCTACAGTAATTTGCTACAGTACCCAACATTGAAAGCCTATAAATAGAGCCCCAACCTCCCACATTTCCTCAGACCAAAAACCTCACTAATCCTATAACCTTTCATCTCCCTCTTCAAGCTTTCAAAACCTTCTTTCTTTAATTTTCGCATAAGGAGAAATTACGCAAACTTGAAGATTTGAAGAAATACAAAGGAGTTTAGCATAAGGAAAGTTTAACGATCTTCACTTGAGGTAAGAAAGAGGGGATAAGATATTAAATACATAGAAATTAAGTTAGAATTGCTTGCTTAATTGTTTAGAAACTCATATAGTTATATTTTAATTTAATTTGAAGTAAATTATGAAATGGATGCAAATGGTTGGAATATGATATTAAACAATTACTATAACATGGAAAATGTGTTTCCATATTCTTTGAATTACAAATAAAGCATGCCTAATTGATTGTTCTAATAATTTTATTGTTAAAATTAATTTGATAATTTAATGCATTCATGCATCATATGCATTGGCCGTTCAAAGAATCCGCAGAGGGGTTCTTTGAGGGGGTTCCCGGTGGGGGAACGCGCTCTGTTGAGCACAGACCTCTGCGGTGGTTTTATACCACGGCCGTCTTAAGGGCTAAGCAGTGTGTCCTTAAGGGGGGTCCCGCAACACTTGTTATTGATATTATGATATTGTTATCCGATGTGGTGTTGTATTATGGGGCGTGGTATCGGTTGGATATCCGTAAAAATGTTATTGTTGGAAATCACTGCAGATGTTCCCACCAGAATGGATCCATCATGCATTTTCATTAAAAAGAGCAGAATATAATAATATCAGTATAAAACAAAATACTTGTTTGGCATTTGCATCGCATAGCATCCTACTTGTGATTGTGTTTGTTCTGATTTGATTTCTATTTATTTGATATTTTATCTCACTCTTTCTATTACTTGTGGCAACCCTTTAGTGGTTAACCAGGAGGACATGTGACAAAGTGGATGTTGCCGAATATGGATGAATTATGAAGGTTTTTGATGATGATGCTTGCTTGCATGACTACTATTGTTGTATTATGTATATGCTATGTTTTGGTACTTTACGTCTTTATATTTTATAAGATCTAGGTGCCTGTTGTAAAATATAATATGTATGGAACTCTGATGTTATATAATAACAAGTTAATTATGTAAAAGGTTGCGTACTCTGATATTGTATCAGTAATCCTTGGAATCAGGTTGTGAATCTCTTGATAATTACCATGTGGAAAAATAAGTTATCTAAGAGATTTTATATGGTGACGGTAATTATCTTGGGATTTGCAAGTTGGCTCCAGGGTGTTACATCCATGATCTGAAACCATCTGATGAATGCCAATTTTCATTTCATGAAGACAAACCTGCTTATTGTTTTGTCAAAATTTCTAGGAACTGATTGGATACTTTGCTTTTTATCATTTTATATAACCTGAAGACGTTAACCAACTTGATGTTTTGCTCATCCGATTTTTGTTTGTTTTATCTCATGAGTCAAAGAAAATGTTATCTTTTGTTTTTGTATTTACTCTTATGTTGTATGCTTTTAAAAATCGGTATGTGAATTCTCATTTCTGTGTGCGACAATTATGGTTGAAACAAACAGAAATATTTTATGATGTTGGTGTTTTGAGTGATTCCCTGTGGTTATCAAATATCCACAAAAGTAGTGCGAAATATTAGTTTGATGCTCAATCTTCAGGTAAGTTTAATTATTAGTTACTGAATTTGAAAATGCCTTATTTTGTTCAATGTACACACATAGTGATAAAATTGCCTTATTCTGTGTTTTATCAAGGATTTAGTAATATAGCGGGGACAAACATTTTTTATACGGTTGAGTAAAATTGATGAGTCGTGTGAATCCTTTTAATTTTGTTGGTGATTCCTTTACCAGAGACTATGTTATTTTTCTTTGGTTACTAAATTTTTATGCTATAGGATGACTCTTTGGTGCAGTACAGGATAAGTGGTTAAGGGAAGTGACGACAACCTTTACATGGGTTATGGTAATTCTGTTGTTGAGAAACCCGTGGTTGATTATCAAAGGGACACGTCCACCTGAACCTTGGGCAAATACTACATTTCCTGCAATTGGATGTGTGATATACGACACAGAAGAAATGTGGATTTTACTTACCTAAACATTGGGCATCAAACTAAGCATTGTTTTTGAACAAGGGTTCCCTATGGATGAAAGAATTGATTCAATTTTTCAAACTCAGTCAAATTGTTTCCTTTCTGTAACATTAGTAGTGTTGTTTTCCAAATGTAATGCTTGCTTTTCGGTTTATATAATTGATATGCTAGAATATTTTCTATTTTCCACTTGTCCAATTAGAAACAGTTGGGATTTGGCATTAGTAGTACTTCCCTTTCTGTTTATATTATTATTGATACATGACAAATTTTGTAATCATAATCCTTCAATTTTAATGATCTTCCAGTTAATGATAAATGATATTTAGTATTTTGGTTATCATTTTTAACATTATTTGTTTATGATTTTATGTCTATGTAATTAAAAAATTGTCAAAAGTAGAATTCGATCAATGTTAGTGGTAAATATTACGATAATATTCCTTAAAAAATATGACCATATTACTTTAAAAAATATAACCAAAATTAAATCACATAAATCCCAAATGATCCATAAATCCGTTAATTTTGATCAAATCACATTACTTTAAAATTGTATCAATATCAACTTGATACTATAGTATCTTTAAAAATGACTTTGAAAAATAAATCTTTACATGGTATCTTCATCAATAACAAGTTCATAGGATAGGTATATTTTCTTTTAAAAATATTCCCATATTACTTTCATAAATATGACCAAAATCAAATCACATAAATCCCCAATGATCCATTCAAGTAGTTAATTTTCATCATATTCATTATAATAACAGAAATAAAAAAATTTATGACGATAAAAGAATTGTATGAATATCAACTTCATACTATAGTATAGGTACAAGGTTGATTTTCACCTTTAAAAATAACTTTTAAAAAAATCTTTATTTCATAAATCCGTTAATTTTCTTTAAATCAGTTAGTATGAAATCAAGTAACAAGTTCATAAGATAGATTGATAAAAAAATAAATGTTATGACCATAATAATTGATGAAACAATATTACTATAATACTCCTTAAAAAAATATGACCATAATAATTAATAAAAAATATTACCATAATATTCCTTAAAAAATATGACCATAATAATTAATAAAAAATTATTCCCATAATATTCCTTAAAAAGTATGACCATAATAATTGATGAAAAATTATTACCATAATATTCCTTAAAAAATATTACCATATTACTTTAAAAAATATGACAACATTACTTTAAAAAAATATAACCAAAATCAAATCACATAAATCCCCAATGATCCGTAAATCCGTTAATTTTGATCAAATAATATTACTTTAAAATTGTATCAATATCAACTTGATACTATAGTATATTTAAAAATGAGTTTGAAAAATAAATCTTTAAATAGAATCTTCATCAATAACAAGTTCATAGGATAGGTATATTTTCTTTTAAAAATTTTACCATATTACTTTCAAGAATATGACCAAAATCAAATCACATAAATCCCCAATGATCCATTCAAGTAGTTAATTTTCATCAAATTCATTATGCTATTATAATAACAGAAATAAAAACATTATGACGATAAAAAAATTGTATGAATATCAACTTCATACTATAGTATAGGTACAAGGTTGATTTTCACCTTTAAAATTAACTTTCAAAAATGAATCTTTATTTCATGAATTCGTTAATTTTCTTCAAATCAGTTACTATGAAATCAAGTAACAAGTTCATAAGATAGATTGATGAAAAAATAAATGTTATGACCATAATAATTGATGAAACAATATTACCATAATATTTCTTAAAAAAATATGACCATAATAATTGATGAAAAAATATTACCATAATATTCCTTAAAAAGTATGACCATAATATTACCATAAAATACCTATACTATAGTATAGGTACAAGGTTTATTTTCACCTTTAAAAATAACTTTCAAAAATGAATCTTTATTCCATAAATCTGTTAATTTTCTTCAAATCAGTTACTATGAAATCAAGTAACAAGTTCATAAGATAGATTGATGAAAAAATAAATGTTATGACCATAATAATTGATGAAACAATATTACTATAATATTCTTTAAAACAATATGACCATAATAATTGATGAAAAAATATTACCATAATATTCCTTAAAAACTTTGACCGTAATAATTGATGAAAAATTATTACCATAATATTCCTTAAAAAATATTACCATATTACTTTAAAAAATATGACAACATTACTTTAAAAAATATAACCAAAATCAAATCACATAAATCCCCAATGATCCGTAAATCCGTTAATTTTGATCAAATCACATTACTTTAAAATTATATCAATATCAACTTGATACTATAGTATCTTTAAAAATGACTTTGAAAAATAAATCTTTAAATAGTATCTTCATCAATAACAAGTTCATAGAATAGCTATATTTTCTTTTAAAAATGTTACCATATTATTTTCAAAAATATGACCAAAATCAAATCACATAAATCCCCAATGATCCGTTCAAATAGTTAATTTTCATCAAATTCATTATGCTATTATAATAACAGAAATAAAAAAATTTATGACGATAAAAAAATTGTATGAATATCAACTTCATACTATAGTATAGGTACAAGGTTGATTTTCACCTTTAAAATTAACTTTCAAAAATAAATCTTTATTTCATAAATTCGTTAATTTTCTTCAAATCAGTTAGTATGAAATCAAGTAACAAGTTCATAAGATAGATTGATGAAAAAATAAATGTTGTGACCATAATAATTGATGAAACAATATTACCATAGTATTCCTTAAAAAATATGACCATAATAATTGATGAAAAATTATTACCATAATATTCCTTAAAAAGTATGACCATAACAATTGATGAAAAAATATTACCATAATATTCCTTAAAAAATATGACCATATTACTTTAAAAAATATAACCAAAATCAAATCACATAAATCCCCAATGATCCATAAATCCGTTAATTTTGATCAAATCAGATTTCTTTAAAATTGTATCACTATCAACTTACTCTTTAAAAATCACTTTGAAAAATAAATCTTTACATAAATCTTTAAAAGTGGTTTCATTTAAGATTTCTCAATTGAGAGTTTGATCTCCCAGTCATTTACCAGGTGTTACACTGACTAAAGTATTCACTAAATCACAATATGGTATGTGATTTAACATTTTTTAATTTTAAATTTTAACATTTAATTGTCCAAACCAACATGTCTTTTCATCTCTCTTCATTCTCTGGTCTCTTATTTTCCACCCCGTCTATTTGTGTTTTATCTCTCTAGGTTCTGCTTTCTTCTTCTGTATCGTGACCTCCTTATTGCGTTTTTCCCGTCTCTCTCTCTTTTTCCCTTACGGGAACCTTCGAAAACTACGTCGGAGGAGCTTGGTAATCCCAAGGTCGTCTCTACCATGGCGAAGCATGAACACAACATTCACGATCAAACCGTTGCTCAGGTAATGTGTTCTCCATAGATAACCTTCTTATAAGTGTTCTTCATTTTTTAGGGTTTTTAATCTTCTTTTTTCCAATTCCTCATTGCGATTAATTGTTTTATGAGTTATTTTGTGAATCTTTTTTTATTTACATTTTTCTCTGTTATCAGATTGACAAAGGTAAAGCTCCGATGGATGATCGTATCTCGGTATGTAAATTTCTCTGTTCATAAGCTTCTATTTTAACGAAATCAAAGTTGTGATTTGTGTATACCTTTTTACAAGGCCCGTTCATTGTTTTTAGGTTTTTTTTATTCGTTAAAATAACTTAATTATTCTATAAGTTATTTTGTGAGTTTTTTTTATCTACATTTTTTTTCTGTTATTAGATTGACAAAGGTGAAGCTCTGATGGATGATCCTACCCCGGTATGTTAATTTCTCTGTTCATAAGCTTCTATATTTGTTTCTTCTTTTACAATAAAATTTGGGTTATCACCTGTCTTAACAGGTTTTTGGTTATTTTTTAGGTTTTTTATTTTATGATGAAATATTTTATGGTCTGAGAATTACCAATTTTTGGTTTTCATTATTCACATATGTTTATCAATCCTAACAGGATCCTATAGAAAATGAAAGGATTATCGTTATTGAAAGTGATGATGAGGTTATTGTTAGTTTTTCTATTTTACTGTTAGATTTATTTCATTTTTCTTCAATACTTGGTTTTCATTATGTACATATTTCTACCAATTGTAACAGGAAGCTGATGAAAATGATGTTATTATTATTGAGTCTGATGATGAGGTTATTCTCACTCTTCAAATTTTTAATTCTTATTTAATTGCACCCTGTATCTATTTTTTAGTCATTGGTAGTTTCAAAAACAAATAACCTTATTACCCCTGTGGACCTCATCCCCAGTCGGTTGAAGTTGCTGGTCTTCAACCTCAACAGCTTCATGGTGTTCGTCGTCAGCATGTTGATGGTTTTCAATCTAAGCATTACACCGTATGTAACTTTTGTGTTTGATATTTCTGTTATTTAATGTTTTCTGTCCTTATATGGTATATCAAAATCCTAAATGTGGAATTTGTCAATGTCTTATGCATGATTTAATTGGTGTGATTGATTCTGAATTTTATGGTTGTGTGCATACAAGTTTAGACATGGAAACTGTTTTAGAAAGATATGTTTAAGTGCTAGATAATAAATTAAGAAATTTATCTTTAAGTTTAGATAAAGAAAGTTTGTTATTTTAGTCATTGTATGTAATTTTATTTAATAGAATAATTTCTAAAAAATTGAGAATTTAGTTGAGAAGAATTAAGTTGAGTATATTGAAGTAGTTGATGAGTGAAAACGATATAATAATTTAATATAATGCCATATAGGGATTAAATAGAGAAAATGAGTTAATTCAAAAGTTAAATAATGCAATTAGTGAGTTAAATGTGGAAATTTATAGGTATGTATATCATGATGTGAATGTTGAACTTGAATGATTTGAAATATGTGATTGATGAGTTATAATAATTGCATTTGTATATATCAGGATGGCTATGAGTTTGTGAGATTATGTGAAACATGTGATTTGATTGGAGATTGTTTTCATTATTTCTGTTATTTAATGTTTTATATCCTTATATGGATTATCAAAATCTTGAAGAAACATTAATAATTTATGTGTAACAAATGCTGAGAGAAATGCCTGGGCTGGTTTTTCATAATTTTAGATTCTTATTACTTAAAGTGCTGACTAAATTTCAAATGGAAAACTTCTTGGTAAGTAACCTTAATTATTGTACCTTTTACAATATTGTTATCTAGAATTAAACACTTTGTTTTGTCTTTAACAGGACTTGCCTGCAGATTTAGTTTGTGTTATTTTCCTGACAAAGCCTCAAATGATTCGTGCAAAAATGGAAGGAGGGTGTGATAGTTGGCCTATTCAACTACTGTGGACTGGTCGTAGGCCATGGGAAGTCCACATGGACAATGGTTGGCGTGAGTTCTGTGCTGGTCACAACTTCAAGATTGGTGATACAATATTGATTGGGATGCCACTCATTGATGGTTCGGTTTTACATTTTAGGGTTCTATAGGTAACACGTTTGAATCAAAAGAGTTATATATGTTGGTGTGTTGATGTCAGTCGTTTATCAGGTTTTTATGTTGGTGTGTTGATACAATATTCATTGGGCTTTTATGTTCAATGCAATGTCTACGATGTAGGTACCAAGTTTTTATGTGGTGTTGGGTTAGGGTTTGTCTCTTAAATATAGGTATTAGGGTTTTAAATTCCTAAATGACAATTATAATATGTTTCTCCCAATTTATCTAACTACGTCAAATTTAATCAATTGGTAATTCGCATGTCTATCTGTTTCCCAAAATAGTAATTAAAATTTGGTGAAATGTTCACTTAATCGCGTATAATGAGCAAAAAATTAATTTTACCGTTCTAGGCATATTGTCATTATAGTTATCAACTTTTTCTACATGAAAGTTTTAATGGATTAGTCATCAGATTATATTCAATTTCGGTAAATTAATTATTTCAGGATCATTGATGTATTGTAATGGAATTTGAACATAGAGCCCATTGAAGGTTGGTTAATATAGGCATGAAAACAACTGCCAAGGTGATATCTTTTTAGTTGCTATATCCGATTGTTCATTGCCTACATTTTTTGATTTAAGATACAAATTTTATACATTTTTTAATTTTAGAATAAGTATAAATATTTAGTATAATTATTATTATGATTCAACACATTAGTTAA
This sequence comes from Clitoria ternatea, assembly GCA_037962975.1. Classification (NCBI taxonomy): domain Eukaryota; kingdom Viridiplantae; phylum Streptophyta; class Magnoliopsida; order Fabales; family Fabaceae; genus Clitoria; species Clitoria ternatea. The sequence continues at coordinate 249,076,619 of CM075672.1, read as the reverse complement.
GGACAGTTAAATGAGAAAAGTTAATGTTTTTTAATGCCAACCTTTTTTTCCATGTTTGTTGATGCTACCTGTTTCTCTCTCTCTCTCTCTCTCTCTCTCTCTCTCTATCTTCCATTGTGTCTCTTCATTTTTACAAATTCTCTGTCTCTCTCCCTATTTAATGCCAAGGTTACTCTCTTTGGAATTAAAAATTATATTTATGATTGTTGTTTACCTTTACAGATTATTCATGTTAATTAATATTTTCGTTTTTATAAAGTGTGTTTCTCTCTCCCTGTTAAATACTAAGCTTATCTCTCTCTTTGGAATCAGGAGACCTTATTTATGATTGTTGTTTAGGTTTATAGATTATTAATTTTAATTGATTGTTACTTATTATTGTTAATATTAATTTTTGTTAATTACACTTGATTCCTTTATTTTGTCTCTTCGTTTTTACAGATTATTTTTCCTTCCCCCTGTTAAATACCCATATTCCCCTCTTAAACTGCCTTTTCATTTCTAACATTTATTAAAACAACCAAAGATAGAATCATATTTAAAACAGAAACGAAAAGCCATATACTTGGGAAGTTGAATACTTTTTGCCTGCAACTAAATGTGCATGTTATGGTCAACATATTTATTGCATGTTTCCTCAAAATAATTTGTCTTTTGATATTCCTTATTCCTTATATATGTTCTTTATATATTATATTTAGTTAAGGTGTATTAATGTTTCACTACTTTTACATTTTCTCATCCTTCTCTCTAAGTCCTGAGTTCACTCTTCCCTATCATTGTTCTTTGGTCAGATGGCTGCTCAGAATCTTAGGTATGACTTGGTGAAAGGTGTAAACGTTTGTATTGAGGATAAGATTTGGAGACTAAAGGTTAGGATCATGAGGTTATGGAAAGTCCCAAACAAACGATGGACAAGTCAAGATGCTACCATTGAAATGGTTGTTCTTGATGAACTGGTATTTCACCATCCCCTTATTTCTTTGTACTTAATGTGTTTGTGTTATTTTTTGTTGATTGCTAATTTTCTACTATTTTGGTGTTTACAGTCTGATTGCATCCAAATTTCTATCAAGAGTACTCATACCTACCTTTTTGAAAGAGCAATCATTGAAGTCAATATGTACATGCTTTCTAACTTGGGCATTGGATTGAATGATCAGGACTACAAGCCAACGTCTCATGAGTTCAAGATGTTTTTCAAAAGGGATTCACAAGTTTGGTTAATTGAAGACTCTTCAATACCCAAAAATGTCTTCAACTGTGTCTCCTTTAAAGAAATTCTCCGGGAGGCTAATGAAAAAAACAATTAGTAGGTATGGTTTTGTCATCCTATATTTGTGGATTATTGGTTTAACACACGTGCATGATATTATTTAGTTTTATAACACATAAATATTAACATTATTGGTTAATTTTATAGATGTTGTTGGAATGGTTAGTGGAAAAGGTGATTTAATTGAGTTCAGGAAAGGGGGTGTGTCTTCAAATTATATGGTGCTGGAGCTGGATGATCTTCAGTAAGTGTCTTTGTTGATATTTAGGGTAGAGACATTATGATTACAATATTTTCTATAGGCTTTTCAACCATTATGACCTCTCACTTATCTGTGTTGCCTTTATGTCTTCAGAGGTAAAAAAATCAGGTGTACTCTCTGGCAGGATTTTTCAAGCAAATTTCTCAAGTTCTTGGAAGATAAACCCAATGCACATTATGTTGTCCTGTTGCAATTTGGCATGATGAAAAAATAGAAAGGTGTGGTTGCTGAATTTAACTTAAATATAGCACTTTGGAATAAGATCAATAAAGTTTGATGTTTGGCTAATCCTTCTTTCCCATTTTCTGAATTTTGTATTGCAATAGATGTCATGTCCATTTCTAATACTAATTACACATCAAGATTGTTCATTAATGATCCAGTTCCTGAAATTCATACTTTTCTCTCAAGGTTAGATCTGTTTTATTGTATTCTAACTCATCATTGCATGTTTTATTATGATTATTTCACTAATTTATTATTTTTTTAGTATTGAATCCTCACAGATTCTTTCCAGTCAACAACTCACTCCTTTAATCAATCGGTCTCAACTGTCTCTCTAGGAAGACCTGCTTAATGTCACTTTATTTAAATGTGTGGATGAAATGAAGGATTTGAAACAAGTGATTTCCAAAAGAACCTTCATATCAATTTTTTTCATTATATGATTTACTTTGTTGTTTATTTCTAATGTATGATTTTATTTTGTTATTGTAGAATGGTGTGTTTGTCACTGTTGCAAAGGTTAAGGACATTGAAACAATACAATTGGTGTTACCGTGGCTGTGTTAAGTGTGTCTATGGAGTTCAAGAGGATGATGGCATGTATTTCTGCAAAAATTGTAGAATGCATTTTGGATCATATATTTTAAGGTTCATGAACAACATAATTTCCATTTTTTGTTATTTGTTTACTATGCTATTTTCTTTTATAGTAAATCAAAAATTAATAGGCAGCTTTTTAAATATATGTACTGGGTTTTTAAGGTACTGTATACATCTAAGGGTGGCTGATGAATCTGGATCTGCATCATTTATTCTATTTGACAAGGAAGCTTATAACTTCTTAAATATTTCTGCTAAAGAGCTCAAAAAGAAACTTGCTGCCAGGGTAATAGCTTATCTTATGTTTTGTTATTTCTAATTTCTTTATACGTCCAATTATATACTACAGATTATAAAATTTATGTATTACATATATGGATATATGGATTTGTTTTCTTTAAAAAAATTATGATAGTGAACTGGTCTAGACCGGGGTCTACGATCCAGTGTGGGATATGTATTTTGATGTTTATACACCGGTACAGTGGGTATCCGGTATTGTAATCCGGCCTCTCAGTGGGAGAAACCGGTCTCGTTGTCCTGGAAATCCTTCACACCAGAGTCTCGCGTTGGTGTGGGCGAAAGGTGGTGTCACCTGTGAAGATTCTCCGACGCTCAAGTTAGAAGATTATATATAAACTTTGTGAACACTTAAGCAATGCAATAGTAAGATGAGAGTTAGAACAACATAACCTTGCATGTGTAGTGGAATATGCTATTTATAGTTGGACGTGGAAAATGAATCGTTGGATGTAGGTGGGCCCATAGGTTCTGATACCGTGTATAAAGTGTCAATCAAAGTGGCTCAGTACTCAAAGTGTGACAGGGGGTAGGTCAATTATTAGTGTACGATCCTGACACAGGGATGGAGGATAATCACCTTTTCCATACATCATTCCTGCGATTGTACCTACTCCTTTCTGTAAGTGATATTGGCACATTCCGCTATGCAGAGTATCCACACTTGATAAGTTATAACCCCTCTTATCTCATTGTGACACTGAGGCAAACGGTTATACGTGACGGGGGAGTGAGGACAGATGAAGTATCCGAAGAAATGAGAACAGATAAGTGAGAACGGATAACCGGTGTGAAGATACTGCCCTATGATACCGGTGGTCCCTCTGAACAGTCATGCTGACGTCATAACTTATAGGGCCGGTATTCAGACCGGATCATTTGTCCCCTAGCTTGTATGAAGGACTGTTAAGTTGCTCATACGAGCTACACAGTCTTCAAGAGGTCTGGATACCGGTAAGATACTCAGAAGATGTCATTTGAAACTCTTGTCAGCTACGTGCTGGCATTCTGTCAGTGTAACCATTCTACAGGTTACGTGTCCGCCCTCTTGATACCCTTACAGTGAATTTGGACAAAGATTTGAAACGAGGGTAATCCCAAGAGTTTTTGGAAATCGTAACTCTTGGTATTCAAATAGTTGTTGGGATGCATTTAATGCATCTTAAATGATTGGACAATTAATACCCTTTTAAAACATGAGCCATCATTGTCCTAAAAATAACCGTTGGTTGGGCTTATTGGGCCTGGACTTTGGCTTCTGTGGGCCCATTTCGCTCGAAACTTTTCATGAAGTGTCACCATTTTGTGCCTTGGACCATGAAACGACGGGGTCGTTTAAATCCAAAAGGTTGCGTTTTGGGGCATACGACATGACTCTTGGCTGATCACTGTGCTCCTTCGTTACCTATAAAAGGGTAACTTAGCAAGTTTCGGAACTTACTTTCGCTTTCAAGCTTAGTGAACCTTTGCTGAAATTTTGAAGAATCTGTTGCTGTTCTTTCCTTTCGCAAAGTTCTTCCTTCCTTTATTCCTTCCTTAGGTAACCTCCTTATCTCTTACCTTATATTATTTTCGGTTGCTTCAACTTCAACCATGCGCCCTAGGCCAAGCAGCGCTGGTACCTCGAACAGGGGGAATTTGAGTTCACTTGCCCCCTCTAGCCACCGTGGTGGGAGGATTCCTGTAAATCTCCCTGTGGCTGGGCCTCGTCGCTCAGAGAGGGTTGAAACTTCTTCCTCGCGAGCGCCAGTGGTTCGGCGCCGCCTTGAGGGTTCCTTTGACTCGAGGGCTACCAGCCGCTCTGACAGCGGGTCAAATGCTGAAGGCTACCTCTCTGACGACGTTGCCTTTTATCACAGTACAGAGGCGTTTCAACATGCATCAGACGTGATGGAGATTCCTGGGTCTGGAAAGACATTGATTCTGCTAACTGCGGAAGGGTGTGTTAACGTTGTTGCACACCGGCTAAATTGGGAGAGGCTGAATAGGGAGTCCCCGTACTGCTGGGTCGAAGAAGAATTCCTGAACATCGCTTCGCACCACGTAAGAAAGGACAGTAATCCTGTTGAAGCTGGATTCTCTGTCTACTCCAAAAAGAAATACAAAGGCCGTTTTCTCATCCTTGTACCCCGGCCTATGGAGCGAGTCTGCCATCGAGTCCCAGACGAGTGGTCGGTATACATGTATGACTTCGTCGTCCAGCACTTGAGAGTTTGTTTCCCAATGACGGAGTTTCAGATGGCCGTCCTTCGCTTCCTTGACTGCGCCCCCACACAATTACACCCTAATGGCTGGGGCCTGGTGCGTGCTCTTGAGGTTCTCGGGGAGCACTTCAATTTCAGAGCCACTGTGGTAAAACTTTTCTATTATTGCCAAGTGGTCCGCCGTGCCAACAAGAAGAGTGGCCTTGGGTTCATAGCGCTCCGTTGTGACTCAAAGATAGCAAATTTCAAATCCTACACCGAATCCACAAAGATCGATGGGTGCTCTTCCAAGCATTATTATACGCGGATTCGAGTTCAAGCAAACAAGCCGGTCTTCTGGCTCAACAAAGAGGGATTCACAAAATTCCCCTATAGATGGACGCACGAGCATTTCCTGTTGTTGAGTCATGCTTACTATACTGAAGAGGTTGAACTTTCCCCTCACTCTATGGAAGTTTTGAGTGCCATACAATCGGCCTCAAAAGCCCTTAAGGGGTTCTCTTGCAGACATCTCATTGGGAGTGACGCTGTCAAGAAGAAATACCTTCATAATATCCGTTCTTTAGCTGCACGCGTTGCCTGTTCATTTTGTGTTTGGTGTTTTTCCTTCAGTATTTTAACTTGATTTTCCTCGTTTTGCAGAGAAAATCGAAAAAGCTTCCGCCGACATGCTTTCTCTAAAATCGATGCTGGCAGATGATGATTCCTCTTCTAAGGAGAATGACATCTAAGCCAAGAGGAACTCCTTCAAGGCTGAAGCTCCCATTATCCCCTTGACATCCGCTGTGGGGGACGATGTACCTCTCCTTGATGAACAGGATCCTGAGGAGCAACCTCAAGTTGAGGAAGAAAGCCAGGAGCAGCCCGTCCCTGAAAAGCAAAAGAAGAGGATCCTGGTTAAGGCTGCTGATAGAAAGAAATCCTCTGCTGGTGAGTCTCCAAGAAAGCATCAGAAGACTCTGGAAGAGACTGGCATGAAGAAAGACAAAGGGAAGAAATTAGCTTTTTCTTCCTCTGCCCCTTCTTCGCACAACGACACTGAGACGGAGTCAGAGAGCGGGCCTCCTCTGGTTAGTGATCCTCCAAAAGAATCCTTCCTTTCTCCCTACCTCTGGTTCCAGGGGTCGATGCCTCCCACACTCCCTAAGGCAAGGTATTGCCTCCGCCCCTCTCTCGAAGCTGCTGAAGTTAGGGGCGCATGTAAGGTCGGTCGCTGGTAGCTGGATGAACTCTCCGGCCTTCTGGACTCCTTAAGCGATAAGGCAGATTATATGGAATAAGTTGAAAAACTTGAGGCTGACATCGCTGTAAAGGAGGCCTGGGCGGCCAAGCAAGAGGAAACTACCAGGGGGGTTGAGTCGGAGCTGAAAAAGGCTAAGGAACAGCTGGAGAAGAAAACCGAAGAAATAAGCCAACTCCACTTTACCAACAAATCTTTGGAGCAGTAAGTTTCTGAACTTCAGCAACAGAATAAGTCCATCCCCCTCCTGGAAGAAGAGCTTCAGCTTGAGAAAAAGAGATCCGCCAAGCTGAGTGAGGATCTTGCCACAGCGGAGGCCGGCCACAGCAAAAGCTTAGGAGGGTGGGAGGCCCTCAGGAAGGAGTTACAGGCTAAGATTGAAGAGCTGAAAAAGGGGAGTGCGAATGCTAGGCCGTTGGAGGAAGAAGTTACCAAGCTTCAGAAAAGGTTGGCTGCTTCCAAGGCCAAGGCTGCTAAGGCTTTGGAAATATACAAGAAATTAGCTTTTGAATCCTTCGGTCTGGCCCTTTGTCAGGTCTTCTACTATAATCCCGATGTGAAACTCAACTTGTACGGGCTGGATCCATTCTATGAGTTCCACGGAGGGAAACTTGTTATGGTGAAGAGTGACGGCTCGTACGTGGATCCTCTGGATTCTCTTTATGAACTGCCCCCTCTTCCGGAGGGCCAAAGTATGGAACCACCACTAGTTACTCCTGGCCATGAAAATGTTATTCAAGAGAGCATCTAATCTGGCCCGGAGACCGGAGTTGAAGGAACCAAGGAGGGGGGAACGGATGTGCCCACAGCGGAGAATCAAACACCTGCTCCTTAGTTTTTGCATTTTTATTTTATAGCTGTGTACTCGGATCAGCTCTAGTTTCCATAAACTCACATGTATATAATTTTTCTTCAAGTAAATAAAAGTTTCCTTCACCTTGCTTTTATCATTTGTGACAAGTGTATGGTTATCAAATAACTTAGACATACATGCTATGCCTTTACCTTTGTATTAATCGCAAGACCGCTTTGTTTAACCATGTTAACATCAAAAGCGTAGTCTGCACCCCGGAGAAAATAACGGACACCGTAACAGATAAGCAATATTTCATTGAATTATTCACGCGTGTTTTTGTCCACAAGTATAAGTGATTCGGGAAGCAAATATCTGTTGTGAAGTGTTACCTTTAACTCCTTGGAGGGTGAAAATTTTCATTCGACCTCTACAACGCAATATCGCAGTGTTTACAATCATTCGCCTTATGAGAACTACTTCAGAAGTGAGGACGGCGATTGTACTTGGAGTTCGGTTCAATCCTACAATCCAAGCCTTCATGTGGGGTTCAGTACAACCTTGAAAAAAGGTTAGATCCTACAACTCATTTCTTGAGGTTCGGTTTAGTCCTACAACTCAAGTCTTCAAACGGGGTTCGGTTTAATCCTACTAACCATACCCAGAGTTTGGTTAAATCCTACAATCTGGGCCTTCAAATGGGGTTCGGTTCGATCCTACTAACCATACTTGGAGTTCGGTTTAATCCTACAGTCCAAGCCTTCAGACGGGGTTCGGTCTAATCCTACTAACCGTACCTAGAGTTCGGTTTAATCCTACAATCTGGGCCTTCAAATGGGGTTCGGTTTAATCCTACAACCCATTTCACCCCTCAAGGAGTTACATCGTCAATTCACAAAATATGTGATTGAGATCATCCGTCCTGGGGGTCCTTATGCACAACGGCCTATGGCTACGAATCACAACATAGAAAGGAAAAGGTGAGAGTGATAGATTCATAAACTGTATTCTTATTAAATTGAATGTATATTACAAAGGGAGCGTAGTTGGGGTCATGCCTCATTAAAACCTTCTTGAGAAAACCCAATGGGAAAAAACTCAAGTGAGGAAAAAGAGTACATGCCGTCTTACCAACTAGCTGTAATAAATACGTAAATTCTGGGTGTTCCACTTATTACGGATTGGTGTTCCATCAAGCTCCTCAAGCCAGTATGTCCCCTTTCCAGTTACCTCAGAAACTCTGTAAGGGCCTTCCCATGTTGGCACCAATTTTCCTTGATGAGCGAACTTATTTCCCACACTCGCCTTCCGCAAAATAAGATCTCTCGTATTAAAAGCTCTGTATTGCACACGCTTATTGTACCGGAGGGCTACCTTCGCCTTTATCGCCTGGTCTCTAACAAAAGCTTTTTCCCTCAACTCATGGAAGACGTCTAGCTCTAATGCCAAATTGGCGTCATTATCCCCAGCTGAAAAGTATTCCACTCGAGCCGATCTGGTCTGAAGCTCCACTGGAATCATCGCTTCAACCCCGTAAGTCAACCGATATGGGGATTCATTAGTAGAAGAATACGGTGTAGTATGGTACACTCACAAGACATGGCATAGCTGATCAGTCCATCCTTCCTTGGCTTCACCAAGACGCTTCTTCAACCCCTTTAGCACCTCTCTATTAGCTACTTTCGCTTGGCCGTTTGTCTGGGGGTGCTCAACAGATGAAAAGATTTGGACTATCCCCAGTCCTTCAAGTAAATCTGTGAACTTCTTATCTGTGAACTGGGTTCCGTTGTCAGTTATAATCCGCCCTGGAATGCCAAATCGAGCTATGATATTTTCATATACAAAATGTTGCGTTCGCGCTGATGTGATATACACAACCGGCTCTGCCTCAATCCACTTGGTGAAGTAATCAACTCCCACGATCAGATACTTAATGCCTCCTGGAGCCGTGGGGAATGGACCCAGGATATCGAGGCCCCATTGATAGAAAGGCCATGGCACCGCAGATGAAGAGAGTTTGTGGGCCGGTGTGTGATGAAGATTAGAAAATCTCTGACAAGCATCACATTTCTTCACAAATTTAATTGAGTCTTGCTTTATTGTGGGCCACCAATACCCAGCCCTGAGGACTTTTCTCATTAAGCTTCTTCCCCCGGTATGGTGCCCACATTGCCCCTCATGTACTTCCTCCATTACACCTTGTATTTCATTCTTTTTCAAACAGATGAGATAAGGCACTGAGAATCCTCTTCTGTACAAAACACCATCAACCATAGTGAAATATGGCAATTCCCTTTTCACGCTTCTTCTCTCTTTCTCATTAGTGGGAAGCTGTCCGTCAGCCAGATAACGGATATATGGGATAACCCAAGAATCCTCGTAGGGGTAATTAACCATTATAGAATTAAGAGGAGGGAACATAGGAATGCTAGGCGATGTCAGTGTGCTTTGAACCACCGTCGTTGTGCTACCAGGCTGTTTTGTGCTTGCAAGTCTCGACAAGATGTCCACTCTGGTATTCTCTTCTCTTGGCACATGCTTAAACTCCAGCGTGTCGAATCTCCCCTTCAGCTCGTTCACACAATTCAATTACAATTGAAGTTGGGGCTCACAGACCTGATACTCGCCTTGAATCTGTGATATCACTAGCTGTGAATCACTACATAATGTCACTTCTATTGCACCGATATCAATTGCTACACGGAGGCCGGCTAAACATGCCTCATATTTAGCCTGATTGTTGGAAGTTTTGAAATTGAATCGGAGGGAAATCTCCAAATGCACATCGTCGTCGCTCTCCACAACAACGCCAGTTGCACAACCCTTATTGTTTGATGACCTATCAACATAAATGGTCCAATGTGCTCGAGGTGTGGCAGGATCCGTCCCCGTCATTTCTACTACAAAATTCGCCAAGGCTTGTGCTTTGATGGCTCCTCGTGGTTCATAAGAAATTTTGAACTCAGAGAGTTTGATAGACCACTTGATCATCCTTCCAGCGAGATCTGGTTTACTAAGCACGAAGCGGAGTGGCAGATCCGTTCTTACCAAAACTGGATATGCATGAAAATATGGTCTCAATCGTCATGAAGCCCATATAACCGTAAGAGCGGCCTTTTCTATCTTCTGGTATCTACCCTCTGCCCCCTGGAATGTCTTGCTAGTGAAGTACATTGGCCTCTATCCTTCTGGGGTTTCTTTGACCAATGCTACGCTCAAGGCTTCATCAGAAATCGCCAAGTACAGGATGAGGGTTTCACCAGGATCTGGCTTTACCAATATTGGTGGACTTGATAGCACGGCCTTAAGCTACTGGAACGCCTGCTCTTGCTCCTCTCCCTATTCAAACTTCTTGTGCTTCTTCAATGCCTTGTACAAAGGAAGGGGCCTATGCGCCATTTTGGGCATGAACCGAGTCAAAGCGGCCACCTTTTCATTCAACGACTGTACCTCCCTCAAGCTCTTGGGGCTTTGCATATCCAGTATCGCCTGACACTTACCAGGATTGGCCTCAATGCCGCGTTGGGTTAACATGAAACCCAAAAACTTCCCAGCTGGGACTGCAAAGGTGCACTTTAATGGGTTCAACCTCAAGTTGTATTGTCGTAACCGAGTGAACACTTGGCGTAAATCTTCAACGTGATCACCTCCAGCGGGAGTCTTAGTGATAATATCATCAATATATACTTCCACCAACTTGGTGTGCATGCCTTCGAACACCTTATTGATCATGCGCTGGTAAGTAGCGCCAGCGTTCTTCAACCCAAACGGCATGACGGTGTAGCAAAAGACACCGCGGTCATTGATAAAAGCCGTCTTTTCTTGATCCTCCTCCCACATCAGAATTTGATTATACCCCGAATAAGCATCCATAAAACTAAGGTATTGATAACCAGACGAATCATCAACCATACGATCGATATTTGGGAGTGGATAAGGGTCCTTTGGGCAACACCAGTTGAGATCTACATAATCCGTGCACATCCTCCATTTGCCATTGGCCTTCTGTACCATCACTACATTGGAGAACCAAGATGAATAACAGACCTTTTTGATGAAACCAGCCTTCAACAATTCTTTTGTTTGCTCACATGCTGCTTTCTATTTTTCCGGTCCCAACCTCCTCTTCTTCTGGGCAGCCGATCTTGTCTCTGGATAGACAGCCAATTTATGGCAGCAGAAATCAGGGTCCATCCCAGGCATGTCCGCAGCGGTCCATGTAAAAAGGTCTTTAAACTCCTGAAGGAGTGCCACCAAGCGTTGCTCCATGACCAACTCCAGCTTGTCATTAATGTGCGTGACCTTATCTAGGGAATCCCCTAAGACGATGTCCCTGGAACCACCATCCGGTGTGGGCTTTGAGGGATTGAGAGGGTCAATCTTCAATTCCGCTCTGGGGTCTAGATCAATTAAACTGACAGACCCAACCGCTGTTCCTCTATCATTCAACTTCCACTTTTTGTTAAACGCCTCTAGCTTCACCATATTTAGGCTCAGGTTGTAACAATACCTGGCCATCTTTTGATCGCCGTGGAGGGATGATACACTGTTGTCCTTGTCAATGAACTTGATAAGGAGATGTGGGGTAGATACAATTGCTTCCATCATGTTCAGAGTGGGACGGCCTATGATCCCATTGTAGAGGGACTCTACATCAATTACCAGGATTCTGGACTTCACCGTTCTTGCTCCAGGTTCGCCTTCAAAAGAAATGAGGGTATCAAGATACCCTTTGGTGGGTTGCTTTGCTCTATTAAACGTCGTGAGCTCTTGTGTATATGGTTGCAAATCTTCATTATTAAAGCCCATTCTTTTGAAACAATTATAAAAAATTATATCACAAGAACTTCCTTGATCGACGAGAATTCTTTTGACATCCTTGTTGGCTATGACAGCGATGATAACCATTGCATCATCACCTCCTGGGATCGTTGGGCCAAAATCATCGTCTGTGAATGACACCGCCGGTGCTGCCACACTTCCCTAAAAGGGCGGTTGTCTCTGGGTTTCCCCTGAACTGACAGGATCATTCGGTGGTGATTCTTTCTGGCTGTGATTGATGCTCTTCCTCCCACAAATCCTCCAGAAATCATCTCAATCACCTCGCGCCAGCCTTGCCTTTGCTGCTGAGGCATACCGTCCTGTTGGGCTCCTCCAGCGATCACTACTCCCTTCTGTTTCTCTGTGGCTGTGAACCTCCTGACCGGATTACGACTGTTATCACCTTCATCATCTGGATCTCTTTCTCTCTTATCCATCTTGTCTGGATCATCTAAGGACTTCTCCTTGAACAAATACTGTTTCAATTTTCCCTCTCTAATAAGAGTTTCCACTGTATTCTTCAATGCCTTACACTCATCTGTGTGATGGCCAACCAACTCATGAAAGGCACAGTATTTACATGAGTTCCCAGGTCTTTTCATTGGAGGAGGTTTCCTTATCCCATAGACACTGAGCGTGGGCCAGCCAACTTCCCTCAGGATTTGGGAATGCCTAGAGTTCAATGGGGCGTAGTTACTGAAAGAGAAGACGTGTCTGTCTTGCTACTGAGGTCAAGTGTTCATAAAAATTTCCCTCGGGGCATGCTTCTCTGGCTTTACTCTCTCCTTATCTCTCTGTGGTTGCTGTGAGGGTGCTGGTGACTTCATTCTAGCTGCAGTAGCTTCCAAGTGCATCTCTATACCAACATACTTTGAAGCTTTCCTTCAAAACTCATCGAAGGTTGTTGGAGGACATTTTGCCAAAGATAAGGCAAAAGCAAACCCAGGTTGTAAGGCCTCAACCACAATATAGAGCTGTATAGCCTCCGTGAGGTTAGGCACCAATGCAGCTTCCTTATAAAATCTCTTCAAAAACTCCTTGAGAGTTTCATTCTCTCCTTGTCTCATTTGGGACAAGGTATACGAAGTCCTTGGAATATCTCTAGAGATAACAAAATGGCTCTCAAATGCAGCTACCATCTCTTCCCAGGAATCTATGGATCCTGAGGGTAAGCTCTTGAACCAACTAAGAGCTTCCTCCGTCAGTGTTCTTTGGAACATTCTACACATGACATCCTCATCAGCTCTTGGATACATGGCCTTATACACATAAGCATCAAGGTGCTTATTGGGATCAGTCTCCCCATTATACTTTCTGATTGAAAGTGGCTGGGTTGTTTGTAGGTATTTGGGGATAATGACACTCATGAGTCTCCTTGAGAAAGGAACATTGAGTCTGTATGCCTCAGAAGTTACCACTGCCTGCTCCTTTCTTCTTATACTGACTCTATCACCAGAGTCCTGAGTTTGCTCCCTCTCCTCGTAAGTAGGGATATTTGAATATTGGAGGGTCGTGGATTTTTCTCTCGCGGACGCATGATGAGCATCCTCCGCTTGAGACGTCACTCTGTCCCCAGCTCCTCTCTTCTCCCTTTTCAGCGCCATCAACTTCTCCCTAATCTGACTTATAACTTTATCTCGAGGGTCAGGGGTTGTCACAGGTACCATCCTCCTCTGTTGGCTATAGCAGATTCAAAAACGAGTCTCCTTCCAGCTTGCTGGTGGGTCACATCCTCCACGTGACCATCAACAAAATCGCGTCCATAATGAAAATTTTCTCATTTCAACAAAAGTTAATATATAAATAATGAATGGTTTTGCACTCCAAGACAAGTAAATTTATTTTACACAAATTCTTTAAGCGGAACCACACAAGAAACTGTTTGTATTTATTGGTATTTATCGTTCTATACACAATGAATTGTTTGTATTTATTTGTCATCAAAATTATTGTAAACTTTTCTTATAACTAAAAAAAAGTTACTACATATAAAGTATATGACTTAAAAAAATGAATCATGTATATTAACAATCACATATTCAAATAGTATATTTAGTACCACTTTATATTTATATATTATTATAAAGTATAATTAACAATCAAATGTTAAAATATGTGTTACAACCTTAATAATAATTAAGGTGACGTATTGTATTTGGTTATCAATTTAGATGTTAAATGTAATATTGCCTTTGTGTCTAACATTTTTTAAAACAATCAAAAACTAATGATATTTTATGAGAATGTGAATGTTTATCTTTCTTATCCTTTTAAATCAAAACCTTAATTATTGCATTTCGTTTTGGTGTCTTCAACCACAAACCTATTTGACATATTGCATATCAGATAACACTGACAAAAAATTGGCGAGGTTGAACCGAGCAATGGCTATTCGAAATAAGAGGAATGCTTTTTGTTTTGCAACTTCTATTGATGGATGTTCGCGAGGTAAGAACCATAAGTATTGTATTACTTTTAATAATATTCCTTTATATTAGTTTCGTGTATGAAGATTAACAATATGTACATGATTTTGCCATATTTCTTTTGTTTTATTTAATTCAACTTAGAGTCCCCTTCCCAAATATTTTGCCATATTTTATTTCGTTTTGTTTAATTCATATTTTTTTGTAGGGAACATATCTACCCCTTCTTCTAAGCCAACAAGAATGGATGATTTGGCCATGATTAGAACGCCGTTATCAAACATAACAAATGCTATGCAACCTAACAATGTGATTCATTCTTATAAGATTCTTATAAGTTTGTTACATGTGTGTACTTAATGTTTGATGCAATCAAATTTCCCATACATGTTAAGGACATTAATTTTAAATGGAAGTAGTATGTATAAGCAATGATTTTATTTATTAGATCTAACCGTTGCACGAAAAAGGCAAAAACAAGTTGAAATAGGGAACACTTCATGCATGGATAGTTGGGCAAGTGTTTTAAGTAACAACATTCATACAACCACTGGAAATGAAAACTTACGCCGTATAGAAGGTTGGATGTAGTCAATTTTAAAGAAATATATTGAATGTGATTTTTTCAAATAATAACAAGGATAATTTGTTTGTAAGGTACAAATAGCGAAGGACCAATACAATCATCAGGAGGACGGATTACAAAAGGTAAAGAAATATATGCTATATATCTCCTTTTTTGACATACTTTCTTTTTTTTTTGTGAAATTCAATGCAAAATCTCCTTCACAATTATTTTGCTATTGATATGAATAAGTTGTCTCATTTCTTTCTGTAGGGAACTTATCTATCCTTCTCTCTAAGGATACAAGTAATGATTTGGCCCCAATTAGAACCCCGTTGTCAAATATAGCCAATGGTATGCACCCTGATTATGTTATTCAGTCTCATAAGAGTCTTAACTAATTCACCCATAACATGTCTATTTTAAATTTGTTCTAGATTTAACCCTTTTAAGAAAGAGACGGAAAATTATGGAAACTCCACAAAGCTCATGCATGGATAGTTTTGGAGGTAAATTTTGTCATTCACTATTAATTCACAGTGTCTACCTCAAATAAATTAATGACCATAACTTTGTATTAAAACAGTACATTGTTCAAAAAACTCTCAACCATCAAGTCAACTTTCAGATGTGTTCAATACTACCTCTTCATGTGGTTTAGCTGCAAATACCAATCGTTTAACTACTTATATTTGTTTGTTTTTAATGTTTTGTTCTATTTTTTTCTTATTTTATACTTTAAGATTCTAACTTTATGTCAACAATTTTAAATGATAGAAGATTTGATCCAGGGAAGCATATTATAAAAAATTCTATTGTAATTGATAGTTTAAAAGTGAATCCTACTGATTTATTTGGGGATGAAGTCTTGCTTCTAACTTATAGGGATGAAAACATTGTTTCCAATATTGAGAATCCAACTTCTGATAGTGAAGGTTTGTTTATCCATTTTCATGAATTTCTTTGTTTATATTTTCATATGAAGTTAAAATAATGCCCTTTCTAATTTTAAAACAAAAACATTTTGTAGTTCCTAATGCTTATCATGATTCCATGTTGGAGCTAAATGTTTATGGTTTAAAAGTGAATCCTACTGATTTATTTGGGGATGAAGTCTTGCCTCCAACTTATAGGAATGAAAACATTGTTTCCAATATTGAAAATCCAACTGCTGATAGTGAAGGTTTGTTTATCCGTTTTTATGAATTTCTTTGTTTATATTTTCATATGAAGTTAAAATAATACGCGTTCTAATTTTAAAACCAAAACAATTGTAGTTCCTAATGCTTATGATGATTCCATGTTAGAGCTAAATGTTGATGGTCTTCCTTATTTTGAAGGAGAATATGAAGGTAAAAATCTGTTTCAAAATGTTCCTCCAACATTAATGTTTGATATTTAGTATATATAACTCAAAATAGATGTTTTTTGTGTATAGATTCTCCAACCATGAACAATGAAGATGATACTTTAATTGGGATTCAAGGTAACTTTTGTGGTAATTTATTTTATTATATTTTCTTTTGTATGATTTATTAAGCATCAAAAAATTTATATATAGTTGTTTAACATTATTAGTTCATTATTTATTTCCATTCATTAACTATTTTTTACATAGTTTTTTCAAAGTAGTTATATATAAACAGTTTCCCTTATTTTCATAGATGTTGATATTTTTGACATTGGAGATCCTGTATATCAATGTCAACATTGCAAGGCATTCATGTGGTCCGATGAGAGGTTAGCGAAATCCAACAAGTCAAATAACCCAAAATTTTCCCTTTGTTGTTTGGAAGGGAAGGTTCAACTTCTGTTGTTGAAAAAAGCTCCTCAATTATTCATTGATTTACATACTGGGAATGATGAAACAAGCGGTTTATAACACCTCTATTTTTATTTTTATATTAAAATTTTGAAGGAATTAGATTGTGGTTCTTTAGAACTTTTTAATCTACGTATTATTTATGATTTTTTGAAATTTTTTGAAATTTTAGAAATATTTTAATAAAATAATATATTTTAAATAATTTTAAATTCATATAAAGTGACCAAAATTAAAAATATTTATAAGAAAGTGAAGTTAAATTTTAAGAAAATTTTCTAAAATCTACTTCAAGTAGACTTATCTAAAAATGATCAGTTTGAGAAAAATCTTGATTTTTACCAATCGTAAAGAAATTAGGAACGTATCAATAAATTTTTATTAACAAAAAATTTTGGATTTTTAAAATTTAAACTTTATATTACTTATTATAAAATTAGTGAGGACTGATATAATATCGCTAAATTTCAAAAAGGACTAATTTTGAATATTCAAAATATACCGAGTGAAAGGTTACTATTTGGCTTTACTATGCAAACCACTGTGCATGAACGAAAATTTCAAAGGTTGCACAATAATAAGAAACAAAAATTTCAGAAATTACACAGTACTTTTATAATAAAATAATGAAATGCATAGTAACTTTCCTGCCTATAGTTACCGAAGGAATTCTTCGTTAGAATTCACAATTTCAGATTAAATTTTCTTAATATAGTAGTGCTAGAGAGATAGTGGTGGAAGTAAGAGAGAGGAATAATTTTTTTTTGAAAGAAGGTTCTGTTAAAATTCTAAGATAAGAATACCTCTCTTTTATATTTTTTAGGGTTATTTTCATATGATTTTAGAAATCTATTATTATACTGGATATAATATTATTTTAAGTTACTATTCTGAATAGTAAAATACTATTTCAATAGTAAATTACTATTTCAATAGTAAATTACTATTCAAATAGTAATTTACTATTTACTGTTACTATTTACCTTTATTATTCATATTTTACTATTTACTATTACTATTTATGTTTTACTATTTATTGTTACTATTTACATTTCACTATTTACTATTACTATTCATGATTTACTATTCACTATTCACTATTCAAAATTTACAATTTCTCTTTTAAGTATAAATCTTAATTTTCATCTTATAACTATATTAAAATGAAATTGGTATGTTTTAGAACTCGGAGATGAGACGCGTACGAATCTTCAATAACGAATCAGGATACAAGAGGTAAGGGGGAGTGAGATAAGAGTATAATATGAAAAGACATAAGAATAATGGGAGGAGTCCCCTACTCCTTTCAAATTTGATAATATTATTATTTTAAAATATTAACATTTTAACTTAAAATTTTTAATAAATTTTAAATTAAATATCTGATGTAACTAACTCTGATAAACCTATGCAAAGACTTGGACTATTATGACCTATACGGACTGAATTAAACCTATGCAAGGACTTAGACTATTATGACCTATACGGACTGAATTAAACCTATGCAAGGACTTAGACTATTATTGACTGAACTAAACCTATACAAGGAATAAATGAGAAGGACTCAAATTGACTATATTAATAATCATTAGACTTTGAAGTATAATATTTATAAATGATGCTTTATTGACTTGATTTTGATTATTATTTTTGTGATTGTTAATTATTTATGATTGTTAATTGTGATGGATGATCTTGTGATGTGGAGTTTGAGCATATAGCAAGTATGACGGAAAACTAAAACTCAGTAACAATTTTCTTACCTTACTCTTTAAATATTTATTCTAAGAAAAAGTATTATTTTATTTTTTAGTCTTTTATTCCTTCTTAGAAATTATTTTCATTAATTTTACTTTTAATCTTTAAAAATCTAGTATTTATTTCAAAATAAGTCATTTTATGAAAATTAATATATAAAAAGCCTGAATTAATTAATTCTTGAATTTTATAATTTTATATATAATTTTAAGTATTTTTTTAATAAATTAAGAATTATTATCTTTAAGTAAAATAAAATTTTCAAAAGAAAATTATTTTGTTCCAACCTACTAACTAAAGATATTTGGAAATAATTAAGATTTCTAAATTTGATATTGTTAAGATTTAATTTGAGAAAGAATATGTAAAGTTTTTTATGAGAAGTTTTGAGATATTTAAGGCTTGGAAACTCAATTGTGGTGAGAATTGAAAACTGTATCAAATTTATTTCTGTATGACAGAAATTCAGAGAATTGAGGAAATGTACAGTTTATTGAGATAATGTTGTAAACCTTTAAGGTATTTAATAATTGAGTTTCTAAAAGCCTTAACCAACTAAATACGCGAGTAGTAATCATTAAAGTGAAACAAAATGATATTGTCTGGGGATGAATTATAGAAACCGAGAATACATTAGAGAAGGCTTAATTACGAGCTTTGGGATGAGAGGGTGTGAAAGGGTGCTTCAGGGGACCTATGGTAGCTCCTTAATGTTGGGTATTTTCACAATAAAAACTTTCTCAATCTGACTAGTCTCTAAGTGTTTCCATGCCAGTTGAGCTATTCATATTATTATTATTATCTAGATTTATAGAACAGTGTAAACTCCTGGTTGGCCCAGTGTAAATTAAAATTTAAGGCCCCATATATATAGGTAAATTATGATGAAGATATTACATAACATTCATGCATTCATAATTGATTGTGTATGTGATTGTGATTGTGATTGATATTATTATATATTAGTTTGTGAAAACCTTTTATTGCTTATACCCCATTTGGGAATATTATATTCTGTTTCTCACTCCTTTCTCCGTGTTTTTGTTTTATATGTTTTAAATTGATGGTTCAGATGAAAGGATCGAAGAATCTCGGCAGTAAATATACTATGTTCTAGAAAGGGAGCTCGATATGAATACCGTGGTCCGATGAATAAATAAAGTTATTAAGTAACTGCTTTTGGGCCGTGGAGTTTCCTCTCTTTCTTATAATATTTAATATTTATTTTCTTCAGATGAATGTAAAATTACTTTATAAAGTTTTAATAATATTTATGAGGTATTTCAAAAATGATGTATGTAATTTATTCCGATAGTTTCTTTTTAACAATCATATCTGAACTGGTCTGAACCGGGGTCTAGGATCCGGTGTGGGACCAGCCACAAGAGTTCAGGTGTTCTAGGGTTTACACACCGGTACAGTGGGTATCCGGTGTGGTAGTCTGGTCTTGTTGTCCTGGAGATCCTTCACACCAGCGATTCGCGTTGAGAGAGGGCGAAAGGTGGTGCCACCTATGAAGATTCTCCGACGCTCAAGTCAGAAGAGTGTATGAACTCAGTAAATGCTCAAGCAATACAATAGTAAAGGGTGAGTTAGGACAACGTAACCTTGCATGTGTTTTAGGTCATGCTATTTATAGTTGAACGTAGGAAATGAATCATTGGATGCAAGTGGACCCATTGGCTCTGATAGCGTGTGAAGTGTGTCAATCAAGATGGCTCAGTACTCAGAGTGTGTCAGGGGGTAGGTCAATTATCAGAGTACGATCCTGTGATAAGGATGGGGGATAATCACCTTTCCGTATATTTCGCTGACACATGTACTTACTCTCTGAGGCAATTGACATTGACACACTCTGCTATGCAGGGTATCTTCACTGATAAGTTATAAGGAACTCTTATCTCTCAGTGATTCTGAGGCAAACGGCTATATAGACGTTCAGTGAGAATAAGTGAAGTATCCGTTGTAGAGAGAATGAGTAGAACGTCTGATGAGATAAGAGCGGACAGAGGGATATCGGATATCCGGTGTGGCACTGCCTGAACTGTGACACCGGTTTCCCTCTCATGAAGTCATTCTGACGTCATAACTTTGGGGACCGGTATCCAGACTGGATCATTTATCCCCTAGCTTGTATGAGGGACTGTTAAGTTACTCATATGAGCTATACAGCTTTTGAGAAGTCTGGATGCCGGTGGAACGTTCTGGAAATTCTTTTCTGAAAACTCTGTAATATCCGCTCTGCTAACTGAGTTACCACTCTTCTTGTGCTACATACAACGGATTCAGACAGCGTATCATAATAAGGGAAATCCCAAGAGTTTTTGGAAATCGAAACCCTTGGTATTCGAAGAGTGATTGGGGTGCATTAAATGCGTCTGAAATGATTGGACATTAAATGCATCTTTTTACGCATGAGCCATTACTTCGCAGGGATGTAACCGTCGCTTGGGCTTATTGGGCCTGGATTTCAACTGATGAAGGCCCATTTCGTAAAACATTTACTGAAATGTTACCATTTTCGCGCTTTATCATTACGAAACGACAGAGTCGTTTGGATTTGAAAGGTTGCGTTTTGAAGTAAACGTTGTGACTTTCAACAGAGCACTGTGCTTCTTCGTTACCTATAAAAGGGGCACTTAACGAGTTTTGGAATTCATCTCTGTCTTCAAGCTTAGTGAACCCCTGCTCAAATTTCTGGAGATTTCTTTGCTGCTTTCAACCTTCACAAAGTTCTTCTCTCCCTTAGGTAACCTCCCTTTCCTTTATCTCCCTATAATTTTATTCATTCTACTTCCACCATGCGCCCTAGAACAGGCAATGCTGGTACCTCAAACAGGGGGAGTTTTAGCTCTCGTGCCCCCTCTAGCCACCGTGGTGGGAGGATTCCAGTGAATCTTCTTGTGGCTGGGCTTCGTCGCTCAGAGAGAGTTAAAACTTCTTCCTCATGAGCGTCTTCTACTCAACGCCGCTCTGAGGTTCCCCTTGACTCGAGGGATACCAGCAGCTCTGATGAAGGGTCAAGTAATGAAGGTTATCTCTTTGACGATGTTGCTTTCTACCACAGCACGTACGCTTTCCATCGTGCATCAAAGACCATGGAGATTCCGGGGTCTGGAAAAACGTTGATTCTTCGCACTACTGAAGGGTGTGTCAATGTCGTGGCACACCGGCTGAACTGGGAAAAGCTCAACAGGGAAAGGCCTTATTGCTGGGTTGAAGAGGAATTTCTGGAAATCCCCTCGCATCACGCAAGTGAAGAGGAAGGGACGTCTCTCTCCGCTGCAAGATTTACTCGGACAAGAAGTATAAAGCATGCTATGTTGCGCTTGCACCACGTCCATCCGAGAGAGTTTGCCATATCGTCCCTGATGAGAGGTCGATCTACATGTACGACTTCGTGTTCCAGAAGCTGGGGGTGCGCTTCCCCATGACGGAATTTCAGATGGCCGTCCTGCGTTTCCTTGACTGCGCACCGACTCAACTACACCCCAACGGCTGGGGCCTGGTTCGTGCTCTTAAAATTTTGGGAGAGCACTTCAACTTCACTGCCACCATGGCCAAATTATTCTATTACTGCCAGGTGGTCCGCCGTACTAACAAGAAGGGCGGCCTTGGGTTCATAACACTCTGTTGTGACTCAAGGGTGGTAAACTTCAAGTCCTACACGGAATCCGTGAAGGTAGACGGACGTTCTTTTAAACATTACTACACGCGGGTCCGTATTCAGCCCAATAAGCTGGTCTTTTGGTGCAATAAGGAAGGATTCCCCAAGTTTCCTCTCAGTTGGACGCACAAGCATTTTCTACTTCTGAGCCGTGCTTACTATACTGATAAGACTGAGCTTTCTTCCCATTCTGTTGAGGTTCTGAGCGCCATGCAGACGGCCTCGAAGACCCTCAAAGGATTTTCCTGTAGGCTCCTCCTGGCAGAGGATGATGTCCAAACCGCCTATCTCCGTAATATCCGCTCTTACAGTAGTTATGCTATGCATTTATTCCGTTCTGATTACTCTCTTCTCATGTGTTAACTCAATTTTTCTTGTTTTGCAGAACAAATCAAAAAGGCCTGCCCGGAGATGTTGTCTCTAAGGACCATGATGGCTGATGATGACTCCTCCTCCGAGGAGAATGAGATTCAGGCGAAGAGGAACGCCACTAAGGCTCCAACCATTCCTCTGACTTCTGTAGTGGGAAATGAGGTTCCTCTCCTAGATGAAGAGGAACCAGAGAAACAAACGGAGGCCACTGGGTAGGGTGATGAGGAGACCGTCCCAGAAAAGAAAAAGAAGAAAAGGCACCTGGTCAAGACAGCGGACCTGGAGAAGCCTCCTTCTGGTGACCCCTCAAAGAAACGACAAAGGACGCTCGAAGAAACTGGGCTGAAAAAGGACAAGGGGAAGAAGCCCGTCCTTGACTCTTCTGCCCCTGCTTCACAAACCACTTCTGGGCCGGACTCTGAGAGCGGTCCTCCTCCAGCGTTTGACCCTCCTCGCGATTCCTTTCTCTCGCCATACCTATGGTTCCAGGGTTCCATGCCCCCCACTCTTCCAAAGGCTAGGTACTGCCTCCGCCCTCGCTCGATGCTGCTAAAGTTCAAGGTACTTGTAAGGCCGGCCACTGGCAGCTGGACGAGCTGTCCGGCCTCTTGGAATCCTTGAGCGAAAAGGCGGATTATATGGAGCAGGTTGAAAAGCTTGAAACCGAACTCGCTGTGAAGGAAAAATGGGCAGCCAAACAAACTGAGATTCACAGAGGTGTGGAGGCTGAACTAAAGAAGGCCAAGGAAACACTTCAGAAGAAGACAGAAGAAATAAGCCAACTTCATTTTGCCAACAAAGCTTTAGAGCGGCAGGTTGCTGAGCTTCAACAGCAAAATAAGTCCATTCCCCTCCCTGAAGAAGAGCTGCAATTGGAGAAAAAGAGATCGTCCAAGCTTGCTGACGATCTCAAAATAATGGAGGACGGACACAACAAAAGCCTTGGAGAGTGGGAAATCCTTCGGAAGGAGATGCAGGCCCAAATTGAAGAGCTGAGGAAGGGGAGTACAAGCACTGGGCCGTCGAAGGAGAATTTTACCAAACTCCAGAAGAAATTATCTGCTGCTAAGGCCAGGGCTGCCAAAGCCTTGGAGATATGCAAAAATGTGGCTTACGAATCCTTCGGCCTGGCACTTCGTCAAGTTTTTTACCGCAACCCTGATGTGAAGCTTAATTTGTACGGATTAGATCCGTTCTATGAATTTCATGGGGGAAAACTTGTCGAAGTGAAGAAGGACGGCTCGCACCAGGATCCTCGCGAGGCTCTTTATGAACTACCTTCACTTCCAGAGGGTCAAAGTATGGAGCCAACACTGTCCACTCCTGGCCCTGAAGCTGAGACGCAAGGAGGTGCTCAAACTGAAACAGAGGCCGGCTCGGAAAGGGTTCAAACTGATGGAGCCGAAGAGGAGAGGACGAAGGTACCCACTTCGGAGAATCAACCACCTGCTCCTTGATTTATGTTTTCATTTGTAGTTGTGTACTGGGATCAGCTCCAGCTTTTAACACTTTGAGACCTGTATAATTTCTCACTTCCAGAAATAAAATTTACTTTGTTTCTCTTCAACTGCTTGTGACAAGTATATGATTGTTAGATAACTTAGTGGTATGCTCAATACTTTACTCTGTTTAGCTATATTACTGTTTAAAGCGTTCCTATCACCTCGGATTAAGATAACAGATTGTAACAGACAAGCAACAATTAAGTTAAAGTATGCTCTGTCCCCAAGTATAAGTATATTGGGAAGGGAAATTTCATTGTAAAAGTTACCTTTAACTTCTTTGAAAGTTTGAAAAGTTCATCCGACCTCGAAGACGTAGAATGGCTATATTAACGTTTAGTCACTCTGTAATGAATACTTCAGAGTTGAGGATGGAAATTATACTTGGTGTCCGATACAACCTTGAAAAGGGTTAAGTTTTACACCTTTCTCTTAAGGTTCGGTTTAATCTTACAACTCAAGTCTTCATACGGTGTTCGGTTCGATCCTACTAACCGTACCCAGAGTTCGGTGCAATCCTACAATCCGGGCCTTCAGGTGGGGTTCGGTTTGTGGCCTTGAGAAAGGACCAGTCCTACAACCCACGCTCCAGTCGAATGGGGTTCGGTTTGTGGCCTTGAAAAAGGACCAGCCCTACAACCTGTAACATCCCTCTTTTTAGAAACAATTTTATCCTTGTAAATTTTAATTATGGAGGGTTTGTAAGCAAGAATAAGTCAATATATACCTTGTTGATGGTCTGTAGTACCTCAAAAATGTCATTTTTGCACATAATAATAGAATTTATATGGAATATTAGTGAAATTATGCAAAAACCGAGTGAAAAGGGGCTCTGTTCCGAGTGACAGAGAAGAATTCCGAGTGAAGGATTAGAAATTCCGAGTGAAGGAGAGAATTCTGAGTCAGTATCATGTTTTCCGAGTAAAACATGACTGAGAAGGCTACCACCGAGTGGAGTCCTGACCTGAGAAGCAATTCTGAGTGAAGAGTGTTCCAAAGAATCAATTCTGAGTGAAAATCCGAGTCAAAACACCCTAGAAAGGCTCGGTTCCGAGTTGAATGTTTCCTTTTCTGAAGGAAATTACTGTGGTTGGAGCATTCCGAGTGAAAGAATGCATAAATGCTTCTATTTATGTTGATTTGATGCTTCCTTTCTGACTGAAGTATGTTGTGGAAACAATTAGGAAGGCTTCCGAATGGTTTTGCTTAGGAAACCGAGTGGAAATGGTGGAGGGAGCCAATTCCGAGTGAGATACACTCCACTGGACCAAAACCGAGTGAGACTCGTACGTGTATGCCTTGTTCCGAGAGCTAATGGTTGAAATAAACCTTAATTTGAAATATAATTGAAGAAATTGGCCTAAACCGAGTGAATAAAGTGAGGAAGACTCGGATTTCCGAGTGAAGATTCTGAGAAAGAGAGGACTCGGTCTGAAGAGGTATTACCGAGTGATAAACCGAGTGCCTGAGTCGGTTTCAAAGGAATTCCGAGTGAAGAATTGAAGCTTCGCTCAAGCGAGCAAGCCACGCTCAAGCGAGCCTTAAAATTGTTGACTCGGAAGTAGGAATTCCAGTCGGAATAGTCTTAACCGAGTGTAATTTCACTCGGTATTCACTAACAGAAGTGCGTATTGACTTCAATTTTGTCTTTTAATGATATTTAAATTCAATCGTGCGCATTATGGATAGTGGACGATCAGAAATGGGCACTGACTCAGCATATCTCTTTATTTAATCACCAGTGACCCTTCCATTAGCAATCCACTAACAGCCCACTCAGAAAAGCTGTCCCCCACTTGTTTTTCCACTCACTCACTCCCTATTTAAACCAGTGCCAGGACCCTAAGGAACCCACACATGACACAAACACCTTCATCACTGTCCTTCCCAGCAAGCTTCTTTCCCTCTTCTTTCCCTTCTGTTTTACTCGGAACTCGTGCAGGACAGTGAAGGGAACCTCTTTCTTTCCATCCAAGAACTTCATTGAGGTAAGGGGGTATATTCTTGGGTGCCTTGTGGGAAAACCGAGTGAAGGATAGATTCAGTGTGTATGAATTAAATGCTTTATATTGTTATCTGTATATGCATGTATATATATATATATATCTGTTACCGAGTGTATATAATCAGTGATGAATTGTTAAATGACATGTACTTATTGGACTGAAAATACTAAGAATCATGGGTACCGTGTGATTTCCAGTGAAAAACTATGAATAAAAGATGAGTTTAATGATAACAGGTTCTGTTTTAGGCCAATCCGATCGGTTTTGGTATCATTTCAATCGGATTCTTTATATTACCAACTCATTTTCATTCGGATATAACATATTTCACTCAGAAAACACTCTATTTCTCTCGGACAGCATCTTCCAAGTCCTATTTTACTCGAAAATCTCTTTCTTACATTATTTCATTCGGAACTTGACTTAATATCACTCAGAAAATATAATTATCTTTTACTCAGAACCCTTTTTCAGTAAATTCACTCGGAAAACATCATATTTCACTCGGACAGTAGCTTCCCAGTCTTATTTCACTCGGCAAACACTTTATTTTACTCAGCAAGCAGTTATTCAACTCGGATTTATTTTACTTCATTCAGACAGAACTCTTTTCAACTAATTTCACTCGGTAAACTCATGTTTCACTCAGAACTTATCTTATTTTTACTCAGGAAACTCTTTTCCTACTGATTCCACTCGGAATCATAATTGATTTCATTCAGGAACTCAATTTCACTCAGAATTTAAGTAGCTTCACTCATGAAAACCTTTTCTAGTAATTTTAACTCGGTAAACACCTTAATTTCACTCAAAAAACTCCTTTTTGATTGAATACCACTCGGAATTATACTTTATTTCACTTAGAGACTCATTTTCACTCGGATTTACAAACAATGCTACTCAGAGAACCATTTTCCTATTGACTTCACACGGATTTAGATTTTAATTCACTCAGAAATTTGTTTCACTCAAAATTCAAGATATTTAGTTAAGAAAATTATTTTTCAGCTTCTGTTTCACTCGGATTACTTATTAATTTCAGTTAGAAAACTCTGCTCAGTTTATTTCACTCGGATTCATAGCTATCTCATGCGGAAAACTTATTTTTCACTTGGATTCAAGCTGTTCCAGTCGGAAAACAGCATTCCACTTCATTTCACTCGGAAGGCCAGGGGGAAATGCCAGAGTTTTTACCATGAATGGTGCAGAAGTATCACAAGAGAACGATCTTGTGCAAGGTACATGCTTTATAGGAAGTACTCTATTAAATGTATTATATGATTCTGGAGCCACTCATTCTTTCATATCTGAGAATTGTGTAAAACATTTAAAGCTTCCTACAACCTCTCTGCCCTATCAAATGATTGTCATAACTGTCGCCAATAAGCCCATTTGCTCTACTCGCATATGTCTAGAATGTCCTCTTAACATCTAAGGGAAAGCTTATCAGGTAGATCTGATATGTTTACCTTTGATTGATCTAGACATTGTTCTAGGGATGAATTGGCTTGCTTCCAATCATATTCTGATTGACTGTCATAATAGATCCATCTCTCACGGGTCTACTACATCTGAATGTGATCAAGTCACTGATTCTTGTCTTATTAGCTCAGAAAAGGTAATCTCAAAAGAAGTCCAACTATACATGATCCTTACTGAAACTGAAAGTAAGGCCACTTCTCAACTTGAACAGATTCCTGTTGTTCAAGAATTTCCAGAAGTATTCCCTGAGGACATACGAGAGCTACCTCCAGAGCGAGAAGTCGAATTCAACATTGATATTATACCGGGCGTGGGACCAATCTCTATTGCTCCTTACCGGATGTCACCCAAGGAACTCTGTGAACTCAAAGAACAATTAGAAGAACTTCTAGAGATAGGAATGATTAGACCCAGTGTCTCACCTTGGGGAGCACCAGTTCTTCTAGTCAAAAAGAAGGATGGCAGTATGCGGTTATATGTTGACTATCGTCAGTTGAATAAAGCTACGATTAAGAACCGATACCCTCTCCCAAGAATTGATGATTTGATGGACCAATTACGAGGAGCCACTATCTTCTCGAAGATTGATCTGCGATCAGGCTATCATCAAATCAGAGTGAAGAAAGAGGATGTACCCAAAACAGCATTCAGAACACAATATGGGCACTACGAGTATCTTGTTATGCCTTTTGGAGTCACAAATGCACCTGCAGTCTTTATGGGATACATGAATCGAATCTTCCATGAGTACTTAAACAAATTCGTGGTTGTATTCATTGACGATATTCTCGTCTACTCCAAGAGTCATGAGGAACACGAGGAGCATCTTCGAATTGTTCTAAACACTTTGCGTGCAAGGCAATTGTACGCTAAGTTTTCAAAATGTGAATTCTGGTTGACAGAAGTGAAATTCTTAGGACATGTCATCTCTAAGGAAGGAATTGTTGTGGATCCTACCAAGGTAGAAGCTATACTAAATTGGGAACAACCCAAGAATGTGACGGAAATCCGCAGTTTCCTTGGACTGGCTGGATATTATCGTCGATTCATCGAGAATTTCTCTCGAATTACAGCACCTTTAACTAAGCTGACTCGTAAAGATCAACCATTCGAATGGACTGACAAATGCGAAACCAGTTTTACGGAGTTACGCCAATGACTCACTAGTGCACCTGTCTTGATTTTGCCAGATCCTGCCAAGCCATATGAAGTGTACTGTGATGCGTCAAAACAAGGACTAGGATGTGTCCTAATGCAAGAAAGAAAGGTTGTTGCTTATGCTTCAAGACAGCTAAGAACGCATGAAGTTAATTATCCCATACATGACTTGGAATTAGCTGCAGTTGTGTTTGCTTTGAAAATCTGGAGACACTACTTGTATGGTACATACTTTAAAGTCTTCAGTGATCACAAAAGCTTGAAGTATCTATTCGACCAGAAGGAGTTAAATATGCGACAACGTAGATGGATGGAATTTATCAAAGATTATGATTTTGAACTCCGATATCATCCAGGAAAAGCTAATGTTGTGGCTGATGCACTCAGTAGAAAGGCTTTACGTCTATCATATATGATGACAAAGGAGTTGGAACTGATTGAACAGTTTCGCGATTTGAACCTAGCGGTAACACCAAAAAGGGGAAGCCTTATGGTTGGAATGCTAAGGATTTCCAATGATTTCTTGGAACAAATCAAAGAAGCTCAAGCCAATGACCAGGAATTACAAGATCTAGTAGAAAAGACAAAAGAAGGAGTCTCAGAGTTTAGCAAGGATGAACATGGGGTGATCAAGTATCAACAGAGACTCTGTATTCCAGTCAACACAGATCTTAAGAGATCTATCCTGGATGAAGCACACAAAAGTAAGTACAGTATCCACCCAGGATCAACCAAGATGTATCAGGACTTGAAGAAATTATTCTGGTGGCAAGGAATGAAAAGGGATATCGCTGAGTACGTAACAGCTTGCCTGATGTGTCAGAAGGTAAAGGCGGAACAACAACGACCAAGTGGGACCCTTCGTCCTTTGGATATTCCAGAATGGAAATGGGATGAGATTGCTATGGACTTCGTGAGTGGATTTCCCAGAACATCAGCTGGATATGATGCTATTTGGGTAATCGTGGATCGATTAACAAAAACCGCTCACTTCATTCCTGTCAATATGAAGTATTCCCTAGAGAAACTCACCCAGATCTATATCAAGGAAATCGTACGATTACATGGAACTCCCACTGCGATTGTGTCCGATCGAGATCCTCATTTCACATCACAGTTTTGGAAGAGTCTGCAACAAGCTCTAGGAACTCATCTGAAGTTAAGTTCCGCATACCACCCGCAGACAGACGGACAATCAGAAAGAACAATCAAGACTCTTGAAGATTTGTTGCGTCTTTGTGTCCTAGAACATGGAGGAAGTTGGCAAGAATATCTTCCACTTATTGAGTTCACTTACAACAACAGCTATCATGCAAGCACCGGAATGGCCCCTTATGAAGCTTTGTATGGAAGAAAGTGCCGTACACCTTTATGTTGGTATAAAACTGGTGAGAAGACAATAATTGGGCCAGAGATTGTTCAGAAGACAATAGAACAAGTTCAGAGGATTCAAATGGCAATGAAGGCTTCGCAAGATAGACAAAAGAGTTACTATGACAAACGTCAGAAGCCATTAGAATTTGAAGAAGGTGACCATGTATTTCTCAAAGTTACCCCTACCACTGGAGTAGGAAGAGCTTTGAAGGCCAAGAAGTTAAGCCCCAGATACGTAGGACCCTATCAGATTCTGCAAAAGATAGGAACTCATGCGTACCGTATTGCTCTGCCACCCGAGCTGACAAACCTTTACAATGTATTTCATGTCTCTCAACTCCGCAAATATGTACCAAGCCCTGATCATGTTCTAAGTCCCGATCAATTTATTCTGAAAGAAAACCTTACCTTTGAAGCATCGCCAGTTAAGATTGCTGACCGACGTCTCAAACAGCTAAGAGGCAAAGAAATCTCTTTGGTCAAGGTAGTTTGGAGTCAGATAGATGATGGGGATGCTACTTGGGAAATTGAGGAGAAGATGAGAGAATTGTACCCTCAATTATTCCAACTTTGAATTTCAGGACGAAATTCCTAAAAAGGGAGGAGAATGTAACATCCCTCTTTTTAGAAACAATTTTATCCTTGTAAATTTTAATTATGGAGGGTTTGTAAGCAAGAATAAGTCAATATATACCTTGTTGATGGTCTGTAGTACCTCAAAAATGTCATTTTTGCACATAATAGAATTTATATGGAATATTAGTGAAATTATGCAAAAACCGAGTGAAAAGGGGCTCTGTTCCGAGTGACAGAGAAGAATTCCGAGTGAAGGATTAGAAATTCCGAGTGAAGGAGAGAATTTCGAGTCAGTATCATGTTTTTCGAGTAAAACATGACTGAGAAGGCTACCACCGAGTGGAGTCCTGACCTGAGAAGTAATTCTGAGTGAAGAGTGTTCAAAAGAATCAATTCTGAGTGAAAATCCGAGTCAAAACACCCTAGAAAGGCTCGGTTCCGAGTTGAATGTTTCCTTTTCTGAAGGAAATTACTGTGGTTGGAGCATTCCGAGTGAAAGAATGCATAAATACTTCTATTTATGTTGATTTGATGCTTCCTTTCTGACTGAAGTATGTTGTGGAAACAATTAGGAAGGCTTCTGAATGGTTTTGCTTAGGAAACCGAGTGGAAATGGTGGAGGGAGCCAATTCCGAGTGAGATACACTCCACTGGACCAAAACCGAGTGAGACTCGTACGTGTATGCCTTGTTCCGAGAGCTAATGGTTGAAATAAACCTTAATTTGAAATATAATTGAAGAAATTGGCCTAAACCAAGTGAATAAAGTGAGGAAGACTCGGATTTCTTAGTGAAGATTCTGAGAAAGAGAGGACTCGGTCTGAAGAGGTATTACCGAGTGATAAACCGAGTGCCTGAGTCAGTTTCAAAGGAATTCCGAGTGAAGAATTGAAGCTTCACTCAAGCGAGCAAGCCACGCTCAAGCGAGCCTTGAAATTGTTGACTCGAAAGTAGGAATTCCAGTCGGAATAGTCTTAACCGAGTGTAATTTCACTCGGTATTCACTAACAGAAGTGTGTATTGACTTCAATTTTGTCTTTTAATGATATTTAAATTCAGTCGTGCGTATTATGGATAGTGGACGATCAGAAATGGGCACTGACTCAGCATATCTCTTTATTTAATCACCAGTGACCCTTCCATTAGCAATCCACTAACAGCCCACTCAGAAAAGCTGTCCCCCACTTGTTTTTCCACTCACTCACTCCCTATTTAAACCAGTGCCAGGACCCTAAGAAACCCACACACGACACAAACACTTTCATCACTGTCCTTCCCAGCAAGCTTCTTTCCCTCTTCTTTCCCTTCTATTTCACTCGGAACTCGTGCAGGACAGTGAAGGGAACCTCTTTCTTTCCATCCAAGAACTTCATTGAGGTAAGGGGGTATATTCTTGGGTGCCTTGTGGGAAAACCGAGTGAAGGACAGATTCAGTGTGTATGAATTAAATGCTTTATATTGTTATCTGTATATGCATGTATATATATATATATATGTTACCGAGTGTATATAATCAGTGATGAATTGTGAAATGACATGTACTTATTGGACTGAAAATACTAAGAATCATGGGTACCATGTGATTTCCAGTGAAAAACTATGAATAAAAGATGAGTTTAATGATAACAGGTTCTGTTTTAGGCCAATCCGATCGGTTTTGGTATCATTTCAATCGGATTCTTTATATTACCAACTCATTTTCATTCGGATATAACATATTTCACTCGGAAAACATCATATTTCACTCGGACAGTAGCTTCCCAGTCTTATTTCACTCGGCAAACACTTTATTTTACTCAGCAAGCAGTTATTCAACTCGGATTTGTTTTATTTCATTCAGACAGAACTCTTTTCAACTAATTTCACTCGGTAAACTCATGTTTCACTCGGAACTTATCTTATTTTTACTCAGGAAACTCTTTTCCTACTGATTCCACTCGGAATCATAATTGATTTCATTCAGGAACTCAGTTTCACTCAGAATTTAAGTAGCTTCACTCATGAAAACCTTTTCCAGTAATTTTAACTCGGTAAACACCTTAATTTCACTCAGAAAACTCCTTTTTGACTGAATACCACTCGGAATTATACTTTATTTCACTTAGAGACTCATTTTCACTCGGATTTACAAATAATGCTACTCAGAGAACCATTTTCCTATTGACTTCACAAAGATTTAGATTTTAATTCACTCAGAAATTTGTTTCACTCAGAATTTAAGATATTTAGTTAAGAAAATTATTTTTCAGCTTCTGTTTCACTCGGATTACTTATTAATTTCAGTTAGAAAACTCTGCTCAGTTTATTTCACTCGGATTCAAGCTGTTCCAGTCGGAAAACAGCATTCCACTTCATTTCACTCGGATCCAAACTTATTTCAGTCGGAAAACAGCTTTTCCAGTGTCATTTCACTCAGATTTTTAGCCAGATCACTTGGAGAACCCTTCTCTGTACGATTCCACTCGGAATCATACTCATTTCACTCGGATTTACCCCTGTTCCACTCGGAAAACTCTGTTTTTAGTGTTTTTCACTTGAATTTTCAATTGGATACTGATCTTCAATACTTTTTAAGTTATTGGTAAGTTATAATTATCATTCTTATTCTATTATTATCATTATTTATTGTTAAACTTAATATTGTTATCATTATTATTAGTTTTATTATTATTATACATTGTTAACATCTAAATTATGCGTAATTACATAAAGAATATATTATTTTACTCTTTATGAAAGAATATATATAATAGATATATTTCTAAAAATAATAAACGAATGTCTTACAAGGTTTAAATGATTGACGGAATTCAAAGAACTTGAGAATGATATGATGAGACTGGAAACACATAAGATACCCAGGGATCTAATGATAAAAATAAATGCATTTCGCATCATGAAAATATTTTTGAAGAAGAAAAACCTTTAGAGCATACACTTGGTACAGTGGAGGACACTCACGTTCAATCTCCATGAAGAATCTTGGGAGTACAACTGGAACGGCAACCCAATGGCATCAGAGTCGCGCCTGATAGCCGGGTGAGACGATGCAATTCTAGTGTACTTTGACTAAATGACGGAGTGTAACTATGATCGTAGGGATCCAAGTTCCAAAAATATTTAAATCAATGATGAGAACCAATGAGTTCATTTGTACCACATGGAACTTGGGCGGACCCTGATCGCTCTAGATGATTGGAATGGTGATATTCTAAAGAATGAGAAGAAGATGAAACGATTTATTGGGCCAACATGCATCATGAGACCTAACCAAAGATAAATCATAATAGATCCAAACTCATGCATTCATTACAGCGTATTTGATTGTTATAATTATGAATATGTTATATGTACGATTTATTTCATGGTAATATGCTTGATTGTTATAATTGTGAACATGCTAAATATACAATTATGTGATGACAACATGTTTGATTGTTATAATTGCGAATATGTTAAATGTATGATCTATGTGACATTGTATGTTAACTGGATTATGTCCGCACCGGATGAACCAATCAGGGTCTTGGGTTATACTCACCCTTACTGTTGACCATTTTTCAGAGGAATTAGAAACTCAAGAACCCGAGTGTGAAGATCAGCAATACGCTGAACCCATTGAGAACAATCATTAAGGATAGAATATTTGTTATTAATAATCAGACACCGGATGACTGTATAATATTTAAGGGTGCCTGCGTGCCCCATTCTGTTAAGAGTACAATTACTTACAGTTTGTGAATGACTATGTGATATATACAATATTGCTTCCACTGATCTGCCAAGTATTTATAAAAAAATATATATATATTCACTTTTTCTGAAAACTGTTAACACTCTCAGTTAAATAGGATAAACCTACAGAAGGATTTGTCTTATCTAACCGAGGGTGTTACACCCTCGAGCAAGTCAGTAAACTTCTTGTCTGTGAACTGGGTGCCGTTGTCGGTCACAATCCGCCCTGGGACACCGAATCTAGCTATAATGTTTTCATATACGAAACGCCTTGTCCGTGCAGAAGTGATATGCACTACTGGCTCGGCCTCAATCCATTTGGTGAAGTAGTCTACCCCCACAATCAGATACTTGATACCTCCTGGAGCAATGGGAAATGGACCAAGGATATCGAGGCCCCACTGGTAGAACGGCCAGGGCAGAGCAGATGAAGAAAGCTCTTGGGCCGGTGTATGATGAAGATTGGAGAATCTTTGACAAGCATCACACTTCTTCACAAAATCTGCTGAGTCTTGCTTCACAGGCCACCAATATCCAGCCCTGAGGATCTTTCTCATTAAGCTCCGACCCCCAGCATGGTGCCCACATTGCCCCTCATGTACTTCCTCCAACACTGCTTGAACCTCATCTTCTCTCAAACACAGGAGGTATGGCACAGAGAATCCCCTTTTGTAGAGAACACCATCAACCATGGTAAAGTACGGTAGCTCCTTTTTCACACGTCTCCTCTCCTTCTCATCAGTAGGGAGTTGTCCATCTGCCAGGTAGCGGATATAGGGGATGACCCAAGAATTCTCATAAGGATAACTTACCATTATAGCATTCAGAGAAGGGAACAGAGGGATGCTAGGTGATGTCAAAGTACTTTGAACCATCGTCGTTGTGTTACCGGGCTGCTTTGTACTCGCAAGCCTTGATAGGATGTCTGCTCTGGTGTTTTCCTCTCTAGGTACGTGCTTGAACTCTAAAATGTCGAATCTCCCCTTCAATTTATTCACACAATTCAAATAAAGTTGAAGTTGTGGCTCCCTGACCTGATATTCCCCCTGGATTTACGAAATCACTAGCTGTGAATCGCTGCACAGTGTAACTGCTGACGCTCCGATGTCAATCGCCGCTCGGAGGCTGGCCAAGCATGCTTCATATTCAGCTTGATTATTGGAGGTTTTGAAATTAAACCGGAGGGAAATCTCTAAGTGCACACCATCGTCACTTTCCACCACAACACCAGCTCCACAGCCTTTACTATTTGACGATCCGTCCACATAAATGGTCCAATGTGCTCGAGGTGTGGCTGGATCAGACCCTGTCATCTCCACTACAAAATCTGCCAATACTTACGCCTTAATGGCTCCTCGTGGCTCATAAGAAATTTAGAACTCAGACAGCTCGATGGACCACTTGATCATTCTTCCGGCAAGATCCGGTTTGCTGAGTACTGAACAGAGAGGCAGATCCGTTCTCACCAATACTGGGTGCGCATGAAAATATGGCCTCAACCATCGTGAAGCCCACACTACTGCTAGGGCGGCCTTTTCTATCTTCTAATACCTTCCTTCCGCCCCCTGGAATGTCTTGTTGGTAAAGTACACCGGCCTCTGACCCTCTGGAGTTTCTTTAACCAGAGCCACGCCCAGGGCCTCATCAGAAATTGCCAAGTATAAGATCAGATTCTCACCAGGGTCAGGCTTTACCAATATTGGTGGACTTGAAAGTACGGCCTTGAGCTGCTGAAAAGCTTGCTCCTGCTCTTCTCCCTATTCAAAATTCTTGTGTTTCTTCAGTGCCTTATACAGGGGAAGGGATCTGTGTGCCATCTTGGGCATGAATCGAGCTAGAGCGGCCACCTTCCCATTCAATGATTGGACCTCCCTCAGATTCTTAGGACTCTGCATGCCCAGAATTGCTTGACATTTCCCAGGGTTGGCCTCGATACCCCGTTGGGTTAACATGAAACCCAGAAACTTCCCAGCTAGGACTGCAAAAGTGCACTTCAATGGGTTTAGCCTCATGTTGTACTGTCGCAATCGAGTAAAAACTTGGCGCAAGCCTTCAATGTGATCTCCTCCAGCAAGAGTCTTTGCGATGATATCATCGATGTACACTTCTACCAGCTTAGTGTGCATTCCTTCGAACACTTTATTGATCAAGCGCTGGTAGGTAGCGTCTGCGTTCTTCAACCCAAATGGCATGACGGTGTAGCAGAAAACACCACGGTCATTGACAAAGGCCGTCTTCTCTTGATCGCCCTCCCACATCGGAATCTGGTTGTACCCTGAATAAGCATCCATGAAACTGAGGTACTGATAACCAGAGGAATCGTCCACTATACGATCAATATTTGGGAGAGGATACAGATCCTTGGGGCAACACCGGTTGAGGTCCACATAATCTGTGCACATCCTCCACTTGCCGTTGGCTTTCTGCACCATAACAACGTTAGAAAGCCAAGATGAGTAACGGATCTCCTTTATAAAACCAGCTTTCAACAACTCCTCAGTCTGTTCACATGCTACCTTTTGCTTCTCCGGTCCCAACCTCCTCTTCTTCTGAGCCACCGGTCTAGTTTCGGGGTACACAGCGAGTTTGTGACAACAAAAATCAGGGTCCATCCCAGGCATGTCTGCTGCAGTCCACGCGAAAAGGTCCTTAAACTCCTGCAAGAGAGCTAGCAAATGCTGTTCCATACCTGCCTCCAGATTATCATTAATGTGCGTGACCTTTTCTGGGGAATCCCCTAAGACGACATCCCTGGAACCACCATCCGGCGTGGGCTTTAAAGGGTTGAGAGGGTCAATTTTCAATTCCGCTCTGGGGTCCAAATCAATCAGACTGACAGACCCGGCCGCTGTTCCTCTGTCGTTCAGCTTCCTCTTCTTATTGAATGCTTCCAACTTAACCATGTTGAGGCTCAGGTTGTAACAGTACCGAGCCATTTCTTGATCACCGCGGAGGGAAGACACACCGTTGTCCTTGTCAATGAATTTGATCAGGAGGTGAGGAGTGGACACAATTACTTCTATTGCATTCAGGGTAGGACGACCTATAATCCCATTGTAGGGGGATTCCACATCGATCACCAGAATTCTACTCTTAACCGTCCTCGCGCCGGGCTCTCCTTCAAAAGAAATCAGGGTGTCGAGGTACCCCTTAGTGGGTTGCTTGGCCCCATTAAATGCTGTGAGCTCTTGCATGTAAGGCTGTAGATCTGCATCATTAAAACCCATTCTTTTGAAACAGTTATAAAAAATTACATCACAAGAACTTCCCTGGTCAACGAGGATCCTTTTCACGTCTTTGTTGGCAATTACAGCAATGATCACCACTGCGTCGTCCCCTCCTGGGATCGTTGGGCCAAAGTCATCGTCAGTGAATGACACCATTGGGGCTGCCATACCGTCCCTGAAAGGGCGGTTATCTCTTGGTTTGCCCTGGACAGACAAAATCATCTTGTGGTGATTTTTTCGGGCTGTGATCGATGCTCTTCCTCCTGCGAATCCTCTAGCTATCATCTCAATCACCTCGCGCCTGCCCTGCCTCTACTGCTGAGGCATGTTGTCCTGCTGGGCTCCTTCAGCAATCACCACCGCTTTTTGCTTTTCAGCCACAGTAAATCTCCTTGCTGGGTTACGACTATTATCACCATCATCATCTGGATCTCTCCCCCTTTTGTCCATTCTGTTAGGCTCATCCAATGACTTCTCCCTGAACAGATACTATTTCAACTTTCCTTCTCTAATGAGGGTCTCCACAGTGTTTTTCAGTGCCTTGCACTCATCTGTATGATGGCCTGTTTGTTCATGAAAAGCGCAATACTTCCGTGGGTTACCAATCCTTTTGACTAGGGGTGGCTTCCTTATACCAAAAATGCTGAGCGTAGGCCAGCCAACCTCCCTCATGATCTGGGAATGCCTGGTGTTCAGTGGAGCATAGTTACTGAAAGATAAGACTCGCCTGTCTCGTTGATGAGGTCGGACACTTGCAAAGTCCTCTCTAAAAACGTGCTTTTCTGGCCTGACCCTCTCCTTTTCTTTTCACGGCTGCTGAGGGGGTACATGGGGCTTTAATCTAGCTGTTGTGGCTTCCAGATGCATTTCTATGCCCACGTACTTGGAAGCTTTCTTTCAAAACTCCTCGAAAGTTGTTGGGGGGCTCTTTGCCAAAGATAAAGCAAATACGGATCCAGGGTGCAAAGCTTCCACCACAATATGGAGCTGTATGGCCTCCGTGAAGTTGGGGACCAAAGAAGCCTCCTTGTAAAACCTCTTCAAGAACTCCTTAAGAGTTTCAGTCTCTCCTTGCCTTATCTGGGCCAAGGTGTGAGATGTTCTTGGGATGTCCCTGGAGATGACAAAATAGCTTTTAAACGCAGCTGCCATTTCTTCCCAAGAATCTATGGATCCTGAGGGTAGGCTCTTGAACTAGCTGAGGGCCTCCTCCATCAGTGTTCTTGGGAACATCCTACACATGACGTCTTCATCTGCCCCCAGATACATGGCTTCATAAACATAAGCATCTAGATGCTTAGTGGGGTCAGTTTCTCCATTGTATTTTCCTATCGATAGTGGCTGAGTCGTTTGCAAATGCTTTGGGATGACAACACTCATGAGTCTCCTTGAGAAAGAAATGCTGAGCTTGTAAGTCCCAGAAGTTACCACTGCCTGCTCCCTTCTCCGGGTACTGACTCTATCACCAGAGTCTTGGGTCTGCTCTCTCTCCTCGTACGTGGGGATTTTCGAATACTGGAGGGTTGTAGACCTATCCCTCGCTGATACATGGTGAGCATCCTCTGCATGGGACATTACCCTGTCCCCAGATCCTCTTTTCTCCCGCCTCAACTCCATCAGCTCCTCCCTGAGCTGTCTAATAACCTCATCACGAGGGTCAGGAGTCACTACTGGTACCATCTTCCGAGCATTGGTAGCAGGAGACTCAAAGACCAGTCTCCTTCCAGTCTGTTGGTGGGTCACATCCTCCACATGACCATCAACGAAATCACGTCTATCGCCTTCCATTCTGTCCACCAAACTTCTATGAAAAATGGGAATAACTCTAACGAGTCCCACTGGGCGTGCCAATGAACTGGTCTGAACCGGGGTCTAGGATCCGGTGTGGGACCAGCCATAAGAGTTCAGGTGTTCTAGGGTTTACACACTGGTACAGTGGGTATCCGGTGTGGTAGTCCGGTCTTGTTGTCCTAGAGATCCTTCACACCAGCGATTCGCATTGAGAGAGGGCGAAAGGTGGTGCCACCTGCGAAGATTCTCCGACGCTTAAGTCAGAAGAGTGTATGAACTCAGTAAATACTCAAGCAATACAATAGTAAAGGGTGAGTTAGGACAACGTAACCTTGCATGTGTTTTAGGTCATGCTATTTATAGTTGAACGTAGGAAATGAATCGTTGGATGCAAGTGGGCCCATTGGCTCTGATAGCATGTGAAGTGTGTCAATCAAGGTGGCTCAATACTCAGAGTGTGTCAGGGGGGTAGGTCAATTATCAGAGTACGATCCTGTGATAAGGATGTGGGATAATCACCTTTCTTCATATTTCACTAACACATGTACTTACTCTCTGAGGCAATTGACATTGACACACTCCGCTATGCAGGGTATCTTCACTGATAAGTTATAAGAAACTCTTATCTCTCAGTGATTCTGAGGCAAACAGCTATATAGACGTTCAGTGAGAACGAGTGAAGTATCCGTTGTAGAGAGAATGAGTAGAATGTCTGATGAGATAAGAGCGGACAGAGGGATATCAGATATCCGGTGTGGCACTGCCTGAACTGTGACACCGGTTTCCCTCTCATGAAGTCATTCTGATGTCATAACTTTGGGGACCGGTATCCAGACCGGATCAATATCTTTAGTAAAAAAAATTTATGAAATGTTTCTAGAATATATTAAGGTGTAATAGAGGGTGTTATATGATTATTTTCTAAAAAATATACGATCATTCAATGCAATGTTTGTGTTCATATCTATGTCTGGGAAGATTAACTACGGTATTAATGATGGGTCTGCTCCTCCTATTTTTGTCCTTGGTGGACAAAATTTTCATTCGGTAGGAAGCCTTCTCCCAACAAATTTTGAAAGACCAAAATTTGCTCAGTTGTATATTTATGACACAGAGAATGAAGTTAACAATAAAATCAATGCCATTAGGTATTTGTTTAATTTGTTGTCATAACAATTTTTGTTATTAACTTTTTTGTGTGTCATTTATTGCTTTCTCACATTTTGTATTCTATTTTGCAGGGCTTTAGAAAATTATCGTCATCTTGATGTTCAAATTGTGTCAAGCTTGCAATACATGTTCAATAATCATAACGTGTTAGCTCAATCATTCAAGCATGCGCGAGACCGCTTTAAGGAAGGAAATTTCCATGTTATCAAATTAAAGCTAACCCGCAAGAGAGATACCGATGGGAGAAGATATAATCTTCCAACGATTTCTGAAGTTACAGCATTGATAGTTGGGGACATTGATGAGTCTATCATTGAAAGAGATATTATTCTTGAAACTAAGTCACACGGCTTATAGCGAGTTGATGTTCTACATCCCATGTACCTTGGATTGCACTATCTGTTGCTATTCCCATATGGGGAAGATGGATATCGACCTGATATCCCCTGTCAAATTTCTAATCCAAACAGATCAAATGCAAAACGTTTAAAGGTTACAATGAGGGAATTCTTTGCATATAAGATTCAAGACAGAGAGCATGATTCTCCTCTTTTGTTGTCCTCTAGGAGATTGTTCCAACAGTTTTTGGTTGATGCTTACACGATGGTTGAGTCAAAATGATTAAAGTACATTTGTTTTAATCAACCTAAGTTAAG
Source organism: Clitoria ternatea (assembly GCA_037962975.1). NCBI lineage: Eukaryota > Viridiplantae > Streptophyta > Magnoliopsida > Fabales > Fabaceae > Clitoria > Clitoria ternatea. The sequence continues at coordinate 249,035,612 of CM075672.1, read as the reverse complement.
GGCAGATCAGTACAAAGACATTCGTGAGTCTTTCTCACAAGGTCATGCTCAAGCAACATCTTCAGGCAAACGCATAATTATTCCAAGTTCTTTTACCGAGGGTCCTAGGTACATGTTTAATAATTGCAAGGATGCTTTTGCCATATGCAAGCATTATGGGTATCCGACCTATTTCATCACCATGACTTGCAATCCAGAATAGGATGAAATAAAACGATTTGTGAGTACAAAAAATATCAAAGCTGAAGATCGTCCTAATATCCTTTATAGAGTATTCAAAGTCAAGTTAGAGCACCTAATTCGGGATCTTAATGAAGGAAAAACTATTGGCTGTAAGTGTTCTTAATTACTTATTATTAATTGTTGTTATTATTTACTCATATTACTTTAAACTTGATAATAATATTTTTTTCATTTAAAATACGTTGATTATCTGATTTTCTTCCAGATGTTTGCACTGTGGAGTTCCAAAAAAAAAAAGGATTGCCCTATGCTCATATTTTGTTATTCATGCACCCATCCCATAGACCACGGTCACCTAAGGACATTGATAAATTTATTTGCACAGAGATTCCTGATAAAGAATTTTATCCAAGACTCTTCCAAGCAGTTCAAAAATATATGGTACATGGACCATGTGGTGCATACAATAGAAAGTGTCCTATCATGAAGAACGGTAAATGCTCTAGAAACTTTCCAAAAAGGTTTTTGAATCGGACGATCTTGGATGAAGAAGGGTTTCCAAAATACAGGAGAAGAGATAATGGACGTACTATCATGAAAAAAGACATTGAATTGGATAATAGCTTTATTGTTCCTTATAGTGCAAAGTTGCTTCTAAAATATTCATGCCACATCAATGTTGAGTACACATGCCAAACAAGCTCTATTAAATATTTGTTCAAATATGTTCATAAAGGAAGTGATGGAGTCATAGCAGCTTTGCTTAAAGATGATGTCCTTGATGAAATTAAGACATTCTATGATTGCAGGTATATGACTAATTCTCACATTTCTCTTTAGGGATTTCATTTATTATTTCATATATTTTGTTAAAGGGTTTAGGCTATTTCACATGCTGAAATATACTTGGACACTTGCAATGTCATATCAAGGTTTTGTTCAAGTAGTTTAAACTAATGTATTACATTTTTATAGGTACATTTCAGTATGTGAGGCTGCATGGAGATTATTCGGATTTGATATCCAATACAAAAAACCTCCAGTTATTCGTATGAATTTTCATTTGCCTGGAGAGCAGACAATTGTGTATAAAGATGGTGAGATTCTTGAAAACGTCCTTTTAAGAGCTAATGAAAAAGACACAATGTTTCTTGGGTGGATGACAGCAAATAAAGTTTATCCCGATGGAAGATCTTTGTTATACAATGGGTTCCCAACAATGTTTGTATGGAAAGAAAACATAGGCATGTGGATGAAAAGAAAGCAAGGTCATGTTATAGGAAGGGTATCTCATGTACCCACTAGATTTAGAGAGCAATACTACCTACGTCTTTTGCTCAATGTTCAGAAAGGATGCCAAAGTTTTGAGGATATAAGAACAGTGGATGGGAATGTTCTACCAACATTTAAAGATGTTTGCTATGCTTTGGGGTTGCTACAAGATGATAGGGAATTCATTGATGCAATAAATGAAGCTTCATACTGGGCTTCTGGCTATTATCTTCACAAGTTGTTTACAATACTACTTCTTTCAAATAACATATGCATCCCGGAAGTTGTTTGGAGTACCTGTTGGAAACAATTGTCTGATGATATTGTTTATAGACAAAGAAGATTTATAGAGTGTGATGGTAAGTTAACTTCCAAATATCCCTAATAAAAATATTATTGATTTACTGATTACTCTGGTAAGTTTGATTCAAATGCTTAATTGTTTCCATGTTGTTTAAAATGTCAAAGTTACTTACCAAATAGAGTTATTTTATAAAATTTGTGTTATATTATTCGTTATTTATTATTTATTCTTTATTTGGCTAATTATATAATCTTTTAATTATTATGACTTAATATACTTTGTCTGATAAAACAAATATGTTTATATCTTTTAAATGTAAGTTACTAACCAAATATGATAATTTCATAAAACTTCCATTATATTTTGTATTCTTTATTTGTTAATTATATTATGTTTTAATGATTATGATATACTTTGTATGATAAAACAAATATGTTTATATATTTGTAGCCATTAACTTTGGAGATGTAGAGATAAAGAATTTATGTCTTGCAGAAATAAAGCAAATTCTACAGCAGAATGGGAGAACTCTAAAAGAATTTCCCACCATGCCTTTCCCATTGGGTGATTTAGTCTCAAATCTACAAGACAAAATTATTGTTGAGGAGTTAAACTTCAACCGGGAACATTTGTCAATGCTTCTCTCTAAATATCTATCTTCTCTTAACAAGGACCAAAAAAATGCCTACAAAGTTATCATGGAAGCAGTTCATAAGAACAAGGGAGGTTTCTTCTTCCTTTATGGATATGGTGGATCTGGAAAGACTTATGTTTGCAATACATTATCTGTAGCTATAAGGTCTAATGGTCAGATATGTTTGAATGTTGCTTCAAGTGGGATTGCATCATTGTTACTTCCAAATGGACGAACAGCTCATTCTAGATTCAAGATCCCTCTTATTGTTAATGAAGATTCTACTTGTAATATAAAGCAGGGTTCTGTCCATGCCAAACTATTAGAGAAAGCAACATTAATCATTTGGGATGAGGCTTCTATGGTGAATAATTTTTGTTTTGAAGCTTTAGACAAAACGTTAAGAGATGTTCTAAGATTTTCTGCTTCATATGATCCTAATCTCCCTTTTGGTGGAAAAGTTATTGTTCTTTGGGGGGCTTTAGACAAATTTTACCGGTAATCCCAAAAGGATCAAGGCAAGACATATGCCAAGCAACAATTAATTCTTCTTACCTTTGGCCTTTTTGCAAAGTGTTGACATTATCAGAAAACATACGACTTACCCAAAGTAACCGTTCATATACATCATCTGAAATAAAAAAATTCAGTGATTGGCTTCTGAAGATTGGAGATGGTTTGATTGGAGATTCGAGTGAAGGAGAATCTGAAGTTAAAATACCCCAGGATATTTTGATATCTTCCTCTAATACTGCATTAGATTATTTGATTTCTTTTGTGTATCCATTAATGACAACACAAATGTCCACTGAAGGATACTTCAAAGAAAGGTGTATTCTTGCTCCAACATTGGACATTGTTTGTAATGTCAATAACTATATAATGGATAAATTCTATGGACAGGAAAGAATTTACTTAAGTTTTGATAGTCTTTGCATGGGGGAAAAGCATTCCAGTTTTGAATTAGAAACTTTTACCCTAGATATTTTGAATGCAATTAATTGTTCAGGACTACCCCCTCAACAGCTGGCTTTGAAAATAGGGGTTCCTATCATGTTGTTGAGAAATATAGACCAATCTCAAGGCCTATGTAATGGTACAAGATTGCAAGTAAAGCGAATGGGGACCCATGTTCTTCAATGTCAAGTGTTAACTAGAACCCATGTTGGAGATATGGTTCATATTCCTAGGATGACAATGACTCCTTCAAGTGAAACTCTTCCTATCAAATTTAATCGAAGACAGTTCCCCCTTATTGTTTCATTTGCAATGACTATTAATAAGTCTCAAGGACAAACTCTTTCTAATGTTGGTCTTTACCTACCCCGACCAGTTTTCACCCATGGTCAGCTTTATGTTGCATTGTCGAGAGTTAGGTCCAAGCAAGGATTAAGAGTGTTGTTGTAAAATCATGAAGATGTCACTCAAGGACATACTATTAATGTTGTCTACCGAGAAGTCTTTACAAACTTGATATAGGTATAACAAGTTACTTTACAAATGTATCCTTTGTCTTAGGTGCATATAATAACAGTGACTTTCATACTTTATTTGTATTCTTAGTAGAGGATATTAAATTTTCTCTGATTTGATTTTTTTTTCATTTTTATAGGCCGTCTCTTCCTTTTTCTAATGTTGGTCTTTACATACCCTAACAGTTTTCACCCATGGTCAGCTTCATGTTGCATTGTTAAGAGTTATGTCGAATGAAGGATGAAGAGTGTTGTTGGAAAATCATCAAGATGTCACTCAAGGACATACTATTAATGTTGTCTACTAAGAGGTTTTTGCAAGCTTGATATAGGAATAACAAGTTACTTTACAAATCTATCATTTCTCTTAGATGCTTATAATAACAACAACTTTCGTACTCTTTTTGTATTCTTAATAGAGGATATTCAATTTTCTTTGATTTGATCAATATTTTTTCCATTTTTGTAGGTCGTCTCTTCTTTTTTCTAATGTTGGTCTTTACCAAACCTACCAGTTTTCACCCATGGTCAACTTCATGTTGCATTGTTAAGAGTTAAGTCCAACGAAGGATTAAGAGTGTTGTTGAAAAATCATGAACATGTCACTCAAGGACATACTATTAATGTTGTCTACTGAGAGGTTTTTGCAAGCTTGATATAGGAATAACAAATTACTTTACAAATCTATCATTTCTCTTAGATGCTTATAATAAGAACAGGTCGTCTCTTCTTTTTTCTAATGTTGGTCTTTACCAAACCTACCAGTTTTCACCCATGGTCAGCTTCATGTTGCATTGTTAAAAGTTAGGTCCAACGAAGGATTAAGAATGTTGTTGGAAGATCATGAACATGTCACTCAAAGACATACTATTAATGTTATCTACTGATAGGTTTTTGCAAATATGATATAGGATTAACGAGTTACTTTACAAACCTTCCTTTTGTCTTAGATGTGTATAATAACAAGGTCTTTACAAACTTACATTCTGTTAATGTTTTCAATTTCAAAATCAAAAAAATCAAAACCCAATCATGTTTCCTATCATATGATAACATTCTCTGTTTTATATGTAATTATTTTTTAATCAATTGTAAATTTTTTCCCATATTTGTTTCCTCATTATATTGTAAAAAATTCTTATACAAGGCACGAGTTAGACACTAGTTATTTATAATTATCAAACATAACATAAATAAAGACTTTTATTGTATAAATTTAATTGTATTACTTATTTTTAAAAAGTTCAAAATAGCTAATCTTAATAAGCTTTTCAAAACAAGACCTAAATAAACTTAACTAAACCATTTCACGATAACACTGTTTTGTGCTGACTGTACAGATAAACATCACTACCCACTGAGCTTAGTGTTGCCGTCTCCAAAGAGATATTTTCGGAAAATTAACCATTTTGTATTACTAAGTTGATATAGCATGTGATTAAATTAAACTAAAAAAATATATTATGATGAATGTAATGATTAAGGATAGTGAAGATTCCAAATATTTGTGGTCTCAGCCTCAGGGGTCGATAAGATTGAATTATTTTCTTTTATTCTTGACGTGAAGGGATAAGCTATGCACTAATGAGGGAAATTGTCTCAAATAAAGTGGAGAGATAGAGATAAATACAATATATAAAACCAATTGACAAATAAGCAAATTATAAAGTAGTGATTATCCATTTTCGTTGTGTTTATCTATTGGGCACGTTGACATTGCTTATTTAACGAAAATTAAATTACTAACCACCTTCATTATTATTTATTTATTTAGGATATCGCGCCTAAGATCAAGTGAGGATGTGTACTAATTTATGTATTTCAACCAATGATTGACAGATTTGTATCGTGAAACGACGTGCATACGCTTTCTTGTTTTAAAAAAACTATATATGGTCATTTTGTACCCCTATTTTATTATTTCAAATTCATACTATATTCAAACTTAACTATATTTAAAGTAATTAACATTTAAAATATATGTGAATTAGTTAAAAATGAATTATATATAAAGTACAAAATAATTTTTTTCTTTTATTTTTTTACACATTTTACTTTGTATTTCCAATAAGCATGCTACTTGGTTTATTTTATCACAAGTGAGACAATTTTTTTTTTTAAAGTGTCAGGGTTTAGGTTTCTCCTTTATGATTTCCCCTATTTGGATACATAAATTTAATGGATGAATTCATTTTACTAGTAATTACAATACATAGTTTAGATATCAAAATCCTACCAGTTTTAAAATTTATAGAATTTTTAAGGGAATTCAAATATGACTAAAAATAAGAAATTTAAAATTCTAAAAAAAGAGAAATCTAAATTATCCCCTCCACCTTGACCATCTTCACCACCATAATTGTTGTTGCCACCACTACCACTTCCATCAAAGCCGTCGTTGCCACTGCCACCACCATCTCCGCAACTGCCAAATGGTCGCCACCCATACCACCACCGCCACCACAACTCCCTGTTACCCCTACCACCTACCATCAACACATCATCTTCGTCACCACCTTTATCACCATTGTTACCATGAGCACCACTACCATTATTATTGCCACCAACAACCACCATTGCCATCATCATCATTGTTATCGTTATCACTGTCGCCACCATCCCCCCAACACCACCATCACCATTGTCACCATCTTATCACCGTCGTCGTTGCCACCTCTTCCTCAGTCATCACTATTATCACCACTATTGTTGTCGTTGCCGCCACCATCCACCACCATTACCATTGTCACCATCACCACCTCATCATCCTCATAGACACTACTAGCACTTGTATCGCTATCATCGCCCCAACGACCACCACCTCTACTCCAATACCCCTGTTGCTACTACCACCATTTCCACGACCACTACCCCTATTGTCACCATCACCTCCACCAATACCACTAACAACAACAAATTTAAAATTGTAAAAATTTTAAATATTTAATCCAAACAAGTGATTTCAAAATGAAAGGATTTAAGTTACTTCATCCAAATAAATAATTTTAAGAATGATGAAAATTGAATTAATAGGAATTTAATTTCATGAAATTTTCAATGCTCCATCCAAATGAAACCTAAAAGTAAACTCACTAATTAGTCCTTTAGATAGTATGCATAGGGCTAATTAGTCCCTAATATATCTAAGCACCTCAGTTAGTCCCTAACTTTCTTTCCCATCAAGCAAATACGTCCTTTATGTTAATGATTGTTTGTTAGCGGTTAAAATCATCTAAGTTATAAGGTTAAGTGACACATGATAGCTCCATGTTGAATAAGATATGTTTCACTAAGAGTTGGTATAACATAAAAATTTTAAAACCCTAAGTTATAATTCCTTCAATTTAATATAAACATATTTCATGTTTACGCTAAAGTTCCTTTTTTGTCTTAGATGTACTTGACAATGGTCAACACATGTGCGTTTACAACATAGTAACAAGAGAGATGAAACCTTATACCACATCCCAGCATCATTATAAATTGCTCCAATCACCGCACAACTTTGACCTGGACCATCATTGTGCGCTACCAATCTCTATTTTAGGCCACCATGAATTCCTTCAAGCTTCATTGATCTCTGCCTCAGGGGTACCAATATCACGTTAACAAAGCACGTCCTTTGTTACAAGTCTCACTATGTAGTTCCATCATTAAGTTCAGCTCTATCACTAAGGTAGAGTCATTCAAAAAGTACAAGGATATCATATCCTTGCTTGAAATTTCTAAGGTTCCTATGAAAATTGAAGCATCTAATACTAGCTCGATAAATTCCTAAATATGTTTTTTCTTCCTAGTGACTTGATAAGTTTATTTTTGATGCATTAAATATACTATAATGATTGTATAGTCTGACAGGAGAATTATGATTCTATGATAAATAGGTCTTGGTAATGACAAACACGGTGAAACATAACATGGACTCTAAGACAACAGAAACACGGTTAAACAAAACTCAAACGTACAAAAGTCTTTACTCTCAATCCTAGAACATGAAGTCATTGGACTTGAAGATTTTCCCTTTGCTTTGTTGTAAGAGTTTGACATCAATCTTAAGTAAGCATCTAAGTTAAGTGACTCGGTAATTAATTAATCTCGTACTTTAAGGGGTAACTAAAAATAAATTAATTGATGAATCAAGTTTTAAGCAAAAACATGTCAGGATTTGAAGTATGCATGTATGGTTCGAACCACAATGTGACTGGTTCGAACCAATGAATTTTATGGGTGGTTCATAACCTAACAATGATAAGAAAAACCCTAATGGCAATGTAGAACTGCATGGTGTTGAAAAAGAGAAGAATAAGAAGTCTTACTTCCTAAATTGCCATGATTTGAAGAGTGGATGCTCTTGAGCATTCCTAGAGAGTGAAAGATGATTGTGGAAAAAAGAGAATGTGTTTTTTTTCATGTTTTATGGTTTAAAGGGATAAGTGGTGAATTGGGGATGTGTTTTTGTTTGGTATGTGCGTTAAAAATATTGAACATGGATTGTATTAGAAAAACCTTGAATGATGCTTGAATTGAAGCCCATGAGTGTGACCAAGGGACATATGACCAGAGGTTGAACTCGGTGTAATAATGTTCCATTTTATTTGTCTTATTTTAGGGTTTTTTTGTTCCTTTTTGGTTTAACATCAATAAGGTTGGGCTCCAATGCCCAAGCTACTATCAATACTCCCTATAGTGCAAAAAGATAACTATTTTACAGGAAAAGAAATATATATATATATATAAGTCTCAACAAAAATTATTGGTTAAGAAGAAGAAATAATTGCAAAATAAAAAGAAAAATTTAATTAAATGGGAAGTGTGTACTTGATCTTTTTTCAGTTTGAAGAATAAGGAGAACATGAAAGAATTTCATTTCTCAAAAATAAAAAAGATGAAATGTTATGATAGTAAATGGAAGGAAAAGACAAATGAAAGAAAAGGAAATCTTAAATCTCAATATAAATTAGAGCAAACTCTCAATATAGACATAAATTTAGCAGTTGGTGCTATGAGTCATTCTGATCATTAGCTTTGAGAAAAGATAACTTTAATCCTTAAAATTATTTATCTTTAATCAAGTACTTCTTTGATGTCAAGAATTTAATTACTTGAAAATGACTTATTTTAGTGAGTAAATTGATTATATTATGAATATTTTAATAATATTGGATGTCCACATTTAGCCTATAAAATAGGACTCCATGGCAAGCATAAGAACATACTTCTCATTTCCACTTCAACTTCATTACTCTCTCTAATTCTCTTTACTCCCTCTTCTCTCTTACTTCAACTTTAATTTCTTACTTCATTTCCTCTACACATCAATTTTTATTGCTAAATTATAAGTTTTCATAACACGTTATCAGCACGAGATTCTGACCAACTGAGATCTAGTCAAGACTAAGAGAGGTAATATATGATTATTATTATTCTTTATAATTTTAATTTATATTATTTATGTATATACTATAAAAGTTCCCGAAGAACGTATATTTTAAACATCCCAGGAGGATGTATAAGATTATATCTATATCATAAAAAAATATGGGTAGAAGAACTTATTTACCTACGTTACCTGCTAGTAATTCATTTGTTCATTTTGCTACATTTATTTATTAATAATCGCTATTTTAGAAATTGCAATTCATTATTATAATTGGTCTATATTTAATATAATATATTTTATATAAATAATGAAGTTAATAAATAATATAGCATTAACAAGGATTCAAACCCAAGATAAGACTTATAACATGATAAGTTATTACTCTACCACTAGGCCACTAATATTTGAATGACATTTTATAAAAAATTTAAATTTTTATTACCGGATTCCTTATGTGAAATTTTATTTATACTTGTCTCCTTGTGGCTGAAAAAAATATAATAAATTATGAGTCCCATCCAACTAGAACTGCTTCATTCCCAGAAGTGAATGTAGCAACACATGATCATTATACTCATGGTCGTGGTCGTGGTCGAAATGATAAAAAATCATTTTTATGGAAAAATAAAGATCGTATAGAAAAGGGAAAAGATATTCAAAGTAGCAAGCAAACTAAAAATATTTGTTATCGTTAAGGCCACTGGTCTCGGGTTTGTCGCACACCAAAGCATCTGATTGATCTATACCAAAAATCTCTTAAAAAAATAAAAGGAAAACAATAGAAACAAATTTGACTGGTATAGATGATGCTTATACTCACTTTGATGTTAATGATTTCCTTACTCTTCCTTAATAAGATATTGACCACTCGGTTGGAAAGGGGAGTGCCCCTAAATAATATATTTTATATTTCATGAAATTTGTTTTGTTATGAATTTATGTTAAATATTTATTGTTGTTAATTATATTTTCACTCATCATTTATTTATTATTATTTAATGAATAATGAATGCTCATGTAAATGACGAATATATATGTCTCGTAGACAGTGCAACAACTTATACTATTCTCAAAGAATGAGAAATATTTTTACCATATACTAAAAACAAGAAGTCAATGTTAATACAATATATGGCAGTATAAATATAATTGAAGGCTCCGGTAGAGCAAGTGTTTTGTTACCTGGAGGAACAAAATTACACATTAAAGGTGCATTATATTCTACAAAGTCTCAAAGAAATTTGTTGAGTTTTAAGGATATCCGCAGAAATGGATACCATATTGAGACCACAAATAAATGAAATGATGAATATCTTTACATCACAAAGTTAATTTCCAATAAGAAATATATATTGGAAAAATTGCTTTCATTTTCCTCCGGTTTGTACTACACATATATTAGTACAGTTGAAACAAATGTCATTGTAAACCAGAAGTTTACACATAAGAATAACTTTGTTATTTGGCATGAACGGTTAGGCCATCCTAGAACAATAATGATGCGAAAATAGTTGAGAATTCAAATGTTCATTGCTTGTCCAGCAAACAAATTCTTTAAACTAATAATTTCTCATGTGCTGCTTGGGAAATTAATTACTCGGTCACCACCAATGAAAATTAGAAGTGAATCACTCACATTTTTAAAGTGTATAAAAGGTGATATTTGTGGACCATTTAGATATTTTATAGTTTTGATTGATGCATCAACTAGATGGTCACATGTTTGCTTATTGTGAACTTGTAACCAGGCGTTTGTGAGATTATTAGCTCAATTAATTCGTTTAAGAGCTCATTTCCTTGATTATCCAATTAAGAAAATACGCCTTGATAACGCTGGTGAGTTCACATCTCAATCTTTTGATGATTATTATATGTCCATCAGAATTAATGTTGAACATCCTGTAGCATATGTTTATACACAAAATAGACTTGCTGAATCATTGATTAAATGTTTAAAATTGATAGCAAGATCATTGTTAATGAAATCAAAACTCTCAATTTCAACTTGGGGACATGCAATCTTGCATGCAGCAACACTTATTTGCATTAGACCTACAAGTTATCATGAGTATTCCCCTTTATAATTGGTTCATGGTAAAGAACCAAATATTTCTCATCTAAGAATCTTTGGAAGTGCGGTATATGTTCCTATCTCCCCTCCACAAACGCACTAAGATGAGACCTCAAAGAAGGTTGGGAATATATGTTGGATATGAAAGTTCATCTATAATAAAATATCTTGAACCCTTAACAGGTGATTTATTTATAGCTTATTTTACTGAATCTGTTTTCCCACCATTAGGGGAAGAAAATAAACAGTTGGATACAAGGATTAGTTGGAATGAGATATCTTTATCTCTTCTTAATCCTTGAGCAAAACAATCTGAACTAGAAGTTCAAAAAATAATTAGTTTGTAAAATTTAGCAAACCAATTGTCAAATGCATTTGCTGATCTAAAAAGAGTGGCTGAGTCACATATACCAGCTGTTAATACCCCAATAAAGATTGATGTCCCTGTAGAACAATCTAAAATTACAAACGATTCTAAAGCCAAAATAAAATGTGGCAGACCTGTTATTTCTAAAGATAAAAATCCTCGAAAAAGAAAAGTAAATAAAAGGGATGGTCGAATCGAGGATATAAAGACTCCTGTAGAGTCTCCTGACATAATCAAGGTTTCAAATCCAGAAGAAACCAAGGTACCTGAAGTTGTTAAAAAATAAAGAGATCTCTATAAATTATGTCATGGATGGAATACAATGGAATCTCGAAAAGAAGTCGACGTTGGTGAAATTTATGCATTCAAAGTAGCTCTTGATTTTATAAATGATAATAAGAATCATGAGCCAAAATCTATTAAGAAATGTGCACAAAGAAATGATTGGCCAAAGTAGAAAGATGCAATGCAAGAAGAGTTAAGCTTACTTGCAAAGTGAAAAGTTTTTGGACTTGCAGTCCAAATATAACGCCCTAAATTTTAGGGGTAAATTTTTTTCGCGTTTTTATTTAGAAAATACCTGGATCTAAATAATAATAAAAAGCCACTCCCATATATGAAGATATGGGAGCCAGGTCCAATGACCATGAATAAAAGGAAGACAGAGGAAAATAAAGGCCAAACCATAGCCTCCCAGTGAAAGCCAACAACAATCAAACAAATCCGAGAGAAACAGCATGCACTTGCTCAAGCGAGGTCCGATTCCGCTTGAGCGAAACCACCATAAGAACCTTCCCAGCCAACACACTCGCTGGAGCGAGGACTCTCTCGCTGAAGCGGGGGACCATTCACACAGAGATCCACTCACTCGTGATTTGACTTAGAGCACTCGGGATTCATTCCTAAGTCCACTCGGAGAAAGGGAATTTCAACCACTTAACCCCATCACATACATCTCAGTAACTTATTCTCTTGTTTCTTAATCACAAAGGATTCATATAATCCACTCAGCAACTGAGGTTCATCCCCCTCGGATTCCATGCATCCCCACACTCGGATTAATCTCTAACCAAACACCACTCGGTGTACTTAACCACCATTCAGTCGGAATGTACTTTCCATTCATCACTCGGTATAAACTCACATCTTTCACCCGGAAATCACCTAGACTTTCCTTCACTCAGAAGGGGCCTCAATCAATCATACTCCACTCGGTAATCTTACTCCAAAACTGAGCAATACTCATCCGGTTACACACTCGGTATTCATGCCTAATCTTACTTGGAGAATACCTTAATCATTCACTCGGAATAATACTAACTCCTCAACACTCAGAGGAATTACCCAAGTAATTCACTCGGAATATAAGCATAACTCATATACTTAGAATATTTCAAGCTAAACCATTACAACCACACTTCCCTTAAAGAAATTCACTCGGGTTCCACTCGGGAAACACAACCCATCCTCCACTCGGGGTTCACCTCCAGTTCTCACTCGGAATCCGAAAGAGCCATTAACACACAGTAAGAGGCTCACACATGAGTTACACTCGGATATGGAGTCCCATACATAAGACTCACTTGGAAAAACAACTAAACCTCATATATTCCACTCAAGATTCATTGACTTAGTGATATTCATACATCATCATTTCTTAGTCGGTAAGAAGCATCAAATCAACATAAATTACTTGTATAGATATATTCTCTAATTCCAAATCCGACTACTATTACAGCAATACACTTCCACTGATTCATAACCATGTTATCAACATAACATATATGTATATACACACGCATACACTCGGATTCTTATCTTTATACTTTCCATTCACCAACACATTCAATCGGTATGCATATAATACCATCACTCGAAGTATATATATATTAACATGCACTCGGATCCCAATACATATATTTCATATTCATGATTATGTTCATCCACTCGGATTCTATACATATATATATTTGAATTCGCTATACAACATTAATATTATGAGCCGGCCAAGGCTTTAGTACATCAAATGTACTCGGAATATAACATTATATATACAGCCTTATTGTAACCGCCCAACACTCGGGTTAAGGCCCTTTTATCAATCCAAACCGACCTGCAAACACTGAAAAATGGTGTAGGGGTGAGCATTACATATTAAATGACAGATATTGGCTCGGATTAATCACATAATCCATAACATGCCATATTATATAACATCAATCAGAACATAAACACTGCCATTCAATATGAACAATCACAAGCAACTTCCGATCGGGATTTCACCCATTTCTCTCGGCTATAAAACTCAACTCACTCAGTAACTATTATACTGATCCACTCGGATTTCACTCAACTCCGAGCCCTACTCAAAAAGTCTGCCTTAGCCCAGCTCAAGGACTTAACCACATTCACATGGATTTCATCATCTGATTGCCGATCGGTATATATACATGCTCCAAGCATTCCAGTGGCGAATCGGATGCGTATGGTCACATTCACATTCACATTCACTCGGAGTTCAACTCCAATGCACTCGGCATTTGCCTTGGGTCCAACCCAAGGACTTTCATCAAGCGTCTTGAACTGGTCTGGACCGGGGTCTAGGATCCGGTGTGGGACCAGCCACAAGAGTGCAGGTGTTTTAGGGTTTGCACACCGGAACTGTGAGTAACCGATGTATTAATCCGGTCTCTCAGTGGGAGAGGCCGGTCTTGTTGTCCTGGAGATCCTTTACACCAACGATTCGCGTTGTAGGGGGGCGAAAGGTGGTGCCACCTGCGAAGATTCTCCGACGCTCAAGTTAGAAGAGTGTATGAACTCAATGAACACTTAAGCGTAATAACAGTAAAGTGTGAGATAGAACAACGATACCATGCATGTGTGTTGATATGGGCTTCTTATAGTTGAACGTAAGAGAAATGAGTCGTTGGATGCAGGTGGGTCCCTTAGCTCTGATTGCGTGTATATTGTGTCAATCAAAGTGGCTCGACTTTCAGAATGTGTCAGGAGGGTAGGTCAATTATCAGAGTACAATCTTCTAGGGAGAGGAGAGGATAATCACCTTTTCCGCATAATCTGCTGACACGCCCACTTACTTTCTGAAGCCATTGATGTGACGTATTTTGCTACAAACAGTGTCTTCGTTGATAAGTTATCAGGGACTCTTCTCTTACTGTGACTGAAAAGCCAACAATTATATAAACACCCTGTAAAGATAAACATAGAACCGCTATGGAGAAAATGAATGATGTTGTCGTGGAGTGAGGGCGGACGGCCAGACAACGGATATCCGATGTGGCAACATTGAACCAGGACACCGGTTATCCTTATATGAGGTCAGTCTAACGTCACAAGTATGGGGGCCGGTATCTAGACCGGATCATCTGTCCCCTAGCTTGTATGAGGGACTGTTAAGTTGCTCATATGAGCTACACAACTCTTAAGAGAAGTCTGGATGCCGGTAGTACATTCTTGTAAGTCTCTGGGAGCTCGGTGGCGTCCGCTCTAATAAACGAGTGACTGCCCTTCTCGCGTTGCGTACAACGGATCCAGACAGCATAAACTAAGTAATGGAAATCCCAAGAGTCTTTGAAAATCGAAACCCTTGGTATTCGAAAAGTGGTTGGGAGGCATTAAATGCGCACAGCATGATTAGACAATAAATGCGTTTTTTATGCAAGAGCCATCATTGCTCAAGAGTGTAACCGTCGATTGGGCTTATTGGGCCTGGACTCAAACTGTGTGGGGGCCCATTTTGCCAAAACGTTTACTGAAACGTTACTGTTTTCGCGCCCGTTTGTGGTGAAACGACGGAGTCGTTTCAATTTGAAGGGTCGCGTTCTGATGCAAGCCTTGTGACCTTCGATGAAGCACTGTGTTTCTTCGTTACCTATAAAAGGAACTCTTAGCAGATTTTGGAATCCATACTTGTCCTCAAGCTTAGTGAAACTCTGCTCAAATTTCCTTGGAATTTCCTTGTCGTCTCCAACTTCTCAAAGATCCTCTTCCTTTAGGTAACCTCCCTTTCCTTCACTCCTTGCAATTTTAGTCATTCTATTTCCATCATGCGCCCTAGAGCAGGCCACGCTGGTCCTTCAAATAGGGGGAGGTTTGGCTCTCGTGCCCCCCTTAGCCACCGTGGTGGGAGGATTCCAGCGAATCCTCCTGTGGCTGGGCGCCATCGCTCAGAGAGAGCTGAAGCTTCTTCCTCACGAGCGTCTTCTTCCTCTCGTCGCTCTGAGGTTCCCCTTGGTTCGAGGGCTACCAGCCGCTCTGATGAGGGGTCAAGTGCTGAAGGTTATCTCTCTGACGATGTTGCTTTTTATCACAGCACCTAAGCGTTCCACCGCGCCTGCACAACCATGGATCTTCCAGGACGTGGAAAAACACCGTTTCTCCGCTCTGCTGAAGGGTGTGTCAATGTTGTGGCACACCGGCTTGATTGGGAGAAACTCAACAGGGAAAAACCTTATTGCTGGGTAGAAGAGGAATTCCTAGAGATCCCTTCGCACCATGCAAGTGAGGAGGAGCGCACGGTTTCTTTCCGCTGTAAGATATATTCGGATAAGAAGTACAAAGCGCGATACGCTGTGATGGCTCCGCATCCTTCTGAAAGAATATGCCACAGCGTCCCTGACGCGAGGTCGGTCTACATGTACGACTTCGTTTTCTTAAAGCTGGGAGTACGCTTTCCCCTGACGGATTTCCAGATAGCCGTCCTGTGTTTCTTAGACTGTGCCCCCTCACAACTACATCCCAACGGTTGGAGTCTTGTCCGGGCTCTGGAAGTTTTGGGGGAGCATTTTGGCTTCTCCGCCACTGTGGCCAAGCTATTTTACTATTGCCAAGTGGTCCGCCGAGCTAATAAGAAGGGCGGCCTTGGGTTCATTACTCTCCGTAGTGACTCAAGGGTTGTAAATTTCAAGTCTTATACGGAATCCGCAAAGGTAGATGGGCGCTCCTTCAAACACTACTACACGCGGGTCCAGATCCAACCAAATAAGCCGGTCTTCTGGCGGAATAAAGAGGGGTTTACCAAGTTTCCCCTTAGCTGGACGCACGAGCATTTTCTTCTTATGAGCCGTGCTTATTATACAGATGAGAGCGAACTTTCCCCTCATTCTGTTGAGGTCTTGAGCGCCCTGCAGACGGCCTCAAAGACCCTCAAAGGGTTTTCCAGCCGTCTTCTCTTGGCCGAGGATGGCATCAAAAACACCTACCTCCGTAACATCCGCTCTTATTCTCCTTGTGTTGTATGGTTATTCCGCTCTAGTTATTTTTCTCCTTGTATGCTTATTCAACTTTTCTTGTTTTGCAGAATAAATTGAAAAAGCCTGCCCAGAGATGTTGTCGTTAAGGACCATGATGGCTGACGATGACTCCTCTTCTGAAGAAAATGACATCCAGGCGAAGAGGAACGCCACTAAAACTCCCCTCATTCCTCTGACTTCTGCGGTAGGAGATGAGGTTCCTCTCTTCGACGAGGAGGAAACCGAAGAAGCAACTGAGGCCGCTGGAGCGGGTGGCGAGGAGGCCGTCCCAGAGAAAAAGAAGAAGAAGAGGCATCTTGTAAAGAAGGCAAATCAAGAGAAGCCCTCCTCTGATGACCCTGTGAAGAAGCGTCAGAGGACGGCCGAAGAAACTGAATTAAAGAAGGACAAGGGAAAGGAACCCGTTCCTGAGTTCTCTGCACCTTCTTCTCAAAATGCTTCAGAACCGGATTCTGGGAACGGTCCTCCTCCGGCGTTCGATCCTCCGCGTGACTCCTTCCTTTCTCCTTATTTGTGGTTTCAAGGATCTATACCTCCTACTCTCCCAAAGGCATGGTATTGCCTCCACCCTTCCCTCGACGCTACTGGGGTCCGAGGTGCTTGCAAGGCTGGGCGTTGGCAACTTGATGAACTGTCAGGCCTGCTTGAGTCCATGAGCGAGAAAGCTGACTATATGGATCAGGTTGAAAAACTTGAGACCGAACTCACGGTGAAGGAGAAATTCGCGGCCAAGCAAGCTGAAGTTCACAGAGGGGTGGAATCAGAATTGAAGAAAGCTAAAGAAACGCTCCAGAGGAAGACTGAAGAGACAAGCAAAGTTCATTTTGCGAACAAGGCGCTAGAACGGGAAGTTGCCGACCTCCAGAATAAGAACAAATCCATACCCCTCCTTGAAGAAGAATTACAGCTGGAGAAGAAGAGATCAGCTAAGCTTGCTGACGATCTCAAAGTTATGGAGGATGGTCGCAACAAGGACCTTGAGGAGTGGGAGTCTATTCGGAAGGAGATGCAAGCCCAAATTGATGAACTCAAAAAGGGTGGTGCGAGTGCTGGGCCTTCAGAAGAGGATTATGCCAAGGTTCAAAGAAGACTAGCTGCTGCAAAGGCCAAGGCTGCCAAAGCCTTGGATATATGCAAAAATGTGGCGTATGAATCTTTCGGCCTGGCTCTTCGTCAAGTCTACTATCGTAACCCTGGAGTAAAGCTGAATTTATACGGATTAGATCCGTTCTTCGAGTTCCATGGGGGAAGACTTGTAGAAGTTCATAAGGACGGATCGCACCATGAACCACATGCATCTCTGTACGAACTGCCTCCCCTCCCAGAAGGTCAAAGTATGGAGCCTACAACGTCCACTGCTGCCCCTGGAGCTGAAACACAAGAAGGTGCCCAAACTGGGGTGGAGGACAAGACGGAGAAGGCAGGAGTGCCCACTGTGGAGGATCAAGCACCGGCCTCTTAATTTTATGCTTTCGTTCATAGCCGTGTTCTGGGATCGGCTCCAGCTTTAAAACACTTTGTAACCTGCATATTTTCTTATTTTTGAAAGTACGATTCACTATTACTTTTCCTTAACTGTTTGCATCGAATGTGTGAGTGCTGAATATCTTAGTGTTATACAAAACACTTTATTATTTCCAATGCTTTACGAATCCGTTCTGCGTGGTTACCAAGTTACTTAAAGCGTACTTATCACACTGGATTAAGATAACAAATTGTAATGAATAAATGACAACTAAGTTAAAGCATGCCCTGTCCCCAAGTGTAAGTATATTGGGAGGGGAGAGTTTATCTCAAAGATTACCTTTTAACTTCTTAAAAGATAAAAATCCTTATCTGTCCTCGAAGATGTAGAGCGGGTACTTCAGCGTTCAACCGCTCCGGGGTGGATATTCCACCATTGAGGATGGACATTGCCTTTTGAATTTTAGTATAGCTTTGAAAAGGGTAAGCTTTTACGCCTTTCTTTTGAGGTTCGGTTTGGTCCTACACCTCAGGTCTTCACACGGTGTTCGGTTCGATCCTACTAACCGTACTTGGAGTTCGGTACAATCCTACAGTCCAAGCCTTCAACACGGGGTTCGGATCAGGGCTAATCCTGAACCTACTGCGCCCGTTACTCGGGGTTCGGCGTGGTTTCTTGTGTGAACCGGCCTACTGCGCCCAAGCCTTCGCATGGGGTTCGGTTTGTGGCCTTGAGAAAGGACCAGCCCTACAACCCATGTAGTCTTCGAATGGGGTTCGGTTTGTGGCCTTGAGAAAGGACCAGCCCTACAACCCATGTAGTCTTCGAATGGGGTTCGGTTTGTGGCCTTGAGAAAGGACCAGCCCTACAACCCATGTAGTCTTCGAATGGGGTTCGGTTTGTGGCCTTGAGAAAGGACCAGCCCTACAACCCATGTAGTCTTCGAATGGGGTTCGGTTTGTGGCCTTGAGAAAGGACCAGCCCTACAACCCATTCCACCTCAAGGAATTACATCGTCCGTCTTGAGGGGTCTTCCTCCGTTCTTCGAGGAATTATCTCATCAACTACAGAATAGGTAGTTGCGTTCATCCGTCCTGAGGTGTATGCGTATTAAACTACGGCTTTAAATCATAACACATAAGAAAAGTGAGAATGATAGGGCGGTGAAAGTGTATTCTTATTAAAATTGAAAATAGATTACACAAAGAGCATCGTTGGGGCCATGCCTCGTTAAAACCTTCTTGAGAAAACCCAATGGGAAAAAACTCAAGTAAGGAAAAAGAGTACACGCCGTCTTACCAACTAGCTGTAATACACTCGTAAATTCTGAGTGTTCCATTTGTTGCGGATTGGGGTTCCATCAAGTTCTTCCAACCGGTATGATCCCTTTCCAGTCACCTCCGAAACTCTATAAGGACCTTCCCACGTTGGTGCTAGCTTTCCTTGGTAGGCGAACTTATTCCCCACACTGGCTTTTCTCAGAACGAGGTCTCTAGTGTTAAAAGCTCTGTATTGAACACGTTTATTATACCGGAGTGCAGCCTTTGCTTTTATTGCCTGATCTCTGACGAAAGCCTTTTCCCTTAGCTCTTGGAGGACATCCAGTTCTGATGCTAAGTTGGCGTTATTATCTTCTGCTGAAAAGTACTCCACACGAGCCGATCTTGTTTGTAACTCCACTGGGATCATCGCCTCAACCCCGTACACCAACCGGTATGGGGATTCGTTAGTTGAAGAATGAGGCGTAGTTCGGTATGCCCATAGAACATGACATAGCTGGTCAGTCCATCCTCCCTTCGCTTCTCCCAGACGCTTCTTTAACCCCTTTAGCACTTCTCGGTTAGCTACTTCTGCTTGGCCATTGGTTTGGGGATGTTCAACAGATAAAAATATCTGGATTATCCCCAGTCCTTCAAGTAAATCCATGAACTTTTTGTCTGTAAACTGGGTGCCATTGTCAGTCATAATCCGCCCTGGAACCCCGAACCGAGCAATGATATTCTCGTACACAAAACGTCTTGTACGTGCAGAGGTAATATGCACTACGGGTTCTGCCTCGATCCATTTGGTGAAATAGTCTACTCCCACGATCAAGTATTTGATTCCTCCTGGCGCAGTGGGAAACGGACCCAAAATATCAAGGCCCCATTGGTAGAACGGCCAAGGCACGGCAGATGAAGATAACTCTTGGGCCGGTGTATGGTGGAGATTGGAAAATTTTTGGCAAGCGTCGCACTTCCTCACGAAATCTGCTGAATCCTGCTTCACAGTGGGCCACCAGTATCCAGCCCTGAGGACTTTTCTCATTAGGCTTCGGCCTCCAGCGTGGTGCCCACATTGCCCCTCGTGTACCTCAGTCAAGACCGCTTGAACTTCATCTTCTCTTAAACATGAAAGATATGGGACAGAGAATCCCCTTCTGTAGAGAACACCATTGACCATAGTAAAATATGGCAGCTCCCTCTTTACTCGTCTCCTTTCCTTCTCGTCAGTGGGAAGTTGACCATCAGCCAGATAACGAATATAGGGAATGACCCAAGAATCCTCATATGGATAGCTCACCATGACAGCATTCAGAGAAGGATACAGAGGTATACTGGGTGATGTCAAAGTGCTTTGAACCACCGTTGTTGTGCTACCGGGCTGCTTTGTACTTGTCAATCTTGACAAGATGTCCGCTCTGGTATTTTCTTCCCTGGGCACATGCTTGAACTCTAAAACTTCAAATCTTCCCTTCAGCTCATTAACACAATTCAAGTACAATTGAAGTTGTGGTTCCTTCGCCTGGTACTCCCCCTGGATTTGCGAAATCACCAGCTGGGAATCACTGCAGAGTGTAACTGCTGATGCTCCGATGTCAATCGCCGCACGGAGGCCGGCCAAGCATGCTTCGTATTCAGCTTGATTGTTGGAGGTCTTGAAATTGAATCGGAGGGAAATTTCTAAGTGTACGCCGTCATCACTTTCTACCACCACACCTGCTCCACAACCTTTGCTGTTCGACGAACCGTCGACGTAGATGGTCCAATGCGCTCGAGGGGTGGCCGGGTCTGCCCCAGTCATTTCCACTACAAAATCGGCCAACACTTGCGCCTTGATGGCTCCTCGAGGCTCATATGAAATCTCAAATTCAGATAGCTCAATAGACCATTTTATCATCCTTTCAGCGAGGTCTGGCTTGCTGAGTACTGAACAGAGTGGCAAATCCGTTCTCACCAATACTGGGTGCGCATGGAAATAAGGCCTCAACCGTCGTGACGCCCAAACAACTGCCAGGGCGGCTTTCTCAATCTTCTGATACCTTCCTTCCGCCCCCTGAAACGTTTTACTAGTAAAGTACACCGGTCTCTACCCTTCAGGTGTTTCTTTCACCAAGGCCACACCTAGAGCTTCATCGGATATTACCAAGTATAAGATTAACGTTTCTCCTGGATCAGGCTTAACAAGAATTGGTGGACTCGAGAGAACGGTCTTGAGCTGCTGGAAGGCTTGCTCTTGTTCCTCTCCCCATTCAAAACTCTTATGTTTCTTCAACGCCTTATACAAGGGGAGGGACCTGTGCGCCATCTTAGGCATGAAACGAGCTAAAGCGGCCACTTTCCCATTCAATGACTGGACCTCCCTCAAACATTTGGGACTCTGCATGTCCAGGATTGCTTGACATTTCCCGGGGTTAGCCTCAATGCCTCGTTGAGTCAACATGAATCCCAAGAATTTTCCTGCTGGAACGGCGAAGGTGCACTTTAAAGGATTTAACCTCATGTTGTATTGCCGAAGCCTAGTGAAAACTTGGCGTAGATCTTCAATGTGGTCTCCTCCAGCGGGCGTTTTGGCTATGATATCATCAATATAAACTTCGACCAGCTTTGTGTGCATCCCTTCAAAGACTTTGTTAATCATGCGCTGATAGGTAGCGCCGGCGTTCTTCAGTCCAAAAGGCATGACGGTGTAGCAGAAAACACCGCGGTCATTGATAAAGGCAGTTTTCTCCTGGTCTCCCTCCCACATCGGAATCTGGTTGTACCCCGAATAGGCATCCATGAAACTGAGATATTGGTAACCAGATGAATCATCCACCATGCGATCGATGTTGGGCAGGGGATATGGATCTTTAGGGCAGCAACGGTTAAGATCCACATAATCTGTACACATTCTCCATTTACCGTTAGTCTTCTGCACCATGACCACATTAGAAAGCCAAGATGAATAGCGTATTTCCCTTATAAAACCTGCTTTCAACAACTCCTCTGTTTGCTCACAAGCCGCCCTCTGCTTCTCCGGTCCCAACCTCCTCTTCTTCTGAGCCACCGGTCTGGTTTCAGGATACAATGCAAGTTTGTGACAACAGAAATCAGGATCCATCCCCGGCATGTCTGCTGCTGTCCATGCGAAAAGGTCTTTGAATTCCTGCAAAAGGGCTAATAAGCGTTGCTCCATAGCAGACTCCAGCTTATCGTTGATGTGCGTGACCTTCTCTGGGGAATCTCCCAATACGACATCCCTGGAGCCACCATCTGGTGTGGGCTTAGATGGATTGAATGGATCAATCTTCAATTCCGCTCTGGGGTCTAGGTCAATAAGACTGACAGACCCTGCCGCTGTTCCTCCGTCGTTCAACTTCCTCTTCTTGTTGAATGCATCCAACTTAACCATGTTGAGGCTCAGATTATAACAATATCAAGCCATCTCCTGATCTCCGCGGAGTGAGGACACACCATTGTCCTTGTCGATAAATTTGATCAGGAGATGAGGGGTGGATACAATTGCTTCCATAGCGTTCAATGTTGGACGGCCTATGATACCGTTGTATGGGGATTCCACATCAATCACCAGAATTCTTGACTTGACTGTTCTTGCACCGGGCTCCCCTTCAAAAGAAATCAAAGTGTCGAGGTATCCCTTAGTGGGTTGCTTGGCTCTGTTAAACGCTGTGAGTTCTTGTGTGTATGGTTGTAAATCTGCATCACTGAAACCCATTCGTTTGAAACAATTATAAAAGATAACATCACAAGAACTTCCCTGATCGACGAGGATCCTCTTGACGTCCTTATTGGCTATGACGGCCACAATCACTACTGCATCATCACCTCCTGGAATTGTTGGGCCGAAGTCATCATCTGTAAATGACACCGTCGGGGCTGTCACTCCGTCCCTGAAAGGGCGGTTATCCCTCGGTTTACCCTGGACTGACAGAATCATCCTATGGTGGTTCTTTCGTGCTGTGATTGATGTTCCTCCTCCCGCGAATCCTCCAGCTATCATCTCAATCACTTCTCGCCTGCCCTGCCTCTGCTGCTGGGGCATGTTACTTTGTTGGGCACCTTCAGCAATCACTACCCCTTTCTGCTTCTCAGCCGCAGTGAACTTCCTTGCTGGGTTGCGTGTATTATCATCTTCATCATCAGGATCTCTATTCCTTTTCTCCATCCTGTGAGGCTCATCCATAGATTTCTCCTTAAACAAATACTGCTTCAGCTTTCCTTCCCGAATGAGAGTTTCCACCGTATTCTTTAATGCCTTACACTCATCAGTGTTGTGCCCTGTCTGCTCATGGAAAGTGCAGTATTTACGTGGGTTACCACCCCTCTTGGCTGGGGCTGGCTTCCTTATACCAAAGACGTTCAGAGTTGGCCAACCAACCTCCCTCATGATTTGTGAGTGCCTGGTGTTCAACGGAGCATAGTGATCGAACGATGATACGCGCCTATCTCGTGGATGCTGACGAGCGTTCACAAAGTCTTCTCTAAAGGCATGCTTCTCAGGCCTCGCTCTCTCCTTTTCTCTCCGTGGCTGCTGAGCAGGTGCAGAAGGCTTTACTCTTGTTGCAGTTGCCTCTAGATGCATCTCTATGCCCACATATTTGGAAGCTTTCCTTCGAAACTCCTCGAAGGTTGTAGGTGGGCTTTTTGCCAAAGATAGGGCAAAGGCTGAACCTGGCTGAAGAGCTTCCACTACAATATGGAGTTGTATGGCCTCCGTGAGGTTAGGGACCAACGCAGCCTCCTTGTAAAACCTTTTCAGGAACTCCTTAAGAGTCTCAGTTTCTCCCTGCCTTATCTGGGCCAGGGTGTGAGAAGTTCTTGGGATATCCCTGGAGATGACGAAATGGCTTTCGAATGCAGCAGCCATTTCCTCCCAAGAGTCTATAGATCCTGAGGGCAAACTTTTAAACCAGCCGAGAGCTTCCTCCGTCAGCGTCCTTGGGAACATTCTGCACATGACATCTTCATCTGCTCCCAGATACATAGCTTCATAAACGTAAGCATCCAAATGCTTAGTGGGGTCGGTCTCTCCATTATACTTCCCAATCGACAATGGCTGAGTTGTTTGCAAATGTTTTGGAATGACAATATTCATCAACCTTCTTGAAAAAGGGACATTGAGCTTGTATATCCCTGAAGTTACCACCGCCTGCTCCCTTCTCCTGGTACTGACTCTATCACCAGAGTCCTGCGTTTGCCCCCTCTCCTCATATGTGGGGATCTTCGAATACTGGAGGGTGGTAGATCTATCCCTCGCTGATGCATGGTGAGCATCCTCTGCATGAGACACTACTCTGTCCCCAGCTCCTCCTCTCTCTCGCCTTAACTCCATCAGCTCCTCCTTCAGTTGCCTGATAACCTCATCGCGAGGGTCAGGCGTCTGCACTTGCACCATCCTCCGGGTTTGAGTTACAGGGGATTCGAAGACGAGTCTCCTCCCAGCCTGTTGATGGGTCACATCCTCCACGTGACCTTCCACGAAATCTTTCCCATCACCTTCCATTGTAACAACCTAACTTCTGTGAAAATGGGAATAACTCTATCGTGTCCCACTGGGCGTGCCAATGAACTGGTCTGGACCGGGGTCTAGGATCCGGTGTGGGACCAGCCACAAGAGTGCAGGTGTTTTAGGGTTTGCACACCGGAACTGTGAGTAACCGATGTATTAATCCGGTCTCTCAGTGGGAGAGGCCGGTCTTGTTGTCCTGGAGATCCTTTACACCAACGATTCGCGTTGTAGGGGGGCGAAAGGTGGTGCCACCTGCGAAGATTCTCCGACGCTCAAGTTAGAAGAGTGTATGAACTCAATGAACACTTAAGCGTAATAACAGTAAAGTGTGAGATAGAACAACGATACCATGCATGTGTGTTGATATGGGCTTCTTATAGTTGAACGTAAGAGAAATGAGTCGTTGGATGCAGGTGGGTCCCTTAGCTCTGATTGCGTGTATATTGTGTCAATCAAAGTGGCTCGACTTTCAGAATGTGTCAGGAGGGTAGGTCAATTATCAGAGTACAATCTTCTAGGGAGAGGAGAGGATAATCACCTTTTCCGCAAAATCTGCTGACACGCCCACTTACTTTCTGAAGCCATTGATGTGACGTATTTTGCTACAAACAGTGTCTTCGTTGATAAGTTATCAGGGACTCTTCTCTTACTGTGACTGAAAAGCCAACAATTATATAAACACCCTGTAAAGATGAACATAGAACCGCTATGGAGAAAATGAATGATGTTATCGTGGAGTGAGGGCGGACAGCCAGACAACGGATATCCGATGTGGCAACATTGAACCAGGACACCGGTTATCCTTAAATGAGGTCAGTCTGACGTCACAAGTATGGGGGCCGGTATCTAGACCGGATCACGTCTCATTCACGCTTAGTGCCCTAGGCACTGCCCGAGTCCAACCCGGGTCTCATATCACATCAACACATTCAGTTTCATTAAACTCATATTCATCCGATTGCCCACTCGGTATTCAGCATTCAGCATATATGCACTCGGCAATTCAACAATAATCAGATGACTCAGTAACTCATTACATTCATTCGGCATTCCAATGCCATCCACTCGGATTGTCCTCTATTCACTCGGATTTATCCTTTACAGTAAGCATTTCTTGCTTTCCTCTATAAAGCCCACTCGGCATTCATCATAACAGTCCCCATTCACTCATTCATCACAAGCATAAGCATCAACAAGCATCACATGCATTCAAATGTACAACATACTCAGGGATAAATAGGGGATTACATAGAACACAACATTCATCATGTGCATCTCATACATCTTATCGAAAACATCATCAATAACATCACACATCATATGAACGGGTATCATACATTAGATAAATAATAAGCATCAATAATCCAGGCTATTCACTCAACCACAGCATACCATACACATTAAAACACAACACAGTGACAACTTCACCCAGAAACCCGTCCATAACCTATTCATTTGAGATGCAAAGCCCCCCTTACCTGGAATGGAGTTCCAGAAATCACAGGACCACTCGGTCCAGCCACAGCAGCTCCCTGCTTGGCATTCCAACGTAGAAAGAGCCAACAGCATCAATCCTCAGCCTTTCGCTCAAGCCACACATGCACTCGCTTGAGCGAAACGGGTCCAGTGACCATTTCTTCACTGGCTCGCTCAAGCGTGACCATTCTCGCTTGAGCGAGATACGTCCAGAAGCTCATCAACACTCCATGCTCTACTCTGCTCACAGTCATGGGAGAATCCATGCTGTTTACTCGAGCAGCAACCTCCAAAGCTCAGTACAAGGTTGTTCCTCACTCATACAGCATCATCCATGTATGCCTTCTTCTTTACAACATCACTGCCTCACATAGTGGACCACCATCCACAAACCAAGGCATAACAGCCCATCAACGAAGATGAGGAAGAGAGGAAGAAGAAGAATAAGAATCACCAAGGATAACAAAGGAGGAACCTACACCCAGCCTCCAAGCACACAGCCACCATGCTGCCCTACATGGTTACACACAGTCACTCTGACAACCATCACCATGCAGCTCCACTCAGGCTCAACACAGCGTTGAGTAGAGGAAGAAGATGAAAGAGACGAAGGAGAAGAAGAGTCTCCAGAGAGTTTTTAGAGAGAAGGGAGGGCATTTTCCTCTCCCCCACAGAGCATGCAACACCAGCGAAGTGAAGAGAATGAGGGAAGGGAAAATGTGCACCAACTCTTATCATCACTCTGCCCTTATCAGTGCCCCACTCAGCTCCATCACGTCCTCATTAATGCATGTCCATCAGTATTTAATGCAAACTCTCTCAGCAATGATCACTCTCATCCAACGTGGACAAGGGAGAAAAAGGAAAACTAAAACTCCTAAGGCACCACCTACCACCAGCGTGCATAGAGAGAGAGAAATGGAGAGAGAGAGAGTCGGGCCCACCAGCTTCCAAGGCACATATTATCTTATTATTATTATTATTATTAAATCAATTTGCCTAATTGGCAATTAACCTTGATCCACCATTAAATTTACAAATCCATCACCTTAATCTAAATTTTATAATTATTTAAAAATCTGGGATGTTACACCAAACACCTAAAAGTGTAAACCAGTTAGGTACAAATGGGTCTTTATGAGAAAAAGAAATAAAAATGGTGAAATTGTGCAATATAAAGCAAGGCTTATTGCACAAGGTTTCTCACAAATACCTCGTATTAATTTTGAGTAAATATATTCACCAATGATAAATACAAGTACTTTTTGATACTTGATTAGTTTGGCAATTTATAAAAACTTAATTTACGCCTAATGGATGTTATTGCAGCATATTTATATGGTTTACTTGAAAATGACATATATATGAAACTCCCTAAGGGATTTAATTTGCCTGAAGCAAAATGACATCTATATAAAACTCCTTGAAGGATTTAATTTGCCTAGAGCATACAAGACAAATTCTCAAGAAAATTATTCAATTAAATTGAATAAATCTCTTTACAGACTAAAATAATTTGGACGCATGTGGTACAATTGTCTAGTGAATATTTGTTAAAAGAAGGGTATAAAAATGACTCGATTTGTCCGTGTGTTTTTATGAAAAGATTCAGAAAAGAGTTCGTTATAATTTCTATTTATATAGATGATTTAAACATCATCGAAACTCCTGAAGAGTTTTCAAAGGCTGTGAATTACTTGAAAAAGGAATTTTAATGCACCAAAAGACTTATACAGAAAAAGTGCTAAAACGGTTCTATATGGACAAATCACATCCATTGAGCAGCACTAATGTATCTTGCTAGTCATACACGACCTGATTTACTGTCAATTTGTTAGCAAGACATAGTTTTTTTCCTACAAAAAGGCATTGGAATGAGATTAAGCACATATTTCACTACCTTAGAGGTATAATGGACATTGGTTTATTTTTCCCATATGTATCCAAGATAAACCTAATTGGTTATGCAGATGTGGAGTATTTGTGTGATTCTCATAATGGACGGTCACATGTGGTGATACAATAATTTTATGGAGATCCATAAAACAAATGACTACAGCAACATCATCTAATCATGCTGAAATTCTAGCATTACATGAAGCAAGTCGAGAATGTGTTTGGTTGAGGTCTATGATTCAACATATTCAGGAAACCTGTGGCTTGCATGTTGGAAAATTACCACCAACAATCTTATATGAAGATAATGCAGCTTGTATTTCTCAGTTAAAGGAAGGTTACATTAAAGGAGATAGGACAAAACATATTTCACCAAAAATTTTCTTTACTCATGATCTTATAAAGAATGGTGAAATAAATGTCCAGCAAGTCCGATCATGTGAGAATCTGGCAGATATCTTTACAAAATCATTACCAACCAAAGTCTTCGAGCAACTAGTACAGAAGATTGGTCTTGGACGCTTACATAAGTGTTTTGATGAGGGGGAGAATTAAAATTATTTATTTACTTTGTGAAGAATGTTGTACTTTTTTTCCTTCACTAGGTTTTTATCCCACTGGGTTTTTCCTAGTAAGGTTTTAACGAGACACATTCTAAAATATGGACATCCAATGGGAGTATTATGAATATTTTAATAATATTGGATGTCCACATTTAGCCTATAAAATGGGACTCCATGGCAAGCATGGGAACATACTTCTCATTTCCACTTCAACTTCAGTACTCTCTCTAATTCTCTTTACTCCCTCTTCTCTCTCACTTCAACTTTAATTTCTTACTTTATTTCTTCTACACATCAATTTCTATTGCTAAATTATAAGTTTTCATAACAGATTGATATATAATGAATATTTTAAGTACTAAAGTAATGACTTTTTAAAGCCATGATTTAAAACCACATTTTCTAAAAGATAGAGATTAAAGTTTTATAGACCAAAAGTAAATGTTTACTCCAAAAATAATTATAATAATAATGAAAAATAAAGAAATTTAAAAATTGAAAAAAAAAGAAGATAAACACCTTACCTTTTTATGCTTGAGGAATTCAAGGGGATGTCAAAAATTTAAAAATATAAATAAATTATTTTAAAAAAAAGGTTTGATTTTGTGTTAATATATATAGAGAGAGGGAGGGAGGGAGGGAGAAGTTAGTTTTATTCTCTTAGAAAACTACTTACTTTAATATTTGGTAATAAAAATATGTCAAATAAAATAAAAATTATGATTGCAATTGGATTGGAAGTATGCTTTGCAATGAAATTGTTTAAAATAGTCAAAGTCATTAAGTTAATGTAAAAGACGGGGATGGTAGCGAATAGGCATTTGGCACGCCAAATGTGTTAAGGAGATGAAAATTAAAGCAGTTTTAACATGCGAAAAAATAGAACGGTCGTCGATTCAGTTAACTGATTAGCAGCACAATCAACCATCACTTCACCAACTTAATCATTAATCAAATTAGAAAGGTGTTAACATGTGTCTGCATAATAGCGCCTACATGTGCCAGTAAAAAACTGAAAGATTAAACTAGTTAGTAACCATTACATGTATGAACAAAATTTAATTTTTTAAAAAATATATTAAGATTTTTATTCAAAGATTAAATATTTTAATAAAAATATCAATTAGTATTATATATTTTATAAGTTTGAATAATTTAGTTTAAGAAATAAGTTAATTTTCGAAGGATTTATGAGGTTGAGGAGACAAATGTGTAGATGAAACGTGTATGTGTATGGTGGCATCGTAATCTTAGTATCTGCGTCTGCATCACAACATTCAACATCGCTATTAAACTCCCACGAAACTCCATCCACCACGTGTCGCTTCCTCAATGGTTGCTTTCGTCTATCACGATGCAGCTAATAGGAAACCATATCACGTACACTTCTGTTTTGGAAAATATATGAAAGTTATAAAAACAACAAAAGCATGAAAATATGTCAGAAAGAAAATTTCAGTTGTTATTTCATGAGAAAGGAATTAAAAAATATTACTATCCTCTTATTAGTTATTTGATTCATATGATATAAGTTAGAAAATAATTTCATGTAAACTAAAAGGACAATAATCCTTTTATTATTATTATTATTTGTTATTATTAACATCCACACTAATAAGTCATACCAAAATGAAGACATAATCATTAGAGGATAAGAAACAAAAAGCTAATATATCAAGCATTTAGGATTGAGGGTTTGTTTGTGAAAACTAATATATCAAGCAATCGGTAGCTAAAAATTAATACGTTAATTAACTGAATTAAAATATATTTAATAAAATTAATTGTTAAATAAAGTAATAATAATGAACATATTTTTTGTCAAAATAGATGAGAGTTAATTTTTTAAAATATCTACGAGGATAAAATTATAAAAATAAAAAACAATTAGAACTTGTAAATTCAATTGTTACTTCAAGTATTTAAACACTACAAAACTAAACAAAGTTGTTTTTTTTAACAAAATTTTAAGCTAATAAAATAGTTAAGTTACAAATTAATTTGGATCATTGACTATGATTTATCAAACATAATATATGGGCGTAAAAAATTGTGTCTCCACTATTAGAGCTCAAATCTTGGGCGTAAAGTGTAGTACTTTTATCATTATCTCATATCAACACCAATATTGATTATATTGTGACGTTTCTCACAAGTTAATTTTAAACAAATTAGAACATAACAAGCTCTACTAGGGATTAAGCTTAACAACAACCATGTGTTATCAATTGAGGAAGGAGACATTGTTGACCGTAGTCTCAAGCATCCAAAAGAAGGGAAAACCATGGTCATGGATATGGAGAAATTATTATGTTTTGATTCTTCCACGTGCATGGATCAGGAGTCCTTTCCTAAAAATGAGAGCATAAAAACTCTCACGTATAAAAAATGATAGAGGACGTAGGGTTTGCATTAAATCCTCAAGAAATCATCGAAGCGGTGACGAAAGACCACTTTCCCGTGGTTCTGGAGAATCATCATGAGAAGCTTTTGGGAAAACATCTTGGATTAGGGATTATGTTTACTAGGTTGCAACGCCTCTAGGCTCATGCGGGGGATGTGAAGATGCTTGATATCAATGAAGAATTTTGTATGGCCCATTTTTTCTAGTGATGTGGATTATCATCATGCCCTTAATGATGGATTATGAATTATAGTATAACATTACTTGTTGATGCAATGTTGGTATCCATTCTTTAGGGCATTGGATGCTGAATTCATAAAGGTTGATGTTTGGGTGAGGATTCTGGAATTGCCTTTGGAATTATATGATGAAAGTATACTTTGGAGAGTAGGAGAACAACTTGGGACAACGCTTGAGGGAATACTTTTATGTCAATTCATTTTTGGGTTCGTTTTACCCGAATTTGCATTGAGAGATCTTTGTAGGCCGTTGGTCCCTACTTTCACCATTTTGGATAGAAAATTCTCTATTAAATATGAGGGTTTACACCTCATATGGATATGGCTATTATGGTAACAAGAAAGGGGTATGGCCTAACATCATAGTTGAGAAGGTTCTGGATCGTTTGTTGGCTAAAGAAGTGATTGCCTAAATCTTAGAGAATCAATGGGAGGAAGGGAGTAAAGATGATATATCCAAGAAAATTCCAAATAATCCAAAGCCTGCAATAGGGGCTAGTTACTTTCAAGAATCTAGGTTTAAGTCTTAAATGGGAACCACAATCAAGGGCACATCTAAAGATAGAAACCAATCTCATTCAACTCAGGGTTAATCTTCTCGTGGAAAGACTTCAGGCCAACCTAAGGAGATCAGAGGTGGAACTAATAAACCCCTTATGGATGTTGAGTATGAGGCAAGGATGATCAAGTTTAATCATGCAACATATGAGCAATACTTGGCCATATAAAAGATGAGGAGTGGTGTTAACTTAAGACTCATGTTGGCTAGTCAAAATATGGATGACCTAAGGAGTAAGAACAAACCACCTGATGTATTTCATGATCCATGTGGAGGTGATGATCGACCTGATGATGAAACCAATATGGTTTTAGATTCTAAGGTTGGTGAACCTATCTCTCCACCAAAAGTTTCTTTATGAAGTTTCTCTTATGGAATTATAAAGGGACATGAAAACATATATCCCCTGGCCTCATCAAGGACCTTTGAAAGTGATGTAATCTAGACTTTCTAGCATTACTTGAATCCCCATAATTAGTGGTGAACAGAGGGACAAATTGATCAAAAGGATGGGCCTCCAAGAACAAGGCATTATTCCCTACCAAGGGTTCTTTGTAGAAGTATGGTGTAGTTACTTAAGATGAGCTAATACAGTTTTCCATGAGTGTTTTGGCCCCATAGGCAGTTACGGTTGACTTTAATTTAGTGTTGTTCTCCTCTAAAATGAAAGGAGATGCTTGTGTAAATTCCCATTCTATGGAAGCTTTTGCAACGTGTTTGAATGATGTAGGTATCGAGTATGTCCCAACTCATGGTCCTTTTTTCACCTAGGCCAGGGGACAAGTGGTGGAGAAACTTGATAGACTTATGGTAAATAATATGTGAATAGAAAGGTTTTTCAATGTGTCTGTATGCATTGTTCCATTTTCTACTTTAGATTATTATGGATTTCTTCTTAACCCTAACTCCTCCATGAATTTGAGTAGACACAAACCTATTAAATTTTTTATGGTCTGGCTAGCTCATGCTAGCTTTATTGATAAGGTTAAAAAGTGTTGGAACGTGTTGAGTAGCTGGGGTTATAATACTTCACGTTTTGTCAACTCAATCGAATTTGGAATAGAGATATTTTTTGTCATATTTCCAAGATTAAAAACTGTATCCTGGGAAGACTTAAGGGGATTCAAACCATGTTAGTAGAGAGGTTGAATTCAACTCTTATTGAGAAGTATAATTCTTTGTGGTTAGAATATGAGCAAATTATGCTAGTAGAGGAGACTTATTAGTATCAATTATCTCAGGTTAAATGGGTAAATAGGTGATCAAAATTCTTATTTCCTCCATCGGCTGGCTAATAGTCGTAGGATCAGGAAATATGTTTTTGTTATTCACAATCAAATAAGGGAACATTGCTATGAGGAAAACGATATTTGTGATTGGTTTCTTTCCTTGAAACTTTATTTACCTATTTCCTAATGAGGCCTTAGGCTAACTCTTATCCAATGGATTCAATTAGATTGATGAAAGTAAGGTTGCATGGTTAAGGTCTTCCCCCTAGTTTAAATGAGATTTAGTCTGCCTTATTTTATAAGGGAATCTTAAAGCCTAAGCTTGATGGCCTTCATGCATTTTTTACAGGTCTCAATAGGAAACTATCCATCCAACTCTCGTTAATCTTATTATGTCTTTATAGGAAGACTCTTCTTGAATAGTAGAGGTGAATGGTATATCCATTTCTTTAATCCGTAAGGTTGATGGACTTAAAAATGTCGTACAATTTAGACCTATTTCCTTTCGCAACGTCAACTACAAGGTTTTAATAAAGCTTGATACTAATCATTTATGTGATATCATGCCCAAGCTTGTTAATAATCCTTGAGGCTTTGACAATGCCTAAATGTGCATTTATGAAAGAGAGACAGGGTTTGGATAATGTTATTATTACCCATGAACTTGTGCATTCTTTTAAGTAAATGAAAGGGGAACATGGTTATATGTTGATCAAGGTGGATATACAAAGGCATACTATAGATTTGAGTGGGAATTTATTTCAAAATCTTTGTCTGGTACGGGCTTACTTTCAAATTTGGTAAAGATAATAAACTATTGCCTTTTATTCTCCCAAATGAAGGTTAACTAGAATTGATTTTTTTTATAGGATTCAAACCTCAACGTGGTGTTCAACAATAGGACCCCTTATCCCCCTATCTTTTCGTGCTTGCCATGGAAAGATTAGGCCATCTAATAAAAGCTAATCTTCAAGAAGAAAGGTGGAAGCCGTTTCAATTTGGTTTAAGTGGTCCAACTATATCCTACTTAAGTTTTGTTGATGGTCTCATTCTGGTAGCAGAAACCACCTCGGAGCAAGCTAAGGTCTTCATGGACATCCTAAACCTATTTTGTTATGTCTCAGGCCAGAAAATGAGTGTGGGTAAATCCTGTGTTCTTTTCAAACAACATTTTGAATGCTTTAGCTAAGGAAGTTTTATTATTCTTCAAATGCCAAGAGTTATGCAACCAGGAAAAATATTTGTGGGTTTACATCACTTGTGGAACTAGTAAAACTGATTATAATTTTTTGGTTGAAAATATGATAGCTGAATTGCCTAGTTGGAAAAAGAATACCTTTTCTATGGGTGGGTGTGTATCATTAACATAATTAGTGGTTCTCTTTATTCCAAGTTATATGCTTCTGGATAGCCTCATTCTGATTTTGGGTTGTGATGATATTGAAAGGTTATGCAGTGATTTTATATGTGGGTTTGGATGACAAAAAATGAAAAATACATTTGATTTCTTGAGTGAAAGTATGTATGTCAAAAGAAAAGGTCTATGATTTTGTAAATTAAAGGCCCTTAAATATTCTTATATGGAAAATGATCTGGTCTTGATACCGGCACATGGGTAATTATGTAATTTCATCCGTTCTCACTATGCTACCGGCGTTGTAGGTAAAAGCTCAGGATTGTATATCCATATCAGATGCCTTTCTACACCGTATTGTCCAGTTCAGCACCTCACACACCGAAAAACTTCCATGTCACCCGACAAAAGGTACAAGGTACAGCTGCAGGGGATGTTTGTGGGAGACGCGGCTCCTCCCGCGTTGTGTGTTAGAATCGTATACTGTACATTATACTATTTGTCCCCTAGCCCAACCTAACTCTTCATTCTCCATGCACGCTTATAAATACCCATTTCTCATACACTGGTATGTGAGCTACGTTCCCTAACTTAAGCTTTCGTAACTTGAATTCTTATTCTAGTTTTACTGACTTGAGCGTCGAAGAATCTACATAGGTGACACCACCTTTCGCCTCC
Organism: Clitoria ternatea; assembly: GCA_037962975.1. NCBI lineage: Eukaryota > Viridiplantae > Streptophyta > Magnoliopsida > Fabales > Fabaceae > Clitoria > Clitoria ternatea. The sequence goes on along the minus strand of CM075672.1, from coordinate 249,000,025 downwards.
CCCTTCAAAACGAAAGCCTAGTGTGAAGGATCTCCAGGACTTCAATACCAGTATCTTCCACTGAGATATCGGATAACAATACCGGATACCACTGTACCGGTGTATAGACACTCTTTATAGTTGACTTTTGTGGCTAGTCCCTCATCGAATCTTTGACCCCAGATTAGACCAGTTCAGAAAAGTTGGGATGAAGGTTAATTTACCAGAAAAATGCTTTGTGGGTGGCTTTTTATCATCTAAGTATAAGGGTGGTTCAAATAACATTCCTAAAGTTAAAACCTCTTCTTGTGACTCGAGGATTTGAAGGGGTATATTTAATGGTTGGCATTTTTTAGAAAAGGACTCATTTGGAATTTTGATGGTTTAGATGTTCATTTTTGGAAAGATTGCTTCATCTTGGGTCTTCTTCCTTTAGGAAATTATGTGGAAGGTACTATTCCTGTTTAGCATAAGAACTTCCTAGTTGCTTCATTTACATCAAAACGACAACTAGAATGTTTCAATGTTTCAGAACCTGTTACCTTACGATATCTTTCACCGTGTCATAGGAGTTTTACCTCCAAATTTTAGCCAATGGGCTTGACCTTCTCACATGGAATCATATATCAAATGAGGACTTCTCCATTAGGTTTGTTTATACTCTGATTGAGGTCCCAAAGGAGGATGTGCATGACTAAGTTTTACATAAAATTTGGTTTTAAAAGGGTCTACCTCATATTAAACTATTTTTCTAGAAGGTTTATCTTGGCACTCTCCTAAACGTCTTCTATTCTTCATGATCGTGGCTTGTAGATTGACCATACATGTGCTTAGTGTTTAGAGGGTATTGATATGGTTGGTCATGCCCTTCATGATTGTAATAGGGCTTTAGAGGCGTAGGCTCACTTTGTTCATAATGCTAGTTGGTCTATTTTTGCAAGATCTAATTTATCCTCTTAACTCAAAGTTAATTTTAAGGAAAAGGTGAAATAGAAGGTTAAAATGGACTAATTGGTATTACTTTATACTTTACTTTTGTTGATCTATATTTATCATAATGATCATGTGCTTAAGAAGGCAACTTAGGATAAATCTATATTTATTGATAGGGCTTATATCATGGCTGCTCTGCCAAATATTGAGAAATCGAGTGCTTTTGACTTGATGCAGCAACATCCAATAGGTTGGAAAACATTCATTGGCTCTACCCCATCACCTAGTTGGGTGAAATTGAGCATAAATGGTTCGGTTAGGCCTAATTCTCTTATTGGTAGTTGTGGTGGACTCCTAAAAGATGAATTTGGCAATTGTTTGGAGGCTTTTTTATGTAAAGTAAGGTCTTGTTCAACCATTCATGTTAAGATTTAGAGGGATTTATAAAGGCGTACAAGTTGCAAGGGACTTAGGAGTTAGTCGATTGATTGTTGAGATAGATTCTTGAATGGGTATTGTTTTCATTTCTGGTAAGTGCCTTGAGCTTCACTATTGTTTTAGTCTTTTAAAGGAGATCTGTAATTTTTTCCCTTAGATTAGGAGGTTTATCTGGGTCATACATTTAGATAAGGTAATCGTGGTGCTTATTTGTTAGCTAATTTGGCTCATGATTCTTCTTTATGGATGATTATCCTAGATTTGCATCCACCTTCCTTAGGTTGTTTAATTATCTAAGGATATTAGGGATATCTCAATTCTAGGCCACATGGTGATTTTGTAATTCTCTCATTGGGTCTTTAGGCCTTCGCTTATCAACCAAAAAATACTTCATATGTGATAAATCTAAAAGTATTATTTTTAATATGAAACATTTAGCTTTTTGGTTTAAGTTTCTATGATTTTATTTTATTTTATTTATAACATCCTGAAATTTAAGTTTCTAGGTAAATCAAGGAGTTAAGAATTAACACAATTAATCTACCTAAAAATTTCAAATTTAATTAACTAATTACAATTTCTCTATTTTATTTCTAGACTCATTTAATCTTTTTTTAATTTTTCCTTCCCAAATTCCTTGCTTTTCTTTAATTTCCCTTACTTACTTTTATTTCCCTTATCAACCTTTACTCTTTTACCAGTCGTAATCCCTCTTTCCATTTCTTTTGTAAATGTTATCTTCTCTCAAGGCTGAACCCCATTGCTTCTCATTCTTCCTCGATCCTTTATCTCCACCGTGCCACCCCATCTCTACTCAATCATCAAATTCAAGCTTCACCATAAGAGAAACTGCATGTAAACTCTTTTATTCTTTCTTGGTTCTTTATGTGCATGTCTTGGTGATTGGGTTTTCTTTCTCTTCTAACCCTGAATTCACGGCAGCCATTGGAAAAGACATCTAAGCTTGGAAAATTCATTGCAACTCCCATCTGGAAGCTTAGGGTAAGACCTAAGACCTAAGACCTAAGACCTTACTCCCTTTTCTTTTATTCTTTTGGTTTCGACGGACTTAATTCATGCAAGCTAGTTATTGAATTTCCATGCACTTAATGAGGAACAGCTTTTGGAAAATTATATGAGAGGCAATCGATTAACATTTGGCGTGTTGGAAGCATACCGGGAGGTTTTTGGCAAGCGGACGATATCCCAAAGTTAGGGAAAAACTAGCGTTTTAGAGGTTGGAAGCCTAAATAATAAAGTCGGATTTGCCGTAAGGTACGTTTTATATGTATGAGGGGTTTATTATTCGATTAATAAATAGGAAATTGGTTCCGGGATATACTATATGAAGTTTTTAGGTCCCGTTGTGATATAAAATATTTATGAATGTGTTTTATATGACGAGTGTGAAACATGGTGTTGACCCGAGTCTAAAGCATGTATGTATGTTTGTTATTGCCAGTGTACTATTGAATCCATGTTGTGTTTGTAATGCTTCTATTGTGAAATATGTTTATATAATGGTGTTGATGATGGAAATAAAAATGTTGTGTTGGTAATGAAAATGTTTGAGGCTACCATTTATAGTGCTATGGTTCACTAGTAGCCCTCGGGTACCACCACTTATAGTGTTATGGTTCACTGTGTGGTTACCCAGATGCCCCTCGATTATAGTGCTATGGTTCATTGAGGAGGTCACTTGGCACTTGCTCTGTATTATTAAGTCAAATCTGCATTTCATGATTTTGTGCATGATTAAAAAGAAAAGGTTTTGAAAGACATGGCATATCATTGTTGTATTTATGGATATGTGTTTGGTCAATGAACAAATGGTTGGAAATTTTAGTCTCTTAATGCTTAAGTTATGTGTCACTATCTCTATATTTATAAGATGTATGTATAACCTATTGGGTCATGATTACTATTTATTATTTGAATAGTACTCATCCTTTAAATTGTGGATTTTGTAGTGAACGTGTCAAGGGATGAATTTGCTTAAAGATCCAGATGTGGAATCGTATTATATAACCATAGAGGATGCACCCTTATATATATGTGTGTGTGTGTGTGTATGTGTGTGTGTGTGTATATGTGTGTGTGTATGTGTGTCTGTGTGTGTGTGTGTGGATGTGTATAACATGGTTTTGATGTCTTGTTGATCTTGATAAGAATACATGTTTTTTGTTATCATTTGCATTTTGATGAATGATGCATAAATTAATATCATGAACTATGGGATTATCATGCTTGTGATGGATGAATATTGTAAATATGCATTTAGAAGAATTGCCATGGGGCCATTTATGATGACATCATGTGATTGGTATTGGCAGGTTATTGTAGGTTTTGATGAAACCATGTCAATGAACCTAGTGATGGAATTGAATATGTCATGGATAATTTAAGTGGTTTAATGATGTTTTTTATGTGGGAGAGGAACTTGATGAACTCTTAGCGTTAGACTAATTTGTCATGTTACTGTAATATGTATGTTATGGGCAAGTTGGTACAAAATGATTAGATTCTAGTGGATTGTAGTAGGTTATGATTTAATCGGATTATGATATGGTGATGTGTAAGTGATCATTATCCTTATTTATATGACTTGATAGGTCTATGTTATTTAGGGTGCACAATTGTTGGAGGTGGTGTTGGCATTGTTTGGTTATTTGGCTTGAAATGACCTTTATGCATAATCTTCCGTATTTCATTCATTCTTTTAATTTTTGAGTCTAGGCTATCCATATGGGACATAAATGATGTTTACGTAATTTTGTGAAAATTTGATTGCAATCGGAATTGAAATGAAGGAGTTATGTGTCTTTGAATTTCATCATTTTGCCATTTCTACATAACTCGCTTGAGCGAGATTATTCTCGCTTAAGTGAGCCATCTTTGTACCTTGGGTATAGGTTCTATAAGTCTCTTGCTTGAGCGAGATGTGTCTCGCTCAAGCGAGACTAAACCTAGGAGATTCTATGTGATTTTCGCTTGAGCGAGTAACGCCTCACTCAAGCGATTCCGAATTGGTGAGCCACTGTGGGTTTTTCGCTCAAACGAGGAAGGTCTCGCTTGAGTGAGAAGGGCTTGGGTAGCTTCTGTTTATTTCCCACTTGAGCGAGTACGACCCCACTTAAGCGAGATAGCTTTAGTTGGTTACTGCCTAATTCTTGCTTGAGCGAGATGCAAGGGTTGGTTTCTATTGATTTTTCGCTTGAGCGAGTAAGGCCCCGCTTAAGTGAGAGATCATACCTAATTTCTTATTATTCCTCGCTTGAGCAAGAGTTACATGTTTAGCTTCTGTTTATTTTTTACTCAAGCGAGAGAGGTCTCACTTAAGGAGGAATCGATGCCTGATTAATGTTGCCTATTCACTCAAACGAGATGGTGTCGCTTGAGCGAAATCTCCAGTCTTGGCTTTTCTTGCTACCTTATTATGTGTACATTACTCTTGGGTCTTTTTATGCATATTTTATGTTGTTATATTTTAATATCATCTTGGGTTTCCATTGCTTACCTTTGAGGACAACAAACGCGAAAAATTTGTTCCCATTTTTATTTAACCCGAGGTAAATTATGGAAACTTACAAGGGGATGTTACATTATTTATTTTTATTTATTTTTATCTTTTATTTGTAATCTAGTTTTTTTTACTTTTTGTCCTTATCTATTTTTTAAATGGGACTAAACATAGAATGACAATATAGTTTAGATAGTAAAATCAACATACATGAGTTAAGTTATGTACCAAAAATTCACAAAATATTTTTTTAAGAAAAATGCTAGACTTTTGAGATAAAATCAACATATATGTCTTTTAATGTCAGTATAGTGATATGTCGTATGGACATAGAGTATTTATATATTTATATGTTGTATTCAGGTTTTGATAGTGTCAAACAAATGTTGGAACATGTATGAAAATTGGTGTTCAAATTTAATGGTAATATCACTTCAAGATCACACAAGGATTCCAAGCCAAAATACTTCAAGATCTCTAAATCTTTTATAGGCTTAGGAATCATCTGCTAAAATCAAAATATAGAATAAATGATCTCTCAAAAATTCTAAAATCAAAATTATCTTTCTTGAAATATCTTTAGAAAACTAATTCCAAATGGGAAATGTCAATTGAAGGGTTTTTCTTAATGAAAAAGACAATCAAAACCTTATAGTATTCAAATATGTTAAAACCATGTTTAGAAAAAGTTTTAAATGATCGAGAAATAAAAAAATAGAATGTTTTTGATCAAGAGTAATCAATTTCCTTATTGTCATAATCAATTACCATGAGTTTGTAAATGATCAAAATTTGAAAAATCAACTTGCACCTAAATTTGAACTAAAGTAATTGATTATATGTTGTCAATAATTAATCACGTGTTGTCTGTAATCAATCATGCTCTAATTGTAATTACCATCAATAATCTAGGTTGGACTATATATTTAATGTTGTGGAATGAAGTTGAGTGGCTCTTTTGCAAACCCAACGTATTTCTAATATCTATTTTGATAGCAATCATAAACTCTCTTGATTAATACCTATCAGTCATGACTGAGTTACATATAAGATGAAACCTTGCTAGTTTTGATTCTTGCTCATGAGCAAGATGGGTTGTTGAATCCTATAGGGTCACACTTTAGGCGTATAAACCCTTAAGGACGGTGTGAGTCACACGCCTTATGAAGAAGATTCATATGTGTAATAATAAGTATCACTTGGTTAGTTTTTCTAGCATGACTAATTTTTTTGTCTCTTTCTATGATGTGTGAGAAATGCTAGACAACACTAAACAAGGGTTAAGCTTATATTAGTGTAGAGTGAGGTTGCCCCTATGAAATTATATAACAAAATTTGTAGAGCCTCCATGAATCACCAGACACGTGCATGACCTATTTGCAAAAGAATGACAAAAAAAAGTCATGAAAGTGTAATGTGACAGGTAAACCGCCAGCTTATACCAAAATGATTTTGGTTTATAGAAGAATTGTTTAACCAACTCACTATACGTATTTGGTTCAAAGTTTAAGAGATACCGAGTTTGATGCATTTACACTAATAATGTGAACCCAATAAATTATATCTAACTTCTTTTGAAATATAAGGAAATGGTTGTTGTAAAATATCTAACTTCTTTTGGGAGTCTTAAAAATTGATTTGTTTTAAATGGTTATTAAAAGTTAATTATATTCCCGTTATCTTTTAATGATCATGTAATCATTTGTAACGGAGTTTATTATCAAATTTAATTACCCTTAATTATATTTGATAATTATTACTTTATTTTTGTTATCTTTTATTTCCTATTTAAGTAAGGTTAAACTTTGTTTTGAGAAGAATGTTTTCGACCTCTTCTCTATACCCTTATTAAAAATTTCAAGACTAGGTTACACAAAAGTGAGACACCTTGCTAGGTCTGATTCTTACTCTTATGACCAGAAGGGAATATAAATTGAATCCTGGAGGTGGATTACGTCATAGACGAACAAACTCTTAAAGACAGTATAAGTAACACACCTTAGCCTCCTAGAGTTCTAAGATTTTACTAAAATTTCCAACAATCGTAAGGGTTATTACTGGAAAAATTTACTAGGGACGTTGAAATTTTCATAAGTTAAGGTGTGTGACTCACATTGTCTTTAAGGGTTTGTGCGCGTGACCCTCAAGGATTCAACGGCCCTTTTTGCTCATGAGCAAGAATAAGAACTAATAAGGTCTCCTTGTATATGTAACTCAATCATGACCCATATGTATTATAGAATCGAGAGAGTTTAGGATTGCTATCAAAGTTGATTTGAATAAGGATTTATAATAAAATTTAATTAAAAGAAAACAATAATTATAAGCAATAAAACAATATAATTTAGAATTTAATTTGTAATCAAACCAAATCAATTTATTATAAATAATTAAATGATTATTAAAAATAAAAAATAATATATGTTAATAACCATTTAAAACAAATCAAAATTTTCAACTTTAAAGAAAAATTCTTTTAAGATATTACAAAATATCCAATTCCAATGTCTTTAAGAAGTTCACTTTTGTAGGGAAAGTAAGTTCCTTTCTTAAGAGATGTTTAAACATTGGGTTAAGATAATATTTCTAACTTGTCTTTTGTAAATTGAATGAAATAGTGAAAAATCTCAAATGAGATCGGTGGTGACTAAACCGGTATAAATCGATTTGCATATTCTTCTCTTTATATCTTTTTACACTTTACACTATTACTCTATTTTCCGTAGTGTGGATTGAATTTTTTCTATTTTCATCATTATAAATTGCTTATACTTTCTATTTAAGTGTTCCAAATCTGATTTCATATATCTATTCCATCTAAATAAATAGAGAATAAATATATTTCGAAGGTATCTTTGCCAATATCTTTAAAACTCACCTAATTCGCCACTTCTTGAGTAGTGAGGTCATTCGTGTAACAGTTTGAATCTCCATTTTTTTTATATTCCTTTGAACTTATCCTCCTATTCATCGTCGGATAAAAAAAAAATCAAGAGATAAAGGCTAAATTCATAACATGCGTAGATGGAAACAAATATATAACAGTTGGATGAGAAATTTTAAGAGGGAAATTCATTTTGTGAGCGAAATTAAATTCATTTCCAGATAGTAAAATAAACATGCAGTTGGGAAAGTAAATTTCTTTAAGAAAGCTTCTTAAATAAAAGAATAATATAATTATTATATATTATAATTAAAATATATTTTAATAATATGTATGATTAGATATATTAATGATAAATATTTAATAATATATCTATTATATATTTTTAATTCACATTTACTGAATATTAATTTAAATATATGAATAAGATATATTTTTTAATAATATTTGTTATTAAATATATTTTTAAAAATAATTATATACACTCACTTCATCTATATCGTATTAAAATTAAAATTACAAATACATCAGGTTGATGTATAAAAAATTGCCGTATATTTGATAAAGGGTGTGGTCAAGTTCAGTAATAGAACAAGTAACGCATCTTTGGTAGTTATATATTTAAATCTTTGCAACTTTGCATAAAGAAATAATAATAAAAAAAGACAATTTGGTTGAAGAGGTATTGATAATGTTTTTAAATATTTTTTATTCCGTATTTTGTGTAAAATATCACTGATCAAATAAACTCTTTTAATTTATGGTAAGATCTAAATAATGATTGGCATTTATAATTTAAACCATTAAATTTAGAATTTACTCTTTATACAAAATTTGAATGATGATCAAATTACAATTTTATTTCTTTTACGTTAGCGAATAATAATGATGTTCGTAACACGGTTCTAAATTGGCAAATTAGGTGATTAGTTTGTCCCTAGATTGGCCTATTTTTTCCTTTATTTTTGGGTAAATTGCTTCTTAGAATACTATAATATATCACATATTTGATGGTTGTTGAAGTGCTCCACTTGCAGCAATTTTATATTGTTTGAACAAAATATCTTTCCCCGTACATCACGCATCTAAATATTTTAAAAACCAAATAGAAAACAAATTAAAGAAAATGGTTGTTCACCCACCATCTAAAGGATATTCCTATTAATCCTCTTATCCTCACCTTACTTTTCAAACGCAATATAACTAATCAAAGTAAAAATTCAAATTTATCTTTATAAAGTGTTCAAGATTAACCTTTTATGTACCAAAGAGTCCTAGTTTTTTTTTCATTTAAAAAATTGAACTTAGATTGATTCCTTAATTTCAAGATTTTTTATATGATAATTCCATCAAGAATTTTCAAAACTAAAACCATTTAATTTTAATGTAAAAAGCTATATTGCTTTTAAAACCATTTAGCGAGAGAATATCTCCAAATATATTTTAAAACTTATTATACGTATTTTCCTTTAATATCACTAAATACTAACATTTTGTCAAATTTGAAAAAAAAAATGTAATTTGATATACGTAGTGCGTACTATAACTTCATTGAAATTTTTGTAATCATTAGTGTTAATTTGGGAGAATTATTATATGATCCACATTGATGGTGTATGATGATTTTTATGAGTATGACTAAATATGTATCAAGTATTAATATAAAAATAATTTTTAAAATATATTATAACATTTAGTTATTTAAAGTTATTTTATATTGACGGAACCTCAATACTTGTGTATGAGATGATAATCTTAGAAATATTGTTATAACAGAGGACGCTATTACATATGTCACCTATTTATTTTTTATTTCATATGAAATCAAATTTGTATTAAAAGAGTCATAACAATTTATACTTTTATTCAATTAATTTGTTCTTCTTCACGGATGTAGTTCAAGATAATTAAAATGAATAATTAGTTGGAATAAGCAGAACGATGTGAAAATAATTATAATGAAGGCCAGTAAATAATTCTAAAAATTAGAATTATATCAAATTAATTTAATTAAAGATATAAACTTGGGGTTTTAAATACCATTGTATCGTTTGTTTTAACCCATAAAATGTTATCGTTTAATTATCGTTTTCTGCGTTGCTATATTTCAGAAGTCGCGATAAGGTTAAAATACAAGCAGACACTTAATCCAACTCATGCTTATATTTTCTCTATTAACTTTTAATACAATAACATTTATAGAAAAATGATGAAGATGGAAACATATATTATCAATCAAACTGTGTTTTTTTTATAATGAATTAATTAAATGGATTTAAAAGTTAATCAAGATTGATCTAATTAATTAAGAATTAAACTTATTTATGAGATTAAGGATTCAAATTGTTTCACGGATTAAGATGGGCCTAGGGCACCCTCTCCTTCTCCCCCATTTTGGTCAAGAATCAAGGAAATTTTGATTTTCTCTTAACCTCTGTTATATTCATGTTATCTTAGGTGTGGATCAAAGAACCTCTACCCTTTTTTTATTAATCATTGTATAAATATGAGCTGAAGACTCCTTTTATAATTCAAGTGACACATTAATAAGTAAAATACAACCATAATTTTCTTAGGGTTTTTATGCATCATACCTAGCTCTTAGTGTGAACACAAATCTTATCATATAAGAGTTTTATTTATGAGTAATTTATAAATACATTTGTAAGTAGTCATTGAGCTAACATCAAAAGCTTTTAAGAATTCATTTTAAAGATCTATTTCATAATCAATTGTCAAAAAAGTCTAATAATTAATATTAATTTTATATGTCGTTCGAAACAATCAAATCATTAAACTGATAGTTTTTTTTTGTTGGACGGTATGATTGATATAGCAACTAATCAAATAAACACAATGTAAAGACTTGTTTACCATAGAAATTATATTAATATCATAATTTCTTTTATTCACACTGATATTCAATTATTTTTTAAAGCTAAAATAACCAAAATGATTTTTTATTAAAAAAATATGATTTCTTTCCTTTTTTTTATAATTCGTGCTATAATTTCTTTTACTCAACTGATGTTTAAGAAGGTTGATAAGATAATTTTCCTTTTCTTTCGTTATAGGCCTCAATATCTACAACTGAATAGGATTTCAATTTTAATATAAACCTATTCACCCTAAACTAAAATACACCTAATACGATTTTAACTACTAAAATACAACGGATACACAGAAATTGAAGGCGTAAACTGAATCCTATTCTATCGCTTAGGGTGAATACGATTCAACGACTATATAAGTTTTAGATTTATATTATCAATTATCAACTATCAACGAGTATTAAAAATATGGTTTTTTTAACCTTTTTTTCCGGTGAAACGCCTCATTTTGAATTAATCAAATTTGTTATATTAGCTGAAGACGTAATTTATTTTCACCCTAGACAGATACTGTTTGGATTAAGGAGTAAAATAGCAAAGATAAAATACATTCTTGATCATTTTAAATAAAGTTTTAGATTTGTGTTTTGTGAATAAATTTTTTTAAAGAATTAACTCTATTATAATGTGAATATTTCACTCAAACAGGATGTCTTTAATGAAAAGTACATTTGGTTAAACCAAAAGAAATAAAAAGGAAATAAATATGATAGTAAAAAATATAGTGAAAAAACAGAGAAATATTATTTTGATAAATAGAAAATACATTTAGATAAATAGAAAAGTAAATTACACTAACATCTTCTCAGATTCAATGAAATTATAGTGAATACCTTATTTTTTAATATTACTGTGAGCTCCTCTCTTTTATCTAAATATATAAAAGAAAATAAGGAGAAGTGGGTATTATGTTTAGGGTTTGAAAGGATACTTGGTGTAATTTAATAAAATCTTGGAGGTGTAAGTGTAACTTGTCTTAAATAGAAATAGGAGAAAAAATAAAAAAAAGTTTTCTCATTTGTTTGGATAAATAAAACAATAAAATAGATAAAAATTAATTAATGGTATAAAAATATATTTAGTTAAAGTTAAAAATCTATTTCTAATGATAAATTATTACTCATAAAATTTAATCTTCATTTTTATATATTTTAAAAATATATTAAATTATTAAATAAACAAATATCATCTCACTGCTTTTCTTCTCAATTTAAAACGATAAAATGTGGTGATAAGTATCACCATTATCTTTTAGTTATTTAGTTTCTCATTTTGTTTTTCCACCAGACAATTTAGAATTCACTCTATTCCCACCACTTGTTATTTCCTACACGCTACCAAACAAAACATGAATAAAAAAACCATGATTCATGAAAAATAAATATGTTTTGTACCAAACATAAGCAACGGTGTAGGGTCACTGGGAAGTGACAAAAATTCAAGTTTATAAGAAGCTGCTCAGACGGCGTTCGAGTTTCCACAAAATCACCATATTTCTCATCCAACGTTAAAACCACAAAACACACACACACGCACACATTCTCTTCTCTTCCCTTCATTGATTCTCCCATCTCCATTGCAATTCGCAACCACAAAACCCCGTCACAGGTATTCTCACACACCCTTCTCAGTTTTTCTTCTTCTTCTTCTTCTTCTTCTTCTTCTTCTTCTTATACTCAACTATTTTCTTTTCCAAATAATAAAAATTCCTACTTTTTTTGTTTTTAGATCGTTACGATTTTAAAGCACTATTTTTTAAGTTTTAAGTTATTCATTGCTAATTTTGTTCAATATATCGCAAAGTTACAAGCTTTTTCATTCTATCTCCCTATATATGGTTCGGGGGTAGGGTAGGGTAGAAGGTGTGCTATGTTTTAATGTTTTCGGGAAAGAGGTAATTTGTTTGTTATCACTGTTGGTAAATTCCTTTATCGTCACTGTTCTTTCCACCCTTTGAGCCATTTTTGTTGGTTTTATTATATTTCTATCAATGGGATTTTGTTTCTCTGATCACCTTTTTTTTTGTTTTGCTGCTACTTTGTTTATTTTCTTCTATCAAGTGTGTATTTGATTGTGGTTTCTGAAAGGCTCGACGTGGATTCAATCCAACAACGCTATTCACTGTAGCTTTTGCGTTTAAGATGCTATTTTAATTGAATTTAAAAATTTAAAAATATGATATAAATTTGAATTTATGTAGCTTTTGAATTTAACGTCAAATCAAACATGACACAAATTTTCAATGGTGTTAAAACTGAGGGGTCATTTAACATGTGAATATACCGGTTTAAGGTAACTTAGATCAAACTAGGGATTGAATAGTGGTTGGATTAGTAACACCACAAAATTGACCTGGATTAGTTACCGGTCTGTTCCAGTTTTGATAACATTGCAAATTTTGAGTCTCTAAAGTACTGTTGCATTGAATTTTGATAGAATCTTGTCTATTTGGTGTTTCTATCCAGCTCGGGTTTGAATATACCAAATATAGAAACAACTTAAAGTGTTGTATGTTACCATGGTAGTTAAAATCTCAATTTAAATCATAAAAATCCTGATTTTACTATTTTTTTAAAGGCTCTATTATTTAAATTTGTTAAAAAAACCTTAATTCGACTGAAATATACTTGAATCCTGATCTAAATCTTAAATTCCGAAAGTCTTACGATTTTCTTATTCCAAGATCTAACCCATTTTTGGCCCAAAACTCATTCCTAAATAGCTTAAATTTTTCAAAACCAGTGTCACGCAGACCCTAGAACCATCTGGTGCAACACTGTGCACCTTCAGACCATGCTTTCCATCACCATCAACCAAGTTCCAAGCATTTGAAGTTTTTGTCTAGGATGTGTTGTGTTGTTAATTTTGAACTTGGAGACTTGGAGTTATCAAGTTTCTATTTTATTACTATTTGATGAGTATTATGTTTTGTGCAAGTTTATTTAAGTGTTCTTAGATGATGAATTCTGAGTTATATACATATTTATGAATTTATAAGTATATAAACATGTATATAAGAAACTTGTAAAATCCCATGATACAAGTTAAAATTTTACGTTTTACAATTTTTGAAACCTCTTCAATTTAACTTAAAATCCCGATCGTAACTACCTTGGGTGTTACACACAATTGTGTTGTTTTATAATGTTAATTTTAGCTGAATTTAACGTAACAATAAACACGCATAAATTTGGGGTCTCCAACATATATTTGCTTTAAATTTTGATACAAAGAATTTTCCCTTCTATGGTGATTCTGTCCTGTTTAAGCTTGAATATTATGTAATCAAACAAAAAAAGAACATAAATTGTTGTGTTATTGTGTTGCAGAGTTGTGTTGATAGTATTGCCAATTACAGATCATCGAATAAAAATTTTCTCTGCTTCATCACCACCCTTTGAAGCATGATGTGTCAAGGACTAGACATGTGAAAAGAACATGAAATTAGGTGGAATGAGTGGAAGATTATGAAAGTTAGGCTCATGATATGATGGAAAGTGGAAAATCATGCATATAGAAGTTTGTAGTGACTATCTTCAACCTCCTCGGATATTGCATCAAATTCTCCCACTTTTAGAAAATCCACATAGATATATGAGTACTGTTCTCTTTGTTTGTCTTGCATACTTTTGTTAGAACTCACTGGTGATCACATCAAATTCAGAGTGATGGTCATCTGTGAGTCTTGTTCAAATCTCAAACCTATCAGTGAGTTGTATCAACAGTTGCTTTAAATCTTGGTAAGTAGAGTTTTGTTGTTCATAGTAGTCAAACTTTGCTCTAGGGGTATATCAAACTAAAAGTGTTTTGTATCTAAAAATGTCAGTGTGATTATCTAATCAGCTGATTGATTGTTTGATTGCTCTGACAAAGCATACTGTTACCTCATGTGTGGGTCTATGTTTTGATTTGTTCAAACACCCGTATTCTTTGTCTGTCTTGAATCATTTGTTCCTGATATCTATTGAACCAACTAGTTAATTGTATAGTATAGAGAACTGTAACTAATCAATTGGCTAATTTGTCCTCAGATTGAATCGTGTAAAATTGTCATAAAAGCTACCTTATGTTGTTTTGTTTCGGGATTTGATTTATGTATCCATTTCCTTAATTTGTTTTGCCTACTCCCTAGTGGTTAAAATTGGCTTCTGAAAGAAGTTATACCTATACATTTAAATATACAGGGTTAAAGTTTACCTATCAATCGAGAATAAAGATTTAATCACTGTTTTTTTTATTTTATAGTCTATTTAGATGGATTTGATTGTTACTAAATTTTCTGTCCTTCTTTCAGGTGTGCCTTTCATTAAATGCTTGGCTTGTTGGCAGTTGAAAGTTAACTAGGTGCTGCTTTATTCTATACGGTTTGGAAAAGTTTGTAAGGAGTTTATCTTCTTCAATATTCTCTTGTGTCCTTATCAAAACCAGGGAATGCTGAAAGATGTGGTTGAAAGTAAAGAGTTATCTCTCTGAGATTAACGAGGCTGTAGCTCCATCTGAGCTTTCCTTATTAATCCTTGATGAGATTGGATGTTTAGTCCACTGCCAATATTTATTTAATGCTCATGTGCCTGAGGTGGCTGTAAAGCTGAGCAATTGTGTGATGTCAAAACATGATGTTTGTGAAGACGGTTGAGCTCTGAGCATACTTGGAACTGTTTACCAAAGTCTGGTCACACAGGTACTTGGTATATATTTAGAGTATTATAATATTAATTGAAGCATCGGTTGTATGCAAAAATAAGTGTTGCTATAAATGGAACAGGGAAGTGTGCTTATGCAAAGATATGAACTAGGGAGATTATTAGGCCAAGGAACCTTTGCAAAGGTCTACCATGCTAGGAACCTTATAACTGGAATGAGTGTGGCCATTAAGGTTGTTGATAAAGAAAAGATTTTGAAAGTTGGGATGATCAGTCAGATAAAGCGTGAAATTTCAGTGATGAGAATAGTCAGGCATCCACATGTGGTGGAGCTCTATGAGGTAATGGCCAGTAAAACAAAAATTTACTTTGTCATGGAGTATGCAAAAGGTGGTGAGCTTTTTAACAAGGTAGTCAAAGGAAAGCTCAAGGTGGATGTTGCTAGGAGATACTTTCAGCAACTGATTAGTGCAGTTGATTATTGCCACAGCAGGGGTGTGTGCCATCGGGATTTAAAGCCTGAAAATCTACTACTGGATGAAAATGAAAATTTGAAGGTTTCAGACTTTGGATTGAGTGCCCTTGCTGATTCTAAATGCCAAGATGGATTGCTACATACTACCTGTGGTACCCCTGCATATGTTGCTCCTGAAGTGATAAACAGAAGGGGTTATGATGGGATCAAATCTGATATATGGTCTTGTGGGGTAATATTGTATGTTCTGTTGGCTGGTCATCTTCCTTTCCATGATTCAAATCTGATGGAGATGTACAGGAAAATTAGCAAAGGAGAATTCAAGTTTCCTAAATGGTTTGCACCGGATGTTCGCCGGTTATTGTCCAGAATCTTGGATCCAAACCCAAAGACCAGGATATCAATGGCCAAGATTATGGAAAGTTCTTGGTTTAAAAAGGGGTTAGATAAGCCTGTTACTATTGTATCTGAAAACAAAGAACTAGCTCCTCCTCTTGATGCTGATGGATTATTTGAAGCACCAGAGAATGGCGGTCCTATTGCGGAATCAAAGCAAGAACATGCAAAGCCTTGTAATTTAAATGCTTTTGACATCATCTCATTCTCGACCGGGTTTGATTTATCTGGTTTGTTCGAGGACACAGATCATAAGAAAGAAATGCGGTTTACATCGAAGAAGCCTGCCTCAGCAATAATTTCGAAGTTAGAAGAAATTTGTAAGTGTCTTCGGTTGAAAGTAAAGAAGAAAGATGGAGGTTTGTTCAAGTTGGAAGATTCCAAGGAAGGAAGGAAAGGGACTTTGGGTATTGATGCTGAGATTTTTGAGATCACTCCATTGTTCCACCTAGTGGAACTTAGAAAGTCCAATGGAGATACCATGGAGTACCAGAAGCTTTTGAAGCTGGAGCTTAGACCAGCACTTAAGGACATTGTTTGGACCTGGCAAGGAGAAAAACCACTGCAACTCCAACATGAAGTAGTGCTGGAAGAGCAAGAGCCTTCTTCTATTGGGGCCTAGTTTGAGTCTGTATCACAGCCAACTTTTTTAAGATCAATAATACATCACTAGGTTGATGAATGCCCTGTGCTGCTTTTGTATTTCTTTTGGTTAAGTTCTTAATTTGACAGTATTAATAGAATATTGTGGCTCGCTCTGTTTCCTCTTGCCTCTACGGATGATTAAAGGCTGGTATGCCTAAATTGCAAATTTAACCATTTAAGTCTTTATTCCATACTTCATTAAGATTCTTTATTTTGCTGCAGAATTTATCCAACTGGAATCTGCATTTTAAAGTTGCTACTACATGATATCATAGCTTACTTAAGCACTCATTGCCACAATGCCACCACCTCCTCTCAAACTTTTTTCTAAATGAAACTGCAGAGCAGTATATTCGTTTGTCTTACTGTTCTTAAATTTATATGCCAATACTAGTTTTTATTATTCTTAATTTCCCCCTGTTCAAAACTGTTGAGCATGTTATTTTATTTGAAAGGGGATTCAGGCATGCATTTTTTTCAAATCGTAAAGTATCATTAGCAAATTTCATTAATATTTTATGATAAAGTGTATATCATTAAGGGTCTATTTACTTTTAGAAAATATTTTTATTTTATTTTTTATTTTATTTACAAAATTATTATTTTATTTTTAATTATAAAATTATTATATTGTTTTCTATTTTTAAAAGTACTGAAAATAATATTTCTTTATTTTCATTGTTGGTGAATTAAATCAAAGTTGAAAAATACAATAATTAAAGTGAAAGATCATGAAGTACGTCTACTAAATGAATTGTAGACATCGAAAATTTGAGTTGCTAGTTGCTGCTTGCTTAAACAAAATGAGTGACATGAGTTTTACATCCTTTCCTATATGTATTATAATCTATTTCTCTACATTTGTTCAATAGCGTGGTTACCATAGTGGACGTATTAAATGAAAACATTGTCATATAGTGGATGTTCCTTTTTCCATTTTTAACTTTTTTAAAGAATTATATGAAAATTAATTAATTTTTAATTTTGATTATTTATGTATAGTTAAATGATATATAGAGTTAATATTCTCATCTTTCATAGCGACTAAGGGTCCGTTTGTTTAAAAGTTAGAGTAAGGTTTGTAAATTGGGGTTTAGAAATAGTGGTTTGGAAAACTGGGGTTTTGAAAACAGTGATTTGTGTTTGGATAGTTTGTGGTAAAAGTGAGTTGAAAAGCAGTGATTGTGTTTGGGTGGGAAAAGTTTAGATAACCTTGGTTTAGAAAATGGAATTTGAGGGTAAAATTACTAAAAAGGGTATTAGTAAAAAGAGTAGTACTATTGTATTTTTTTTAAAATAATGTTAACAATTAAATATTAAAAGTTACCATTTATAATTTGATTAACAAAATAAGAAATATTTATTATTAATAATAAATAATAAATATATATTATTATAAATATATATATAAATATTTATATATATTGCAACTATAATTTAAAAATATTAAATATATATTAATTATATATTAAATATATTTTTTTACATACAAAAAGTTAACATGGTCCATATTATTTTTATTATTTTTAATAGGGTTTAATTTATTTTAAAATAATACAAATTTAATGACAAAACTAAAAATTAAGTACAAATTACAAATAAACAACGGGCACTGTCATATCTAAACGCTATTCGGATATTTATATAAACGTTTAACTCTAACTGAATTTGTATCTAAACGCTTTTTGATTCTAGTTACAACATACAAATACTAATCATACAATTTTTTTAAAAAAAAAACAAACACCCTAAAAAAATTTTAAAAAATTATTTAAATAAAATTACAAAAGAAAACACTGCAAAACAAAATAGCATAAAAAATAATAAGCAATATATTATAAGCAAAGTTACTATGCTCCAGAATTGATGTCCACACTAATGCACCCAAATCATAACCAATGAGGACCATCAGTTTATGGTACACCTCAAGACATCATCCTTACCCATGCTCCATCTTCCTCAAATCACTCACTGCCCATTCAAATCACCTCCCTCTTCTCACCATCATCCACCATTGAACCACCTCTCATGGCCACCATCACCCCCCCCCCCCCTCACCACCCAAACCCCTTCTTCATCTTCCATCCACCGCGCAATCCACCACCCCCCACAAATCACTACCACGAAAACAAGAGAGAAACCAACAAACACAAAAAAAAATAAAATCAAGAGAGAAATTTTATTTTTTAGGTAAATCCAAGTAGCTTATAAATGCAAAATAACATTAAAGGGCATGCTTAATGCTCTCATTGTTTACTTAGTTTCTTTCTTTCTTTTTTGTTTAAGGTAGATTTATCTTTATCACTTCCCAATACAATAAAAAAATAAAAAATAAAAAAATTTAACAAAACAAAACATAAACTTGGTTAAATATTACAAATCGTTATATAATATATGATTCGGAAAAAAAAAGATATTTCAAATTTATATCCGAAAAACGTCCCCTTATCAATTTATGTGTTACTTTATTATTATATATTAAGAGAAAATAAAACTTCAACAATAAAAATTAGTTAAGAAGTCACACACTCATGAAATCCTAATAATATAAGAAAATTGTTAATATATAATATGTAAGTATATAGCCAATCATCTAAATTTTAGTTAATAAAAACAAAACCTCAAATTTGAATGGCAAGCACCATCACCAATAACATCAGCAATGAGGTAGGAACGCACAGAGGGAATTTGAAGTTTTTAAAATTATTTTTTTCTATCATATTTACATATGGATTGAATAAAATTCTTCATACAATGTGAGTCTGTATTTCTATTAAGTCATAACCTATGATCACTAATCATTTTTATAGTATTTTTTTCATTTTTTTAGAAGTGTTCAAAACTACCATTAAAATATTGCAAATAATTTGTTTTATTTAATATCAACATTAATAATAGTATCTTTTTGTAATTTTAATGGAAGTTCACCATAATATCATGGGGCTTGGTCAACTTTGAAGTCCATGTTAAGGGGCAAAATTGGGAACCTACAAAATGCAACACATAACATTGCATCAACCTCACAAATTACCTTGCCCTCTTCTCTCTTTCTTCCTCCCATAAGATAAAGCAATTTCATTCTCCATTTCTTCACAATCCATCCCTTTTTAAACCCCCCACATACAAATTCTCGCACCAGATTCTTCCCGCTCTTTCAACTCTTCTTCTCTGCTTCCTCAATTCCCTCCGATTCAACTCTACGATCTCTCAAATCTATTCAAAAAAATATATTCAAAAACAAGGAAAAAAAATCAATAACCCTAGTTCTCACTCGTCATCGCCACTTACATCTCAGAAAACAGAAAAGAACCAAAAAAAAAAAAGGTTTGAAATCCATAACAATCAATCCTTTCAACAAGATCTAATTCGTAATACACGGATTTCCCCTCTATTTCTTGTTAATAATTTTAATCCGATTCTGGGAAATTTTCATCCCCTTTTATTTTGTTCATTCTTTACCCATCTAAACAAAATCGGTTCTTCTATACAATTCTTTTTTTTTTTCAAATCAAATTGTGTGTGTATCAATTTTCAAACCATATGAGATCTGGGTTTCTTAAAAAAGTAGTTTTTTTCCCTTTATTTTTGGGGGTGTATGGGTCTGTATGTGTAAATTTGTTACCTCTTTGTAAGGGAAAAAACTAAAAAGTGAGGGTTTTGGTACTGATTACTGTGGAACATGGTGGTTTTTGTTGAAGGGCGGTTTTAGGGTTGTGGCTGGTTTTGAAGCATAGCGTACGGAATAAGTGTTAAATAGGAGTTGATAATTCATGGCTGAACAAGGAATGGAAGGAAGCCAACCTGTGGATTTAACAAAGCACCCTTCTGGGATTGTGCCTACCCTTCAGTGAGTATTATCACTTTCCTTTGACGTGAATGCATCCTTACATGTTACAGTATCTGCATGTTGGATTGCAATTGCAAGCATGTGATGAGTAATTGTGCCGTCTGCTGGGTTTTCTGGTTGCTTCAAATGAGTGAGTGATATGAGAGTTAGAGTTGTGGCATATGGGTTGGGTTTGGTCATTTGTAATGACAAGTGTTATCTAAATCCAAGTGATATCCTGTGTATGATTTTGTGATTACTGTTTGAAAAGATAATTAACTTACAGTTTTTAGTGATGGGTTTAAGCTGTTATCTGATTTCAGCTTGTGGTTTTATGTGGGGTGGATCAGATGGTTTTATTGTCATTTGGGCCAAAGATGCTCTCTTTATCAATGTACATTAACTTGTATTCCAACAGCAACTATTGCTTCTGAACAGAAACTGGCCTGTTTTTTGTATTTGTTGAGCATTCTAATTCAAATTTAATATATGTTATAATATCCTTAGCTAATTGGAAATTTTATGTTAATACCGGTTACTTTGGATGGATAATGGTTGCTTATATTTGCATTGGAATATCTAAAAATGTACACTATTTGTACCGCCAGAAACATTGTATCAACAGTCAATTTGGATTGTAAGTTGGAGCTTAAATCAATTGCACTTCAAGCTCGTAATGCAGAATACAATCCCAAGGCAAGTTTTACTTGTTGATTGTGAATTCCACCCATACCTCTCTCTTTCTCTCTCTACTTTGGGTTGCTTTTTGCATTCCAACTTCAATGATGGTTGGCTTGGTTTCCTTTCAGGATTTTTGTCTCTTCATTCCAAAAAAAATTGCAGTGTTTTTATTTGGTCCAGTGAAGCTTGATCCTGTTAATGTCACTGTCAAACCACTTATTCACTATGCTTCCTTTATCTGAAATCAAAATTTAACAGTCAATAATAACTTGAATACCGGATATGTCTGTATGCTAATTGGTCATTTGTCTGCAGTACTAATGTCTGTGATTTGTTTGTCTCTTTGCAGCGTTTTGCAGCTGTGATTATGAGGATCAGGGAACCAAAAACAACTGCACTCATTTTTGCATCTGGCAAGATGGTATGTTCCTCTTGTTGCATCTGGTACTTCTGTTCTCTCTAGTTGGAATTATGAATAGATTCATGTGATTCCACAACTAGCTGATACACATGGCTTGATGTTTTATGTATAAAAAAAAATATGTAAGGAAATTATTCTATTAATATGCATACTTTCAATCACCATTTCACAACCATGCGTTTGTTATGGTAGTTTGTTTTATATTATTTCCATTGTTTGCCTCAAATACAGGTGAAATTGTACATTAACTTTTGGTTATCTGGTTCTGTTATTGAATTCCCTTTTCTTGTCCTGTGCTTTATTTAACTATGCTGGTAAGTTTGGTGGACGGGCATTTGGACACTAGTACCAAGTGAAATCTATATTTAATTATAAAATTCAGATGTCACTCTTCAACCAGTTTGCCTTTACCATTATAGGTGCTTGTGATGTGGCTGCAAAATTAAGATTCTGATTTTATTTTTCTTCTCTTGCAACAACAAATTGACTTAGTGTGCTGCTTGTTTTTTTTTCTTAAATAATTGGCATGGTTAGGTCTGTACTGGAGCTAAGAGTGAGCAGCAGTCCAAATTGGCAGCAAGGAAGGTATGGTAATGGTCTACCCCTGTTGCCCTTCTCTTTTCCTAAGTTCATTGATACTTATTGGTATTTCTCTAGTTGAGATTTATTAGCTATAGAACTTTGCCATTACCCATTAATGCTAGCTTGGTTTGGAGCCTATTTATCCTGTAGTTTATAGAAATATAAGTGCTTAAACCAATGGAGGAGGATGAATGGTCTTATTGTTTTCTTCACATGTAGGGGTGGAGCTTTATTGTAACGGGAGGGAGCCACGGCTCCCTCAAATTTTTTTGAATTAGTTATTATTATATGTGTAAAAAATTATTAGGCACCCTCATTGTCTTATTTATTTTATATTAAATAAAATGATAGGTTAGTAATTTTACTAATTATTAGCTTATAAGATAGGCATTAGTGTTTGACCTTCTTAACCTTTGCATGTATATTTGCTATCTTAGTGCTTCTATCTATGCTTGTACCTATTTTATCAAATAAGCAAATAATTAAACATAAAAGAAAATAACCTTTCCTCTAGTGGAACTTTAACGTTTCACATTTTGTTTCTCAAAAATTCTGTATCAGGCATTTTTGTTCTTCCTTCTTCAACTTGCACATTGAGTTAGTAGATTAAAAATAAATATTTTTAGTTCTGATTCAATCATTGATGACTTTAAGTCTCTAAAGAAATTAAGAACGACGCTTTAAAATAGATACTCTTTCATTTATATATCACATTACTACTTTACTTTAAGATGTTATTTTTTTTTATTGGATGTCCCTGAAGGGAAGGGACCTTTAAGATGTTATTTTAAAATTTAGATGTAATTATCTGACTACTAATATTTTAATTAAATTATTTTTTGTAATATTTAGTGGCTCCCCCTAAATATTTAATCAAGATCCGCCAGTGTTCACATGTGTAACTGTATAAGCAAGATCCATATTCCACATCATATTCTTGAAATTTATAGCATTTTTTACCTGGTTTTCTCCTGTTACAGTATGCTAGAATTATCCAAAAGCTTGGTTTCCCTGCTAAATTTAAGGTACTATATCTACTCCAAAATTATTTACCAGCCTTTGTCACTGCTGAAGTAGTGTGTGTGATTGTTGATTTATTCCCTTTATATTGTGCTTTAGGATTTTAAGATTCAGAACATTGTTGGCTCTTGTGATGTCAAGTTCCCCATACGGCTTGAGGGTCTTGCGTATTCGCACGGTGCTTTCTCAAGTGTAAGTGCAAAATATAGATATTAGTTTCTGCTTCTCCCAGTGAATACCATGAAAAATAGTCTTGACAACTTGTCCTAGTAATCAGTACTATTTATTGCCTCCTGAACATGGTTTTTGTCTATAGGATGTTGTACATGACTTGGTGAGTTTTTTTATTAAAAGTACTTATCATTGCACAATTGTTGTTGGACAATCACATCTTGGTGTTTGGTATTATGTGACATAATTTGTATGTTATTCCCTTGAATTATATATCTAATGTCAAATATTCTATAGTGAAAGAGTATATTTCGTACAAGGTACTGAAACCTCGGGTTTAAACTACAGAAGACATGGATTTAACTAATACAGTAAAACCAAACCTGATTTCTATAACAGCCAAACAACCACAAATCTAACTTTTTATTAAATAGAAGCTGTATTGACCCTTTGATATCCATTGGCAAATGCACTTTGCAGAAACTAGTATGTTCTAAAGGTGTTGAATTATTTTAAAAAAGAATTAGAACTTAAAGAACTGAATGAGGATTATTTTTGGCCATGATGCTTGTGTGGTAAGGGAAGATGATGGAAAGGGCCATTTTTAGGTGTGTTTACGAATGTGCAGTTGATTTCCTTCTTTCTTTCTATATACTAGATGTTTAGGGAATGATGAACATATGTTGAACTTGCTTTTTCCTTTTGGTAGTATGAGCCAGAGCTGTTTCCAGGACTTATCTATCGTATGAAGCAACCCAAGATAGTCTTGCTTATATTTGTCTCTGGAAAAATTGTTCTGACAGGAGCCAAGGTAAATGATTTTGAGATCTTCCCATGTAATACTTCAACATTTTTCTTACTGATTCAATTACTGATGTTTTCATTTCCATTTCTTTAGGTGAGAGATGAGACTTACACTGCATTTGAGAACATATATCCAGTGCTTACTGAGTTCAGGAAAAACCAACAATGGTATGAAAGTTTCTCTATTTCAATTGGTGTAGGATATACATGTCACTGGACCAGGATTATGATGAATCAATATCTTTGTCTCTACTTTTATTTTGCTATGCTCCATTTGCCATCGGATTATAATTGCATCAGGTATAGCGCGGGAGTTTTCCTAATTCAAACGTTGAAATCCTTCATATAGATTTTGTCTGATCATTATATTTGTTAAAATGTTTTCGTTACATGTAATGCAATCGATGTTTTTAATACCAAACCAATAATTAAACCTATGAAGATATTGGTTCATTGGTTCAACTATAATTGAACCAGTAATAATAAAATATATATATATATATATTTAATATAATATATTTCATGATGTATTAATAATGAATTATATATAAATTATGTGAAGTAAAAAGGTCATATTAGATGTATTATAAGGTGAAAAAATCATAATAGATATAAAAATAATAAATTGCATGTGAATATTATGTGTCTTTTATTTATTTAAAAATATTTTAGAAGAAATATTTTTCTAAAAAATTTAAAAAAACGTTTTTTTAAACAGACCAGTTCAATCTTGATTTTTGGGACCGGTCCGATTCTGAATACATTCGATTTGGTTTCACTCGCCAAATCATGACTGATCAATTCCAGTCCAACCAACTGGCTATGGTGTGGTGTGTCATGAAACATTTCTTCTGAGTTGTAATGTGTTGGAATGTTTGGTATTAATGCAGATTACTGTCAAGAGCAGAAGCAAGGTTTTCTGGCAGGCAATGTATTGGAACGCGGCTTGATTCAGCTGTAAATATCAAGACAAGAGATATCTTCTTATGGTGACTAAAACAAGAGATATCTGGATTAAGATAAACTAAGATACCCTTTTTGTTCTGCCTTTTGTTCTTTTTAGAAAAAGGGTCTTGGTGTAGTAAAATGAGAAAAATAATTGTATATTGAATTTGACATTTGAAAAAAAATTGATTTAGAGGCAGAATTAAAAAAAAACAAAAAAAAAGTGTAAGAGTTTGATGGAAAAAGAACCGAAGCCCGTTACTGTAGGCTATGATGTGAAGTTCTAATTTTTGTTTAGGCATGGTTTCTTTCAATGAATCAAACCTTTTAGCCGTTGAAAATGCATAAATTTTCAGAATAGGATTTGCCATACTTCAATTCTAAAATTTTGTGTAGTAACTATGATTCATGAAGGTACATGTATTCATATTAGAATTGGAAGACGTTACAATAAATTATGATAATTATGTTTATATCTACAATCACGTTGCAATTGAACAAAGGATCTTGTGTTTTAACTCTACTTCCTACTCAAACCAAAATTCAGAATGACCCAACTGAGTTTCTTCTAAAGAAACAATTTATTCACTGTATTGAAGGTGAAATTTTATCACATACATAACATTGAAACGACCATTTCCCCCTTCTCTATTTATTACTAACAATTAGATAGGATATCAATATAACATTAAAGAGGAATACTTTAAAAAAAATTCCAAGGTGTCCAATGGAAAACTAGTCCTCTCGAACACCGAAATAGTTTTTATCTCTTTTAATTTTTTTTTTAATATTCCAACTCTTTACATCATATTTAAATTACCCAACTATATCTTCAATTTTACTGGTAAGAGGACTATTCTAAGCATAAAAATGTTGAATATTAACAAAATTGTTATAAAATTATATATAAAAATATTAACTTCATTTTTGTGACTATTCAAAAAACTTAATCGTATACATAAAGTTAGTTCATGTAGTATATATTTAAACATTTTTTGTTTCAACCTTGTAAAAATAACAATTTTTGTTGAGAAAGTTAATCTCACTTTGACAGGGACATTTCTAATTCAAGTAGAATTGTTGTAAAATTCTTGTTAAAATTTTTTAAATCTTGGACATCTCTTACCATTTTCATGGAGTGGCACCTCTTATCTTTTTTTCTCTTTTTGTGCAATGACACTTTTTTATTCCTCACAGGCAAATGCATCTCATGTAACATTTTGTTAGGAATTTATTTTGTTGTCTTGTTTTTCTTTTCAGATGTATCCAGAAAAAAAATTAATTATTGTGCATATTTATAGAGATGTTTGGACTTGCAAGAAAATAGTACCAGATAGATTATTTGGTGATATAATACTTTTGGGGAAGTGAAGAGCAAGCCGACCTTAGCTCAGTTGGTAGAGCGGAGGACTGTAGTTGGTAAAAGCCGAATAGCCATCCTTAGGTCGCTGGTTCGAATCCGGCAGGTCGGAAAACCTTTTTTTTGCTTTAAAGACATCACATAATTATGTTTGCTTTGCTATCTTATTGTTATGTATTTTTTTTCTTAAAAATTAAAAATAGTTTAATTGACATATATTAAAGGATGAAAATAGTATTTTAAAATTTATTGGCCAGTATCATTCTTAATGATCAATTGAGGAATTAGTCTTTGTGGTTCTCTTTATCTATATATCATAATTTATCTCCTTCATCTTTCACCTTTGTTTCATTGTATCTGAATTTTTCCTTTATATGTCTTTGATTTTTGAGTTTTTTTTTTAACATGATGAGTTACGTATATAATATTTGGAGTACCTCTTGGCTAAGATACTGGTAGAACTAGTACAGTTGGGAGAAGTTATGTAATGTTACTCTATAGTATTATGTATCATTCTGTTAATATTTCTCCTATAATATTGTAAATGTCGTTTGATTTGCTGTAAATGAAATCTTATTAAAAAAAATTAACCAATGAACCATTTTGATCTCTCGTATTTCTCCCTTTGGGATTTAACACGCATCAAGTTTTGTGACAGCAATTCAAAAGTCACAGATGATTTTTTCCTTATCAAACGATATTCAAAATCATTTCATTTTGGTTCTTTTTTTTCATCAAAATAGCAGATTTCCAAATTTTTATTTGGACAGTTGAGAATTCCTGTCAAAGCTTGTTGAATAATTTTGATGGATTCTTTCATTTTACCAATTCTAAATACCAGTTGAATCAAATGCTGATGGGTATCAAAATTTTAAGAGCAAATATTTGTACCCTCTATTAAGATTGCTTAATTTTAGAGATAAATCTAAATTATTTTTTAATCTTTTTCAATACAAACAAATTTCTAACGGTGGCAAATAATTATCAGTATATCTCAATATTGCTTTTTTCAATCTTTTTAGTGTCATCAACAATTAATTTTGATTATATGACTGTAAACTTATTTAAAATATTTACTTATTCCAAGGTAATAAAATTCATAATAGATACCAATAGGTAGTTTTTCAAATAATACATTATTGATTCGACTAAAATTAGATTTTTTGTTAGAGTATTATAGATGAAAAAAATTTTGCTAGGAAAACTATCCCCACTATAAGTGTTTTCTGCTCTAACAAAATTAACTCTGCTGAAAGATATATGGTTAAAAAAAATTAAATAAATGTTCAAATGAGTTGTTACCCATATCAATGTTCATTGTTAGAGATCTTTTAATATTTAAACATAGTGTTACACATATACATCTTATAAGAAGTATCTATAAAAATTAAAAAAAGAGGAAAATATAATATATGCAAAGTAATTTACACTCGAATTTAAATAAGGAGGCAAATATTCCTTTATCATTGCTTGAAGAAATCCGTACAGATACAGTATCAATATTAAAATAAAATTATAAACAATTTTTTATTGTAATGAAATAATATGTACTTTTGTTGAGGATCAATCATTTTCATCCTTGTTTAAAAATACCAATTTTAGTTCAGAATTTTGATACTATGGCGTTAATTTTCTGAAGATATTTCAACATTTTCTAAGATCAATTAATTTCGTCAAAAACTTATTCGACAATCATAAAGATAAAGATAAAATTGATATTTTCGTGAAGTTAGAAACCTAATTGATATTTATTGAGAATGAAATTGAATGACTAAGTTTCAAGAACAAGTGTGTTTACCATTATAATTAACTCGTTTATATAACTCAACTAGCTTCGTTTATGCAATGTGTATTTGATTTTCAATGATTAAAATAGCATAATTTTAATAAATTGATTTAGTATAAAAAAATTAAAGTAAAAGCTAGAGGGAGCAAATTCAAGTGAAACTAATATTTCAAAATGAAAATAAATTTTATCGAGGCCATGATTGGACCCATTTTTAACATAAAATAATTTGAAGTTGTCTTACCATAAAACCAAAGTTAACGATTTATATAGATTCTGCGCTGCGTGAAACCATTACGGGGTGCCCCCCGACGCTGACCAAAAACTGAGCTACATCTGCAACTAGAAATCTTAATGAGTAGAAAATAATAAATTATTTTGACCCCTTTTCGACAATGCTTTTTCCTTTAATTGGTAACACATTGATCAGAGGATTCAAAAAGAACCATGGGTCATGTTAAGTTAGTATCAGTTCATTTCTCGTTAAGCCATCAAGTGTTGCATAATGACACAAGTGGGAATGTGAAGCACCATTCTCCAAAGGACAAAATGGGGGGCACCTCTCTTGTTGCCTTGCTCAGAATGCATCCAACATGTATTCCTATTGACGACGCTAACGTTAAGTAAACATCAATCTTCCTTCAAAAAGAAGAAAGGAAGATACAATGGGTTCAGTATTCTAAACTCTTCCCCCAAATGAGGCTATTTGCCCCAAGAGAACAGTTTTTTATCAAGTCCCTCATAACCTGTCACTATCATCTTTTTAATCAAATGACCAAAATGACTGTACATCAGAGGTTGGGTGTAGAGTTCCATTATAGGATCTTGGAACAGATGCCTTCCCTACGCTTTCCACAGAACCATGTACATGCCATTCCTTTCTGCAAAATAAACAAAAAACCAAAGCCTGTTAAAACTAACAGTCAAAACAACTGAGCTTTTAACTAAGAGAAAGGAAAAGAAAACCTCATCATAGTAAGAGAGCAAGGTCCAAACAACAATTTCAACCATATATGTTAAAGACTAAAATTTATAGAGGGGGACAAGTTACAGAACCATGGAGAAAGAACATATCCAAGACAATGCAAACACGCAGCATGCCACAGCTAATCAAATGGATCACAAAAAGCCTGAAAGACATCTCGGGGCATGTAGACTTTGCTATTATTTACATTGGGTAAATAACGAGATTATTTTTTTACTGTCACTACCATTAAGATATTTAATCAACATGTTTGTTTACTTAGTTTTCCTGTTCAACAAACCAGCAGTTTATGACAATTTAGATGGCCGGCATATTTAGAGGAATATTTGGGAAGGATGATAAAATTGATTACGACTGGGACATGTCACTCAAATTACATGCTCATATACCATTCCATGCCTCAATTGAACAGCAGAACAGGTGAGACAAGGGTAGTGCATGAATACTGTTCAACATCATCAGCTGAATCACTTGTTCCATTCCAATACATAGCCTTTCATAAATAAATAAATAAATCCATATATGATCATCAGATGAATTAGCCACAATACTATCAAGTAAATCTACTTATGCCAAATGAAAACAACATAAAAATGGTACATTTGGAGCTACATGGAACATTTTATGCGATTATATAAAATGCCTCCAGCAAACAATTAACGAACAAAAGCAATGATGCTATATGGCCACATGGAGGGAATACATGTCAATATACTGTATCCCTTATTCATATTGAATTTGTTATTCCTGATTCTTCTTTGATGAAACATAAACTGGTGATGACAATACAGTTTTGAAGCATATTTTTCCACTCAAACAGTCAAATTATTAGCAACAAGAATAAAAATAAAGCCATCCTCATATGAAAGATGTATCTTCTAATTATTCGTTATAAGACTGTTTTTTCTGTAAGGAGGAATTAAAATTTTATTCAACCAATCTGTTCAAAATTCACTAAGCAATAATCACTCTGTTGAACAACTAATAGTATAGCTCAGCCATTTTAATTGACTGGGTGAAAAGTATCAACAAGCAACCAACAATTCCAGAAACAGACTACAGAGCAAACTTAAGTTAAACACAGGATATAAATACTTAGACTTATGCCTTTTCTGGCTGTGTCAAACATAACACAAAAATTACTCATTAGGGTAAAATATTAAGTTCAATGTTTATAGAAAGAAACTATGTGCATTAGAAATTATCACAGTTCCATCACTCATTACAACTGAAGTTTTACCAGTGAAACCAAAGAATGTCCCCATAAAATATTAGTATCTAGATAACATGACCGAGTCTCAATAGAAATACAAAAATACAAAGCATTCCAACTAACAATCACATTACCAAAAAATCTTTAGATATTTACAATCCATTTTGGAAAAACAAAATGACAGAATAGTTTTTCTCATTTCTTTGTCCTAAATATTTTATCAGATTGAGATGCTCAACAAGATAGATCCATATACAGAAGGGATTCCAAATTAGACTTACAATATAGAATACAAAAATTAAGCCAAACAGTTAATACTTACTTGGACCAACTGCTAGCAGGAGAACCATCCAGAACATGGCTACTAGCAGATCCACTTGGACTAGCATATATAATTTCATTTTGAGCAGCTCCCTCCTGAGCTGTAAGGCCACCTGACAATGGGGGAAAGAGGGCACTCTGCAACCAAGGATCATAACCACTTGAACCTGTAACAGGGCTAAAGTTCCCACCACTTTGACCATTAGGAAGAAAAACATTTTGTGGAGAATGGGTACCGGAAATAATGTTATCTTCTTTGGTAAAAAGAGAAGCCATAGTCTTCTGAGTTGATGGAAGAGCAAAATCATCCTTGTTAGGTACATTCATTTGTGAGGATAAAAGCCAGCTTCCTGGGCCACCAACCAAACCTAGACCCTCTTGCCCAAGTGGTGAAGTACTCCACATCTGCCATGTTCCCTTCTCATTTGCAGGTGGATCATCCAAAGGAAAACCATGCTTGTCTTGGCCCTTGGGGGTAGTAGAAAACCAATTAGAACAGTTTTGCTTTTCTCGGGATGACGGGGACTCAATAGGAGATAGCTTATTAACATCAGAACCAGCAGATATGTTTTTCAAAGAGTGAGGTTTCGCCATTTCATTGTCAGTCCCAAAGCCAGTCCCCAGATCTAGCTGAAAATTATCAAGTGACTCAGAAACAGGTCCAAGCAAGGATACCAGATCTGGAACATAACAAGGGTCTTCAAAAAGCTCTTGCTCATCTTGTCTAAAGTCATGTGGTGTATTTCCAACCGGAGAAAACAGCGGTTCAATAGCAGGAGAAAAACCTAGACTACTACTGGTTGATCCAGTTGGATGGGTGGAAATATTAAATGGTGATGGAAGGCCGAACTGAATTGGATTATTAAATGATTGTGCAACCGGTGACTGGCCAGATAACTGAGGACTTTTGGCTTCTGCTTGAACTTTGGAATTTGGTCTGCATATTACATTTGAATTAGAAGATTGGGGAGCAGATGAAGATCGAGTAAATAATTGCTGCCATGACTTTTTAGGTGCTGCTGTCCATGGTTGTGGTTCAGGGAGTACCTGCAGGGAACAATATCATGGTAAAACTGTTTTCTTAATATATTTTTTCTGCACCTAAGATATTCATACTAACCAGACTATCATATGATTTTGGTAATAAATCTCAAAGACTGAAGGTTTAGAATGTGAACAAACAAAATGGAAGTTGGTGAAAAGAGAGACATTTGAACATAATGCTAATTTGTAAAATCCATCTAACATTTTATTAATTGAATAAAGGCAATGATATTCCAATATCAATCAACCTTAGACAAAATTGGCTAAACAGTATCGCAGAAAAGGCGAAGAAAAATGGATACAAAGCAAGAAAACTTACAGAGTGATTGATATTCCTATCATCTCCATTCAAATTGGATTTTGTAGTTGGACGCTCAGGAGGACATGCATCTCTCCTGCTAGAAGCAGTATGAGCATGATCTGCAGAACTGTTAAATTTGTTTTCTTTCACTGCAGTGGTAGGAACATTTGTACCCCTCCCAAAACCAAATGCTTTTGAGGAGGACAAAATTGTACCCCGCATGCGATCAAGATACCTTGTTCCGGTACCTCCTCGGTTATAATTATTTGCAGTGACACTTTTATTATGTGCATTGTCAGTACTCTGTCCCTTTCCACTCTCTAAACCAGATTTCTGATGCTCTCTACGATCCATATCACTCTTTTTGTCCATGTCACGCTTCCTTTCACTTTCCTTGCCAGCTCTTCTTTCCAATTCTTCAGCGTCAGAGTTGCTCTTACTAGACCCCTTATCTTTCTCTTTTCTTTTTTCCTGGCGCTTCCTTTCAGCTTCCTTCTTACTGTTTTTCTCCTTACTGGGATTTAAAGATCTGCTATGATCTTTTTCAGCTTCCACTTTTTCATCTCGCAGTCTCCTACGCTCCTCCACTAACCTTGCAACCTCTTCCCGTTGTTTCCTTTCTTCCTCCTCCAAAAGTTCTTTCTCTAGCCTAGCCTGCCTTTTCTCCTCAGCTTTCCTGCGTGCCTTTTCCCCTCTGCTTTCATTGAGGCTGGCCCCATTCTCACCCCGTTTTGCTAACAGTGCCCTATGTTCAGCATCAGAAGAACATTCTTCCTTTGAACTAACTCTAAAAGTCTTTCTCCAAAGCCATCTAATGCTCAAGAAAAAAGATGTCAAAAGCTTGCAAACAAAAAACAAAATACCACAATATGACCTCTCTGTCAAACAATGCTCATCTCCAAAAAGACCAGAATTCTCATTCGTCCTCCAGCTTCCAGAATTACCGGGAACAGACCCACCAACCCAATTGCTATTCTCCAACCAATCCTGACTGCACATCCATCCATTTTCAGACCAAACCTTACTATTCAATATCTTGCCACTTTTTCCAACTAAGTCCTTAACTATACTGGAATTTGAAATACCCAACCCTGGCGGAACAGGCAAGTCCAAAACTGGTCTCTTTGAAACATGACCACAATTAAAGCACATAAACCGACCCCCACCAGGGTTCTGATCCCTATAGGGACTCAAGCAGTTGCGGCACCGCCTTGTAGCTGTCTTCCTGAGTTTCTGCATTTCTATGGCCTCAAATCTCTTCCTCTCCCTAAGCCGTGCATTCCTCCTAATACGCCAAGCCGACAGCCAGGGCATCAAAATCTCATACCAAAAGAGAGTAACCAACAATACAAAAACACAAGCCAGTCGAGGCGAAGTAATCTCAAACCGAAAAGCGGGCGGCAGAAGCTGAGAAAGTGCCCAGAGACCAATTAACGGAATAACCAACCAAGGTAGCATTGTAGCAACCCGGCGAGACCACTTCTGAATCACACACAGTATACACATTATCCTCTAACCCTAACCCTATTTCTTGTCCCAAAGATATCCTCCTTTCTTTTTCCCAACAAAAACCAATGCTTTCGAGAAAACCCTAACCCTATCTATCTTTCCCTCTTCTCCAAATCAATATCCAACGGAGTCAGACGCAGAAACTTCAGGACCCTAAAATCCCAAACCTAAAAAACAAAAAGCATTCAGAATCCCCACCAAAAAAAATAACAATGAAATCGAAATAACCCTATTGTGCACCCAGGGCTTCAGAAAAGGAATCCGAAATCGGCCCAAGAACTAAAACCAGAACAAAAAAAATCAAAAGGAACAACGATTCGGAGCTTCAGTTTCAGCGATTGTGGCATCAATCGAAAGAGAAACAGAACAAGAACCGAGCACTTACAGATTCAGCGCCAATGGCGAAAAACGCCAACAAGAAAATCTGCGAAAATGGGAGCGAAATGCGATTGGGGCAGAAGCACCGGAACGTGTTCGGAGCTGGACTCGACTCGTCCGATTCGGGTCGGAGCCTCCGTCGCAGGTTGTTCGGTGTGTTTAAGAGAGAGAGAAACTATGCGCGAGAAGAGAGAGAAACAAGATAAGAAGAGAGAGAGAAATGTGAAGAAGGAAAAGAAAAACAAAATCGGAATAACCTATGTCACTGAACCGTGTGAATAGATTGGACCGGTGACGGTGAACCGAACCGGGTCATAGTATGGTCTTTAAGAGGGAGCCCAATCCAAATGAAAAAAGGGGAAGTAGGTTAGACACTTCATTGGCTATAAATCATTTCATTTCAATTTATAATTTAAGCCATGTTATCAACTGTGAAGAGCTAACAAACACTGTTCACCTGTAAAAGCTATAAGAATAAATTAAATTCAATTTCTGTTGTAACCGATAAGATATATTTTTGTGGGGTGGGCTTCAACTTCCTTCCACTGAAGTCCATT
The DNA here is from genome assembly GCA_037962975.1 of Clitoria ternatea. Lineage (NCBI taxonomy): Eukaryota > Viridiplantae > Streptophyta > Magnoliopsida > Fabales > Fabaceae > Clitoria > Clitoria ternatea. The sequence goes on along the minus strand of CM075672.1, from coordinate 248,965,317 downwards.
GAATAATAGTAATACCTATTTTTATCTAATACAAAAAGGATTAATAGCATCTTTGTGGGATAATTGGGATTCTTCAACTTCTTGGATTTTGTAACAACAAGAACAATTCTACACACAAATGCTAAGAATATCATTCTATGTATGCTAATTGATGGAAAATAATGGATTGGTGAAGTTTGACATTAAAAAAAAAAATGAAATCTGTGGAAGGTACACTGCATATATGCCTATATGATATATAAAAAATAGAAATAAAAAGATGAAGATTTATACTCGCTCAATTCACTATCTCAAAATGATATGAATAATGTTGAGTTAGCTCAAGAAATTACTGTTACATTAGTGCAACTCATGTTTTGTAGTTTGTCATCTAACTCAAAACAAAATAAGAAAAAACAATAATGACTTTAATTACGATTAATCACAATTTAAATTAAATTAAAAAATAACTTACAAAAGCAATTGCCCATAACATATATGAAGTTGAAAGAAAGAAAAATAATAATACACATTTTTTATGAAATTAAGAGTATTTTTAAATTAGTAGTTGAAAACTAATTCATTCAAAGCATAAAAATTATTGAAGGGTGTTTTGTATCTCCTAACAAAAAAAAAATTCTATACACATTTGAATTTTAACACCTAACATCTAGCTACATATCAATTATGTTAGACTTTATTTTTTAATAAAATGATTTTTATGTCAATCATGGATGTCATCGATGCAACTAGTGATAATATTCATAGTTAAGACTAGTTGTTCATTTCTTAAAAAGTATGTTTATTGAGGATCAAATATTGAGGCTTTTCACAATCTTAACTTGTGTTGTCAATTAAGTCACAAGATATTAGAAAAAAAATTCTTTTGTACTATTTCAAATACCAAATGGGTGGTTATCTTTACTATCTCTTTGTTTTGACACTAACACCTTTCTCTTAGGTTTTTTCAAATTGGATTTTATAAAATTATTCTTTACTTAAAATCCTTAATTCAAACCCTATTATCTCGTTTCCTCATTTTCAAATTTTGGACGTACTCCACCCTAAGATTTTGTGAAAGTTAACATCTCCCGTATGGCTAGACACCACTCTTGAAATATCACCTATCATCTATCTTGATGGAGGGATATAACTTAACATTATGTTTTAGAAATAACATTTTGCTATGATTTGTAAAGAGTTTTTTTTTCACTCTTTGTTTTACATTCTTGCACCACCAATGTTTTTAGCTATCAATTTTGGAAGGCAACACCAACATTCACATTCAACGATGACTTCTTTCCAAGAGTGATAAAGGGTCTGTCGATGTTTTTCTTTTCTATTTTATGAGTTCTTGAATCATATGATTCATTATTTTTGAATCTATGATTATACAATCTAGAGTAATATCCCAAATTGTATAATCTCAAACATGCTTACGAATATAAGATTAAGTTCAAAAAAGTTAAAAGGGTGTGTTAAAAATAATATTTAATCAAATGTGACTAAGTATGGCAAAACAGGATTAGTTCACTGCATCGGCCAAAAACAGAGGAATGGAATAAAGAATTTCAAACCTGCAACCTAATGTAGCCTAGCCCATTAACCTGTCAGCTTGTGCAGGCTAGTAACGAGGTGAGGCATATTAACTTTTAAATTTTTTAGGTGGGTTAGGTGGGTCAGTCCACTAGCGCACCATTTATAGTTTGCTTTTTGCCTTGATTTTAAAGTAATTTTTTAAAAAAAGAAAAAATTGGCAAACTAGGTTGCCAACCCATGGGACAAAGGCAAGGTGGGCCAAAGCGGTCTATCTCACTTCTATTTAGCTAGTCAGCCCGCTCCAACCCATTTTGAAAATGTCATTCATGATCATTAGAGTTAGATATACGGATCGTCCTATCTCGGCCTACCCTACAATGGGCCAACATGCGATAGTTCACATAGGCCCATAAGCTAGTTTGCATATGTTTTTCTTTTCTTTTTGTTTGTTGAATTATTGGGCATTGACACAAAAACACATAAAAACACATTTTTGATATTTTAAAACATTAAAACATTTCAAAGCAAATGTTTCAAGTTCTAAATTTTCAAAATATGTTAAACATTCCAATGCTCTAACAAGTCCAATTCACTATGCATTTCGTCATATATGACATCTTAATCATCTCTATTAACTCCACACACCAATTAGTAATTAAACGTTAGGAACCTTTAACCTTTAAACAAACACTGTTGTCTCAAACCGTAAATGTAAGACTTCTAAAAATGAAAAGAAAAAAAACATTAATCCACTTTAAAACTCTTTTAATAGACAATCATCTATTAAAAATTTCTAAAACTAGTTCGAGTATAAGATTTCCATATATAAATCATAATGGAATGATTACAACCTAGCACATATCAACACCATAATTTACAATATAAACCATGTACACAGACACCATCAATATTCATACTCATTAAGTTCAAAACCTATATTATTTAGCATACATCACTTGCATGAATGATATGCAATGGTGCTTGACATCACTTTCAAAGCTGGGCGATGGTGCCTAACGACGAAGAAATGATTGTTCATGAAATTGAAGTCTAAACAAGGGAAAGAAATATGATAAATGATGTAAAGAAAGGGAAGTTTAAGTTTTAGGTCTTCATAGTATAATTTATTATTTTATTATATAATTAATGTACTTTTCATCTAAAATTACATATAGGCTACATTGGCTGACTCGTGAACCAAATTCTTAGCATGTTTAGCTCGCAGGTTTAATGGGTAAAATTGTGAAACCTGCAATCTAAACGAGCCCAATTTTTTAGATCTAAACCGTATATGAATGGGTTTTATAGGGTAGACCGTGGGTCTGGGCTCGTATACCTAGCTTTAATGTTCATGCCTCAATCAATACGTAACCATAAAATAAGAAAACAAAAAATAGAGGGCCATGAACCCATAATTGTACGTCACACAAAGCCCTATGTAAGACCTCTTCCTTCACTTTCTAAAGAGCTTGTCGATTGGCATATAGCTTTTCATAGAAATTGTGATGAAGTCGTTGGGGTTGGGAACAAAGCTTATCCCTTTTTAACTATAGTTAAGTAAGACTAGGGTTTATGAGGGAACAATGTTAGGTTTTTTAAAATTTTAGGATTAGCCATAATATTTTGAAACCCCAAATATGGTTTTTGTAATTTACCTTTAATTTAATGAAATTTCTTAGTTAAAAGTTTAAGTGAATTTGATTTTGTGCTTCTTGGATATCTTATTTTAAAAAAGTTGAGCTAACCTAAAATTATATCTTATTTTTAGGATACCCTTAAGTTTTAATAAAATTGTTATTCAATTTCTTTATTTCTTTGTTTTTTTTATTTGTATAACATTATATGGAATTTGTGTTAATAGAAGAACATACGACATTATATTACAAATTAAAGAAGAACTGTATATTATTGCAAATAATGAGTCTAATTCATCCCAAAAGCTATTAAAGAGTTAAAAGTTACTACAAGTCATATTATTAACCGATGTGAGACATGTTAACACACTTCACTACACCATTATACCCAAGATTGGACATATGATGCATGAAGTTTGTAAGACTGGACATTTGTGTCATACCCAACCCAACATTATTCTAATACCGTATTATAAATTATGAACATAATTCAATCCAAATGTTAGTTCATTAATTGGAAGTTGTTACAAATCTTATAAGAAGTATTGCAAAAAAATATTTTCTAGTTTTTTTTAATATTTTTACCATCGTTTAATACTAAAGAATAAATTAAATTTTATTTTGTAAAGTCATGAATTAAATTAAGAATTTTAATACACCAAAGAATAAAATATCTAATTGATAAGAGTAAAAAGAATAATGTGAGAATTTATTTCTCTTTTTGGCTTATACATGTTTTTTTGTTTCTGTAGTTTTTTAATTTCAGTGGTGGTAAAATATGTTTTTTCTTTTATATCCAACTTTAATCAAATATTGTGTTTATAGTCCAAACTATAAACTTGAATCTGTTAAGTACTGATATGACAAATTAAGGTTTGATCAATGTAATGGAAATTTTTTATTTTGAAATGTAATTTTGAAAATAAATTCTTTTCAAACTAAATAAATTAATTTTTTAATATATTTTTTAAATTTTTTGGAAACTACATCTCAAAACCATAAAATCTGGTTTTTGGTTTTTCAATTTCGACTTTTCGAACTATCATTTTAATTTTCAAAACACCGAGAACTTACAACTAAAAACTACTATGAATGGAGCCTAAATTATACATTAGATTGTTCAAATGGTTTTAAAATATATAAATGACTATTGACACGTGGTTCTAGTAGTTAAAATATAGTTTCTATCAATTAAAGTAGCTTTTAAATTTGTCAAAGTTTTTAATGATAAAAAATTATCTTGTTACTTATTAGAATCACATGTTAGTAGTCAGTTAGATATGTTAGAATCATCTAAAGGAACTAATGTATAATTTAGTAAGTCACAGGGTTGTTCGTCATATAATCTGTACCAAACAAAATCGCTTAATCGATCTAAAATAACTAAAAACCAATCAAATCAAAATTGTAAAAACCACATTACATGCGGTTTGAATTGAATTACGGATCTACCTTTGAAAACCGAACCAAGTTTAACTGAACCACAATCTTCAATATATTACTTTTATATTTATATCACCTTACTAAATTGCATACATGACTTAATCTTAAAGTGAGACACTTTAAGTAGTAGTTTGTAATTTTTATTATATTGAAATTTTTATATGATGATTTTGCTTTTGAAATAATTATTTTTTTATTTTATTGGGCTGAAATTATATGTCTTATATTTGATTTTACAAAAAAAATATGTAATATAAAACTGAACAAAGCGATCCAATACTAATCATATTTAACTAGATCGGATCAGGTCAGATGTCATCATATATTTCAACTAAACTACAACTTAATTATGTGATCAGATCGAATGCTATTTTATTTAAAAACTGGACCGATCTAGCAATCTGAAATGCCAACACCCATAGTTAGTTATGTCAACATGTAATAGATTCAACTTCATAGATTGGACTAAAAACCAAATGTTGAATGTAAAAGAAAGAAATATTTTAATAAATCAAAATAGAACACATTTATTTTTATTTGGATAAAGATATATTTAGACGTATTTTTCATTAGTTTGTAATTACAATACCTTGTATAAGGTCTACACATGAGCCCTTGCTCTTAATTAATGATACTATGAGTGTTTACAAATCAATTTAATCCCGCACAAATCACACAATTGCACCAAAATAGATGATAACCAATTAAACATGTAAATCAAATTAACTAAAAATCACAAATTCCAAGATATTTTTATTGGATTTTAGTGGATTTCATATGTAACTTTGAGCAAAAGTTAAGTCTATTGTATTAGATTTTTTCATAAAAATTAAGAAATTATTAAATATATAGTTATTTGAGTAAGTATAGAGTAAAATATCTTTATTTAATTTTATTATTTTATTAATAATAAATAATGTTTTAATTTATTAAGTCTCATTCATTAATGAAGAGAGAAAATACATTAATTATAAGACGATATAAAAAAACAAATTAATTATACCTTATTAAGCTCTTAAAATAATAATAATTTCAAAATGATAATAGAGATAGAATGAAAGAAGTAAATAAGAGAGTATTGCTTCTCAACTGAGAATATAAAAAAAAAGTTTAAAGTATTTGTTTGACGCGTTTGTTGGATTGCAGTAACCAGTTGGATTTGGGGCACTCTTCTACCTTACTAAATTCTTCACTCGATTATTGAATAAGATTCCCAACGTAGCAAGTAGCCTTGACTGTGTTCCTACACCATTTCTTTCCTTTCCTTTTCTTTTTTTTAAATGCTAACATTTATCCGGTTCACGTAAAAATGATAAAATACCATAAACTATCTTATTTTGTGTTTGGTGTGTCTATAAAATATGATAAATTTATTTTATTTCTATCTTATATTATTAGTCATCTAGTTTTTACTCTTAGAAAAAGTTAAAATAAGAGTAAACACGATACAATAAGAAACATGTCCATGTATTATTGTTGTTATTATTATTAATGAGTTTATTCAACCATTATTCTATTATGTTTTTATCATATTCTATCTTATTTGTTTATCTTATTGTATTATTTCTTATTCTGCCACCAAACAAATCCTAAAAATATTGGTTAACAAAGTTAAAATGAAAAATTTTTCATTTAAAAACATAATTAAAATTAAACCACTATGATTTTTAAATAATTCTTGCTTAATTTCCAATGAAAAATATTTTTATTTTCTTAAACGATGTCATTAGAACATTGATTAATAAGACCTAGTTAACAAGACCTTTATTTATTTATTTATTATTTTCATGAGCCCCATTGAAGAAAATTTTATTAATGTACGAAATTCTATGTCATGGTAAATTCGAACTTGCGAATTTACTCAAGGGAGTATTAACACATATATTACTTGCACAAACAACTAGTAAACATTCATCTTATTCTTTCCATTTATTGATATATATATATATATATATATATATATATATATATATATATATATATATATATATATAATTCTATCACTTTCGACTTATATTTAGTTTGATGGAGAAAAACGAGGCGAATTGGGATAGAAGGAAGTGAAATGAAAAATAAGTTTTTTCTTTATTTGTTTAAAAAGAAAAAGAAGAGGAGAGAGAAAAGCAATGTGCTATTAAATTAATTTCATTCTTAGTTGGATTGAAATATGATGAAAATGTATCTAATAAATATTATTTAAAATTATAAGAAATAAAAATAATTTTTTATATATCAAAATTTAATATAATAAAATTTTTATATAAATTTAATTTATTTATTATACAATTAATTTACTTCTATCCATTTTCTTTTTATCCCTTCAAACAAAACAAATTCATTTATAAGAAATAAAATAAAAATCATATTTCCATGTGTTTATTTTTTATTTCTATTTATCCAAAACAATGTATTTCGTCTTAAGAATTAATGAAGCAATATATTTTTATGTTGGAATGCTAAGATGATAGCTTCCAATGTTGGAAAGGTATAAATGTCACTTTTTTAATTATAGAACGGCTAAATTTTATGTCAATTTCTTTAAAAGATTAAGTGGACTTTTTAAGAAAATTTTAAAGACTAATTCAGTAATCACGTCATTTTAATCTTTACATGATTAAATGGCAGTTATTTAATTATTGGATTTGTGTGACTTGATATGATTCCATTTTTACATACCAAAAGTTAGGAATTCATCTATTTTTTTTATTTCATGAAGACCTTTTGAAGTACTCAGTAACCGTGTACATGCGTACAGGATTTTGTTTTTAAAATATTCATATTTATAAATTAATTTTTTAAATATTAAGTTTTTCAAACACAAAACCTAAAAAATATGCATGAAAATATGATACTTTATCATATATTTAAAAGTTTCCTTAAATCTATTACCACTTGGTATTTCTACACTTAATAATTATCAACAGATTATTTAAAATTTTAAACTATAAATTTTTAAACTAAATACAATTAATTAGTGCCCAAAAAAAGGGTATGAAGCAAGCTCTTAAACTGTCACCTCTTTGGAAAAGAACTTTTTAACTTACTAAACTTGCTTATGGGTTAGTCCTATAAAGATATCATCCTAATATATTGAGTAAAAATTAATTATTTAATATTTACTCTATCCTACATCTAATTTGTAGCATATAAAAATTGAAATTAGTTGAAAGGTTCTTATGTTAGGAAAATATCTAATAAAAATCTATATATGTATACTTAAATAGGTCATTTAAAAAAACATAAACTTGGTCTTTTTACTAAACGAACTAAGCTATATTCTAATCATGCAAGACCATAGATTAGTAGGTTGATCTATTACCACCTCTATTAATGACAAATATAAAATTAAATATTAGAAGAAGTATATTAAAAGAAATAATGACCTACATTAATTATAAATTTAATTTTTAGTTAATTTGAATTTATATCTAATCAAACTTTAGGTACAATATTATATATAATTTAGATAAATATCTATAATTAAGTCAATCACCTCCACTAACATCACTGTCAACAAAAATTCTAAAATTGTAAAATCTTTAAATATTTAATCTAAACAAGTAATTTCAAAATGAAAGAATTTAAACAAATAATTTTAAGAATGACAAAAATTGAATTAACAAGAATTAAATTTCCTAAAATTTTAAATTTCTTAGAATTTCCAAATACTCCATCCAAATGCAACCATAGTGTACCTCACTCATAAGATCCATGATGGGTTGACATTGTTCTTTAAAATCTGGATAATATAATTGTCCATAAGGTAAAAGAACAGCTCTATTGACATGGAACCTCCTTTAATGTATCATCGGTTTCTATAATTAATATCACAACTTTTCTCTTTAGAGTTATCCTGATGCATGAACTACTCGTGTGTTGAGTTGATTAAGACTTTTAGAAACTCTATTGAAAATTATATTTTTCAAGGCCTACGAATCACGACATAGTCATCCCAATAAACTATACGTTTTCCAATTCTCAAGTAAGTTCTGTCACATGTAGAAAAATTTCAGTACAGTCCCTTTATAAATCACAAATCAAATCTCATCATAATTTAAGTTTCAAAGCCTTAAATATATTTCAAACCTTCATTGGAAAATTTATAGAAAAATTAAAAAATCAATTTACTGAAACTCAAATTTGGACTATCAATCTTTTTATATCTTAAACCGTAGTACTTGAAAATTTTTATAATATTTATAAATACTTTTTTAAAAAGTTAAAACCCATATTTTCAACAGTTTAAAATAAAATATTAATGAAGAATCTTCTTCTATTTTAAGAATCAAAAGTCTTTATATATGTATATTAAAAATATTATTTTTATAAAATAATTTATCCTTTTTCTTGATAAAAAGTAACTAGAGATCATCATTTCAAAAAATATATTTTTTAAAAAATATATTTTTTAAAGATAAAAGAAAGTTATGGAAATTATACAGTTTCATTGAAAACTATGAAAAATTCCTTAAAAACAATCTGAATAAACATTAAGAAGTAAAAAAATCAAAAGTAAGAGATAAGTAAATTCTTATTGAGTTTTAGTTTTCTGTCATGCTTACTGTAACATCCTAAAAATTAAATAGCAATGTATTTAATTGAAAGAAATAAATAGCAAATAATTATACATGAGTTAATTAATACCCCAGAAGGTGGGAAATAATTAAGTTGAGAATTTTTATGACTATCAATAATTTATTATGGCTTAAATAGCTGGAAATGTACCCGATTAAAATATGAGTGTCGGACTAAGTATCTCCGATTGAGGAGTTGTTGGTTAGGGTGGTTGGGAACATTATTGGGAATCCAAAGATATCTTCAGAATAATTTTCAGATAAAGTATTCGGCCTGAACAGGGATCCTGTTTGTTGTAAAACGGAGAGATTTTAATAATGGGCCAAAACACAAAACTAAAAACTCTTCTCTTCTCTCAATCTCACATTCACTCTCCCTCCCAAACACAAACACATTTTTTCTTCTCTCCCTTATTCCTCTTCATCTTCCTCTTCCTCTCAAGACACAAGTGTGTGTGCCCACTTCCCTTTTCCATTTTTGTTTCTCCTCTTCAAGCAAGGAGAAGGTTGAAGTATTGGAAGCTTTCTCTTTTCCCTCTCCATTTTCGTCACACTCTCTTCTTTCTTGGAGCTCAAATTCATTTGACTTGAGGTAAGCTTCCCTCACCATTTTTCTTGAGCTCTAGCCATAAATAATAGGGTATTATGGTTTGTGAGAATGTTGCATGAAAGGACATCATTAATGCCATTAATGATGGAAACCCTAAGGTGGGGTGTATTTAATACAAGTTTTATAAGGGTACATTGTGGTACATGAAAATGGTGATGCATGATATGGGAAATGATGGGTATTAATGGTAGTTGTTGGGTTTTTGATGAAACCCTAACCTTGAATTTAGGGAAAATGAAAATATAAGTGTAAGAGCATTTATTAATGATGGGTGTGTGACATTAATGATGGGAGATGACATTAATGATGGAAAAATGGACATGCATGTGGGAACCCATTAGTGGGTGTAGCCTTAAAATGCATAAAAATGGATATGTACACCAAACCCATGGTGGTTATGATGGGTTAAATGAAATGAAAGTGATTTAAGACTTAAAATGGTATAAACACCAAGTGGTTAACTAAGAACATTTAAATCTTAGTGGTTGAGATAGGAAATAATTATATGGTGTGTTGTGTGATGTAGGAACCGACCCCATCGGTGAAGCAGGACCTTTGGACCGCACTGAATACTCACTAGTGGAAAAAAAGGTTTTAAGCACGGTTCTGGGGGACTTTTAAGCACGGTTCCAGAACCGTCTTTGTTCCCGCCGTCCTTGTAGATGGGGACTTTTAAGGACGGTTATTGAACCGTGCTTGTAAGTACCTTTTAAGCACGGTTTTTTTTAACCGTCTTCGTAGGGGGAACTTTTAAGCACGGTTCCGAGAACAACCGTCTTGGTAGGGGGGACTTTTAAGCACGGTTCGAAGAAAACCGTCTTCGTAGAGGGACTTTTAAGGACGGTTATTGGAACAACCGTCTTCGTATGTGTGTTTTAAGGACGGTTATGAAATAACCGTCTTCGTAGATTGCTTTTAAGGACGGTTCTACGAATAACCGTCTTCGAAGGTGGATTTTAAGGACGGTTATTCGTGGAACCGTCTTCGTAGGTGGTTTTTAAGGACGTTTCTCTCACAACCGTCTTTGTAGGGTGTTACTTTTAAGGACGGTTGTCACCATAACCGTGCTTAAAAACGTGACTTTTAAAGACGGTTTTCACTATAACCGTGCTTAAAACACACTTTTTTTTTAAAATTTTTTTTTGTTTTTTATTCTTTCTCAGAACCTGCAAGCAGTAACCAGACAGCCCAATGATGATCAATAATAGAAATGAATAGATTTCAATCAAACTATCTAAACATCAAATATGGTGCATAAAATGCATAATAATTAATTAAGCTACACTAATGGTATATAAACTACACAATAATGATATAATAAATGACAGAATTCTATTGGAGTTGTTCCTTGAGTTGAAGAAGGCTGGTGGCCCATTGGTTTCTGATTTCGTCCACGAATCCTTCAGGGAACATTGAGGAGGAGTCTCGAAAGTGCTGCAAAGACATAATCATTAATAGGTGAGCAAAAATTGTAATAGTAATATGTAAAAACCAATTAAATAAAAGTAGGCAGCAAAAAACTTACAGTTGTCCATCCATCTACTCTACCAGATTGGACAATGGTGAGCATCATCTTCATCACAAAATACCCACACTCAAAGGTGCCATCCTGCCGAAAAGACTACAAGGTACATTGATTTCACAATTGGTTATTGTTTTTGTTACTAATTGAGGTAACTTTAAAAGTAATGCTTATTAATTGAAGTACTTACTTTTGGGAAGACCCACTCTAGTCTTTTCTTGGTCACTTTGCCGCGTAGTAGATGGTACCCAATTAAAGCCCTGTAAGAGAATAAAACACCAGTTTAGTTAATAGAATGACCTAGTCAAATATGTAAACTTGTTTTATTTATAAAAATCAACTTACCCGTCGAGTATTTTCATGTAGTCCGCACCAGGACTCCCATGCAACGAACAGAAGCATGCACCAATGCCGTCCTTCGGGCAAATGACCAACAGTTGCCAATGAAGGCTGCAATGTACCGTTGAATAGTAACAACACAATCCATTATTAAATTAACAACAATAGTAACTAAATATTTATTAGACTCTTACTCTCTATGAAGTGGCGCAAGGTACACAGTCTTGTTCGAGGCATGCATCCAATTCTGGATGTATGCCTGAATCTCCTCCTTGTTGTTCCCACGAAGTTGTATTAGAGAGGGCTCCAGGAAACCATAAGTGTCATCGACACCTCTCTCTATGCAAAGTCTATGTAAAAACCTAATCAAATTAAAAACATTTAGTGTTGTAAAAATTAACAATTTAATTGATACTACAATTGAACGAAAAACATTACACTTACAGCTCCCAACACTGAATCACAGAAATGTTCAACATCGTGTTCCCCATTAGGACCTCACACAAGTCAGGTCGTGCAATGTACACTGGCAACTCACTCGGGACACCAAAAACGGATTCCTCCCATGGGACCGGGATAGTACAATTGCGTAGCCCAGCCGATATGTCCCATAGTCGTTCAATCGGATCAAGGGGGGCTCTGGCTTCTTTGATGGCTAAATTACATAAAAAAATTAGAAGCAATTTTTGATTATTGAAACCATAACTTAATATATAATTGATGCTTGGGTATACAGCATACCTGGGGTCCAGATTCTAACACAAGCCTGGTCGGCCACATAAGGAAATGTCCTACAGCCTGGCCGACGAGTCGTACCTCGGAAGTTGGAATGGGAACAACTGAATCTGCCGAGAGGACCTGTACAACCGAAATCCTTGACACACCATCAGGTAATTTCTGATGGTGAACCAAAGGGCCTAGGTTATACACTGAACCAATGGCAACTGGCTCTTCCACTCCATCCACAAATAGGTCACACTGACGGTAGTCTCCAAGATTTACGTCGTCATCATCACCGTCAGGTGCAGCACATGACCCTGTTGTGCTGACCCACCTAGTCTGCATAGTTACACAACATTTTGAAGTAATTCAACAACTAATGATAACGAATTATAGGTAATTGTTGGATTAAATAATGTACAATGTAACCTGTGGGTCCACCACCGGTGGCGGCGTAGGTTGACATTGTTGACTGAATGATGCCATCATCTCACTCCGAAACCGTGCCATCTCCTCCTGAAGCAGCCTCTGCATTTCCTCCTTTGCCTCTGCTTTCACTGCGGCAACCTTATCCTCAAAGGTCTTCTCCAAATCAGATATGGATTGCGAAGGGGTGGCAGGACGACCAAAATAGGTTCTAAGGCCTACAGAGAGAGAATAATTAGAAATAAAAATGCTATCATACATAATCCAAGACTATTAATGTAAACATACCATGACCTCGACCAGCTGCACGTACTCGTCCAGGGTGCTCTGGTCGGCCGATGGCGGCGGTCAATATATCATCCCTACCATGTGACACAAATGACCCTTGGGTCGACTGCTCAACCAAAGAATCCTGCAATCACAACTCAGTGATTAGTTTTGTTAGGGTTTGATGGACAATTAACGTTTCATAAAAAGTATTGAGAAGCTTTGTACTTACAATCCTTGAGACAACCTCCTCAACATATGATGAAGTGTACTGACCATTCTTCTTCGTCCTAGCACGCTTCCATTTTTCATGGCGTGCGGGTGGGGAGGGGGGATCCACAATAGTAGCGTCAGGGTGGCTACCCTGACGTTGCCTAGATTTCTCCTCCACTATCCGCTCCTCCAATAATCGGTAACCCCCACGTGACAACCTGTGAGGGCAGTCATTTTTCCCCTGAATTTCCTGTGCTTTCATGCGTTTGGCCTGCATCAAACATAATTAAAAGACACATAGGGGTTATACATTCTTTGTGCCTGGATGCCTGTATGCCTGGATACATAATCAGTAAAAGATACATACAATAAAGTCATCTGTGTGCCTGGATGCCACAAATGCATCCCAGGTCTGTCGATCTATGGATGTGTATTTATCTCCAGGGAACTCACCCTGCTTCTTCCCGTAGACATACCTAGCATTTAAAATATTTGAATTAAGTACACGATAACTTAAAACATGATGATTTTAAACTAACTTTATATTTTAAAATTAAAATATACGTGGTGGTCAGGTTGCTCTTGAATGTCCTCCATCGGTCAGCAATCTCAGACATAATCTTCCTACGTAGTGTATCAACTGCAGGAATATCCCAAGCATCCTACAAGTGCCAAATAAACATTTTTCAAATTATTACGCATATGAAATTACAATACGAGTAAATAAATGTACAGATAAATGTACTTACAACAATATCAACCCAAATTGCATTCTTCACGACCTCCTCAACACTATCCCAATCAGGGATAATGATGGACACCTTCGTCCGTGCCAAGACACCTAAGTAACTCTGAAACTTGGCGGCGTTGGGTCCTGAAGTCCTCCCGGTGCAAATATCAATGTCAATATGGGTCCGCTGACCCTGATGGCGCCTAAGTGCAACACTGGTCATCCGGGTAACACCTCTCCTCCTAGCTGAGGAATCGGTGCTCTGGGAGTCAGATCTCGCATGCAAATCCTGATCATCCATAGGTATCTGTTCAAAAAAACAAAAATATAACTGGTGAGTATAAAAAATCAGCTTTAGCAAACAAGAATCAATTTCTAAACATGATGAATAATATCCCAACCGTACCCTATGTTTCCCATAGACCCTCCTGGTGGTCATTACGAGTCGCAACTATATCATCTATGAGATCTTCCACAACGTCGGTTGGTGTGCGTGTTGTAAGAGAAGGTATGTCTAGGACATCAAGACATGGATCCTCAATGTTGTGTCTACCTTGGAGAACAAGTGACCATCGTTTATCTGATGGGTCAACAACGTAGAAAACTTGTTTTACTTGAGCTGCCATAATGAAAGGCTCCTCCTTATGACCAACCTTGTTTAAGTCCACTAACGTAAAACCAAAGTCATCTATTCTGACACCATTTTTGCTATCAACCCATTTACATTTAAAAACAGGAACTGTGAAACGACCATAATCAACTTCCCATATATCTTCAATGACACCAAAATAACATAACTCAGCCATGACAGGGTTTTTATCCTTTGAAGTGGAAAAATGCATTGATTCGGCCACAACCATAACTCCAGAGTTCTGCACCGTACTCTTGTCATCTTGAATCCTTGTATAGAAAGAATAATTATTTATGTCATAGCCACAATAAGTGATTACATCAAAGTTGGGTCCTAGTGCCAGTCGATGCAATGTCTCAGAAGCAGATGTATCTTTAAGAAGACTCATTTTGAACCACTGCATGAACGTTTTGTTGTGTTCGTTCAACACCCACTTTTCAGCCATTCTAGGGTAGTTTCTTTTGACTATGTCTTTATGTGCAGCTAAATAAGGGAGCACAGCATCTGTGTTGTTCAAAATATAAAAGTGTGCTTGGAGTACTTCATCACGTGACATGCTTTTAATTTTTTTCCCAATGGTACCTTTTCCATCCAATCGCCCTTCGTGACGAGTCTTCGGAATACCAATGCTTTCAGCCTGTGACATATAATCTGTGCAGAACTCAATTGCTTCCTCTGCAATGTACCTTTCTACTATCGATGCTTCAGGACGGCGTGGGTTCTTCATATAGCCTTTCAAAATTTTCATGTATCGCTCAACAGGATACATCCACCTCAAGAACACTGGCCCACACATACGGACCTCCCTCACCAAATGGATGATTAAATGTACCATTATATCAAAGAATGAAGGAGGGAAATACATTTCTAATTGGGATAGTATAAGAAACCCTTCCTGTTCTAACGCTTCTAACTCATCATGGGCGATTACTTTAGCACATATGGCATTGAAAAACAAACACACCCTTGTTATCACATGTCTGACATTTTGAGAGAGAATGCCACGAATGGTAATGGGTAGAAATTGTTGGATCAGCATATGACAATCATGTGACTTCAAACCGACTAACTTTAGATCCTTCAAGGAAACACAAGTGTTAATGTTGGAACCGTACCCAGATGGAACTTTGACACCACACAACGATTCACAGAAACTTTGTTTCTCTTTTCTAGACAAGGTATGACATGCTGGCGGCAAGTATGTTCGTTTGCCCTTTACTTGTGGGTGCAACTCCTCACGTATACCCAACAACTCCAAGTCTAGATGCGAATTTAGGCCATCCTTTGTTTTTCCAGGTATGTTTAACAGGGTTCCAACCAAACTATCGCACACGTTTTTCTCCACATGCATCACATCAATACAGTGCCTCACATCAAGCTCTTTCCAATATGGCAGATCGAAAAATATTGACCTCTTCTTCCACGTGTTTTTTGAGATAGACTGCTTCTCAGACTTACCAAGAACCACATTAACTTGTTTCACCTTTTCATATACTTGACGACCAGACAACGGCGGGGGAGGCATTTCAAACTCTTGTGCACCATTGAACGACTTCTTCAACCTACGAAGTGGATGATTAGGTGTGAGAAACCTACGGTGTCGAAGATAAACATTTTTCCTTCCATGATGTAGTCGATCAGAACTAGTTCCCTCCTCACATACAGGACACGCTTTATGTCCTTTGACGCTATAGCCCGAGAGGTTACCATACGCTGGAAAATCATTGATCGTACAGAATAACATGGCCCTCAAATTGAATGATTGTCCTGTTAGCCCGTCAAACACATCAACCCCCTCTACCCACAACATTTTCAGGTCTTCAACTAACGGAGATAGGTATACATCAATGTCGTTCCCTGGTTGTCGTGGACCAGAAATCATCATTGATAACATAACGTACTTCCGCTTCATGCACAACCACGGCGGCAAGTTGTAAACAAACAACAAAACAGGCCAAGAACTGTGGTTTGTGCTTTGGTTCCCATATGGGTTCATACCGTCTGTGGCTAGTGCAAGCCTAACATTTCTTGGGTCACGGGCAAAATCTGGAAACATCGTATCCATTTTCTTCCACTGTAATCCATCTGCCGGATGCCTAACTAATCCGTCAACAACCCTTCCATCAACGTGCCATCTCATAAGCTTCGCATCATCTGCATTGGCAAATAGACGCTTTAGTCGTGGAACTATAGGGAGATACCACAACACCTTCGCAGGAGACCCTTTTTTGCAGAAATCATCAGAATCAACCTCTTTCTTCTTATACCGTGACACCCCACACCTAGGACATCGATGCAGCATTTCATACTCACCACGGTATAATACACAATCATTTGGGCATGCATGTATCTTCGTATACTCCAAGCCCATAGGACACAACACCTTTTTAGCCTCATAGTTACGATTTGGCAAAGTGTTACCAACTGGGAGCATTTCTTTCAACAACTTAAGCAAGTCAGTGAAGCTTTTATCTGTCCACCCATTTATCGCTTTCAAATTAAATAATCGTAAAACTGCTGACAACCTCGTGAAATTAGAGCAATTCGGATACAGTGGCTTTTCAGAATCCTCACATAGACTCGCATATACGTGAGCTCTTTTAAAACTTTCTACCCCTACATCACGGATCATATCCTCAAGTCGGTCATCTATGTCATCATCAACCTCATGAGCAAAGCTTTGGTCTTTTGTTTGAAAACTAGTACTTGGCACCTCAACATGTTCACCATGCCATATCCATCGCGTATAACTCTGAAGAAATCCATCACACAACAGATGTTCTCGAACAACTGTCAATTCTAGCCGGCGCATGTTTAAGCATTTAACACAAGGGCAAAAATACGTTCCATTCACCTCTTCAGCATTTCGTATCACGTACTCTATGAATGTTTCGACTCCACCCTCATATTCTGGACTTATACGTGAAGCAGTTATCCAACTTCGATCCATACTCACTGTTTACAATACCAGTAAATTTAACGGTGCTATGAATCTTACTTTCTTCACAAAGGTGGTGGTCCTACCCATTCAGGATGAACAATTTTCTATACTCATAGCTGCATACAACTTAGAAGTTATTTTAAATTTTGATAAAATTTCGGCAGCATTTCGCATTGGTCTCTAAGTACACAAAATGAAAGTGGTCACATAATCTTCAACCACAATCAAATATGCACCCAGAGAACAATACAAAACTTAACTAACCAAAACTTTATCAAATTTTAAAATAAGTCCTAACTTGTACATAGCAATGATGCATAAAAAAATTGTTCATCCC
This sequence comes from Clitoria ternatea, assembly GCA_037962975.1. NCBI lineage: Eukaryota > Viridiplantae > Streptophyta > Magnoliopsida > Fabales > Fabaceae > Clitoria > Clitoria ternatea. Next base: position 248,947,412 of record CM075672.1, on the reverse strand, counting down.
AAACTGTCTAAACAGACAATTCAAGATTCAACACAAATAATGAAATCAATTAATTTAATTACCATTTGTGTCGAATCTCAAACGGGAAACTATGGTTCACTCATTTACAATTTAAAAAATCACAAACTCATTTAAATGGACTAAATAAACTTATCACATCATAAACAAATAACAAATCAAAATTACCAAACAAAACTAACAATACAATAATCTATAGCTAACGACATTAATCTATATCTACCAATATTAATTGTTTAATTTTGTTACAATGTTCATGTTTAATACAATGTATATTATTTTATCTTGACAAGTAACTTTTTATTTACTTGGAAATATCATTTTTTTTGTATTTCATTTTTTTAACTAATGTAAGGAATAATAGTAATCTTTATATATTTATTTAGTGGAAATATCAACATTTTTACTTCAATATCAATTTAAATTACTAAAATTAAAACAGAAAATTTCAAATAATTAAAGACTAAGCCTAACATGCCAAACATCCATACCAACATTGCATAACTAGAAGGGAAAAAATGAGCTTAGGAAAGAACCTGTGCACGCCGTACGAGAGAAGATGGAGACCGCCTTTTGCCAATGTAGAAAGAAGAAGAAGAAGACTTGGAATGAGAAATGGAGAGACGTTCGTCGTTTGCTAATGTGGGAGACGTTCGTCATTCGTGGGTGCAGAGAAATGGAGGGAGGATGACTTATGTGAATGAGAAAGAGAGGTAAGGAGGGGAAGATGACTTTCGTAAGAGAAATGGAGGGGAAGAGAAAAATATGGCCACGGGTGCAGAGGAATGGGGGGGAAGATTACTTTTGTCAAGGAGAAATGGAGGGAAGACAAAGAGGTGGGAGGGAAGACAAAGAGCTGGGCACGGGTGCAGAGGAAAAGGGGAGCCTAAAAATATTTTAAAACAGGACCTATAAGGACGGTTCAATGGTAACCGTCTTCGTAAATCAACCTTTTAAGGACGGTTGTTAAACAACCGTCTTCGTATATCAAATTAAAAATTTTAAAAAAATTATAATAAGCTTTAAGGACGGCTAAAAAGAACCGTCTTCGTATGTGCTAAATTTAAAATTTTAAAAAAATAATTACGAAAACCTTTAAGGACGGTTGTTGAAGAACCGTCTTCGTATGTATCAAATTAAAAATTTTAAATAAAATATTAATAAGCTTTAAGGACGGTTAAATATAACCGTCTTCGTATGTGCTAAATTTAAAATTTTAAAAAATAATTATGAAAACCTTTAAGGACGGTTGTTAAATACCCGTCTTCGTATGTATCAAATTAAAAATTTTAAATAAAATATTAATAAGCTTTAAGGACGGTTAAATATAACCGTCTTCGTATGTGCTAAATTTAAAATTTTAAAAATAATTACGAAAAACCTTTAAGGACGGTTGTTAAAGACCCGTCTTCGTATGTATCAAATTAAAAATTTTAAAAAAATTATAATAAGCTTTAAGCACGGTTAGAAACAACCGTCTACGTATGTGCTAATTTAAAAAATTTTAAAAAATAATTATGAAATCCTTTAAGGACGGTTCTCTCTGAACCGTGTTTATAAAGGGGTTTTAAACACGGTTGAATTTATAACCGTGTTCGTAGGTACGTTTAAAATTTACAAAACTGCCACCGCGTGGTTTTTAAAGACGGTTTTAGGATAACCGTGTTCATATCCCGTCCTTATATCCCTTTTTTGCACTAGTGACCACTTCTCTTGAGGTAGGAGGGGGTAACATTTTCTAAATACATGATTTCATCCATTGTTGATATATATATATATATATATATATATATATATATAAGTGTGACCCCTTGTTTTGATTTGGATGAATGATTAAATGCTATGAATGGCTTGAGATGCATTTGGAATAATTTGTATTATGTGGTAAATGTTTGGGATGATGACTCGATGTCAATTGATATATGGCTTATGATTTGCTAAGTTTGATGTCATAAATATGATTGGATTGTATATAAATATGTGAACAACCATGATATGTATATTGATGATTATTGGTTGCCACTAACAATTGATGTGAATGAAAATCTAATGATAATTAGTGACTGAGTATGATGGTGATGTTGAAATCCACTAAAATGCATTGATCTGCATTTGCATCCATGGCATAACATACGTTATCTGGTCTGGAAGTTAGAGATTCTAATAGGCGGGCCCAGTGGGAGGGCGACCCAATACACGAGTAAATTGTATTGTTCCCTAGTGATTCAATAGGATCATGAAGTTGTCCATAGTTTGGTGCCGAGGCACCCTATGTGGCGGGCTCAGTGGGTGGGCGACTCTATGATGAGTGAGTATCCTCAGTGTTTCTAATGGGAAACGACTCTCTTGATGTGTGTTCGGGAGGGGCTCGTAGCACTTGTAGCAATTATAGCCATGTTGTTGAATTCGCTTGTCACGGGGTAACTAGTGCTACAAGGAGGCAGTGACGGTTTGGTACCAGTGAAAGATGTTCTTATGCATGCAAATGACGAGATAAGTGTACACATTTTGTAACGCCCCGGCCGCTTTTCAGGAATGAACGTCTCGCCCCACAGACCTTTCCAATGTGCTTTTGTCCTCACTCACACATTTCCTGAGAACTTCCCAGGAGGTCACCCATCCCAGAATTACTCCAAGTTAAGCACGCTTAACTTTGGAGTTCTTAAGTGATAGGCTACCGAAAAGGCTAATGCATTTGTTGGTATAGGTAGTACGAATTCATTCCTTTAAGCTATCCTCGATTGTATAGTCCCATACCTATACAGTCTTTGGATCCCTCTCATTCTGGTATATATTCGATTCGTTCATGTGTCCCTCCTACTGGAAGCCTGCCAGGAGCCGCTCCTTGTCCGTGCCCATGCACCGGCGATCACTCCCCGCCCTTAACAGCGCCGGCATGTCACACATTTACTACTACAATAGGGGTATAGTAGCATACCTATACTTAACCCACATATTACATGATATTGTTTCCCACAGTCGGATTCGCATTTGATACTATGATGTTTGTGAATATGCATTACTTATAAGAGCATTTGCATATAGCCAAAGATATGTCGAGAGATTGATGGCCTTTAGAGGCAATGAGTATTGAAAGTGAATGGACTAATATGTAGTACTAACCTTAAAGTGATGGTTGTGTTTGATATGTGTGTTGATAATTTGTTATATACATAATGCGAATGCATTGAGTAAGTCATGTATTTTGTACATATCGATATAATGCATAAATTGATTACATGAAACCATGACGGGATTCATGAGGTGCTTATGCATATGCGTATTATCATAATGTATGATATTGATCCATTTAGTACATGTTACTCACCTCTTAGTTATTATTTTTAAAGGTTGATGTAGGTATGTTAGACATACTACCTTTTGGAGGCTGAGTTGGAGAAGGTAAATATGGGGGAAATGCTTGTAGGCCTTGGCCGGTGGCAAAATTTTGTATAGCATATGTATGTGTGCATGCTTATATTATATAATTTGGTTTTGGATTTTTGGGGGTCATGGATGAAATTAGACCCTAATGTTTGATGGCTAATTTCCTTGTATGACTTTGACAATAAATAGAGACAATGTGATATTTGATTTTGAGCTAAGTCTATGAATGAATGATTTAAGTTAATTGATGATAAAAATGAAATATGCAATAGTATGACCATTAGTTGTAGAAGATGATAGCATGCCTTATTTGTGCATAATTGGGAAGTGGATAGACCATATTCCTATTGGGTGGCTAATACCTCTTGTAGAGGGAATCTATAACTCATAATGCTTGTTAATGACTTAAATACATGTGTGGTTGAAGCTAAATAGGCCTATAATTCAAATTGGCATGTCTAGTTAGTCCAAAATATGCCCAAAACGGCCTTTACGTATATGATGATCTAGAGCTAAAATCATGAGGCGGGACTTGTTGGGGCAAGTCCTAATTAGGTGCCTAAACGTGTGTCAATTGATGATTTAGGTCAATTTTGTACATAATGTGTTTTGGCATCCCTTGTAATTTGAATCACTAAGGTTTTTATGCAATTATTGATAAATTCTCTTAAGCGAGATGAACTTCGCTCAAGCAAATTTGTTATGCATCAGATATATGGTGTTTGGCTTATTTTTGCTCAAGCGGGTGTGGCTTCGCTTGAGCGAATTCCTTCGAAATTGAATCTATCACTTTTTCGCTCAAGCAGGATGTGCCCCGCTCAAGCGAATTAGTTACATTTGGCCACTGGACTAATTTCGCTCGAGCGAACCTATCTCGCTCGAGTGAATTAAACGGAATTTAGCCACTGGACGTTTTTTGCTCAAGCGGTTGTGGCCCGCTCAAGCGAAACTCTTGGGTCTGATTGTATGCGATGCTTTGCTCAAGCGATTTGCATGCACTTAAGCGAGTGTATGTAATTTCGCTTAAGCGAGTGACATCTCACTTAAGCGAATTGACATGTTTTTGATTTCTTCATTTCCTTTCTAAATTTTGGGTCTTTTCTCATATCTTTATATATCGGACTAGGCGTATGCCTTGTATACATGACTATTTTCTGTTGTAAACTCGTTTATCTTGTATATGTAATTAGGCTAATTATTACCGATCCAATTTACAAAATCTTTAACTCCCACTCTTTGGTTTTCCGTGGTTCGGGTCTTGATGTAATGTTAAAGTGTTAAACCTCTTTTATCAACACGAAAAATTTACTCGCACTTTTAAAGAATCAATTATCTTAATTACATCAGATCCGGGTTCAAGAAATCGAGGGTGTGACACTTGCTACATGTCCATACTCCATAACAATACAAAATGATCATTCATAAATCAATCAAACAAAAATAACACAGCCATTATACATAACCATCACAATTTCTTTTGAAGTATCTTAGTTACTAAAGTCTATATTAAGTCTTAATGGTCCAGTCATGATGTTATTTGGTTCATATCAAGTCCAAAATAATCGAATAGTCATATAGGTCCATCATAGTCCAATCATCGCATAGGTTTACCTCAGTCCATATGAGGTCATAATAATCCAATTCTCAAATGATACAATTTATATTAAGTCAATTAATATAAATCACACCAGATATTTTAAATAAATTTATTTATTTATTTATATATTTTACTTAAGGTAATAATAAATATTACTTTAAAATATATTAGTAGTTCATACGTTTAAAGGAGTAGGGGACTCATCCCATTATTGTTATGTTTTCCCATATTATATTCTTATCTTATTTCCCCTTACCTCTTGTAATTTGATTCGTTATGGAAAGTCCGTATACACTTCATCTTCGAGTTCTAAAACATACGAATTTTATGTTAGTATAATTACGATATATGGAAATTTCAAAAATTGTATAACATAATTATTTCAAATGAAACTTTTTACATAAAAACTTCATCTCTTATTTTTTGTTATAGAATATGAAAATAAATACATTATAATTATTATAAAATTAAGATTTTAAAATTTTCCGGTGTAGAATAATTATTAGTAAATTTTCTTCTATAAGAATTACCAATAATAGTAATAGATAAATAGTAATTGGTAAATAATGAATGGTAAATCATAACCAGTAAAAATAAATAATATCTAATAAATAGTAAATAGTAATCGATAAATAGTAAATTGTAAAAAGTAACCGGTAAATAATAAATAGTAAATAGTAAATAGTGAATAGTAACTAGTAAATAGTAGATAGTGAATAGTAAATAGTAACTTGCAATAGTAATTTACTATTTGCAATAGTAATTATTAATAATATTTAATTCGATACAATAATAGATTTTAAGTGATATAAAAACATTCGTAATGATGAAAAGAGTATAAAAGAAAATTATTATTACCTCATGATTTTTTACAGAACCTCTTCTCTCTAGAAAATATTCGCCTATCTACACCTAGTATTCTTCCCTCAACATTATTATATTTCTGAATTTTTGTGAAATCCTTTATTTCCTTGCCCCCTATTTATAGAAATTTTTTTTACTGTATATTTTATTATTTTAATATTTTAGTTATTGTACAAGAAAGGAAATTGACACTGGTTATTGTGTCAAATTTGAAAATTTTATGATTGCACAGTATCATGCATAGGAGATGGTGGTTGAAATTATGAAGGGGTGTGATATAAATCTAGGGGGTGTCAAAAGAAATTTTTCATTTTTTTTGAAAATTCTTAAATAATATAATGATCAAAAGGTTCTAAAGAACTATGGTCAAATTCTATCAAAATTCTAATATAAAATTTTTCATAATATACAAAACAAAATAAAATAATGATGGAAATATGAGTGTTACAACTCTAATACCTTAAAAAATTTGCCCTCAAAATTTATGTTCTTTAGGCAAACAAGTGAGGATGATACTTTTTCATCTCAGTTTTAATTTCTTATGTAGCATCTTCACTTCTCGTTCCGTTCTAGAGGACCTTTATAAATGGAATTTCTTTACCTCTTAACTTTTTTTATTCTTTTATAAGTTATTCTGATAGGTGGTGCATCATACGTAAGATTATCTTTAACTTGTATGACATCAGGTTCAATGACATAAGAAGGGTCATATATGTATTTTCATAATTGTGACACATGAAAAACATTATGGATATTTGAAAAAAAGGGTGGCAACGCTATTTGGTAAGCTAAAGGGCTAACTTTCTTAATTATTTGATCAATACCAATAAATTTAGGAATTAGTTTTTGAGATTTCATTGCCTGACCGACTCTATTCGTAGGTGTGACTTTCAAGAATACATGACCTGTTTGAAATTTGAGCGGCTTCTTTCTTTTGTCATAGTAACTCTTTTGCTTACTTTGTGTTATCCTCATCTTTTCTCGAACCATTTTGATTTTCTCTATGGTCTGCCGTACTAACTTTGGTTCTAACATCAAGTTTTCGCCAGTCTCAAACCAACATGGCGGAGTCCTAAATTTTCTTCCGTATAATACTTTAAAAGGTGCCATGCCAATGCTAGTATGGAAACTTATTGTTGTAGGTGAGCTCCACATATAATAAGAACTGATTCCAACTTCCGTTATATTCCAACATACAAGCTCGTAATAAGTCTTCTAAAGATTGTATTGTCCTTTTTGATTGTCCATCAGTCTGAGGATGATATGCTGAACTCAAACGTAGTCTTGTTACCAAAGCCTTGTCCATCAATCCCAGATTCATTGCAACTTTGATCAATCCCAATCCTAGGAATTTAGGCACACATGGAAGGTAGGGAAATGGAATACAAAGAATGAAGGTGTAGAAGATGAGAGAATTTAGAGAGAGAAGAATATTAGAGAGAGAAAGAAAATCTGCAAATGAGTAATTAGTTAAATCTTGCATGGTGGATTATTACAAATTAAGTTATCTTATAAGTATATATACTAATTTTACTAACTACCTAGACTAATATTTACAATCATGCCATTAATGAATTATGTACACATAAATATGTTCACTTAAGTTACTAGTATACAAGAGTTCCAAGCAATCTTAAATTTCGTGAGTCATGGGCATATGCATAAGCGTGCCAACATTGCATGGGCATGGGTGTGTGACCCTTGATCTAGAGAATGAGCGTTTGAACATGGGGACTGGATGTATGGGTGTTGGGGCACTAGCTTGGTGGGTCTGGATGAGAAATCCTTGGGCGTGTGGATATGAATGCTTCTGGAATGATGTTGATGCTTGAGCATAAGTCTAGGCGTGACATGAGCATTTAAACACGTGGCTACTGGGTGCTTGCATATGCTTGGAGTGAGAACCAACGTAGGTTTATGCTACACAGCGTGCCTACATATGGTGTGTGAGACCTGGGCCAACTTATGATGCTTACATGCACAATGGACCAGCATGAGTGTACGCCACCCAACATGCTCATTAGCGGTGGCTGGCTTTTAGGTATGCTTGCATGTTATCCCTTGAATGCATCTCAGCGTGGGTCAAGTGTTCCATGGGTGTACACATACTTGTTGTGCCTGAAACATGATACAAATTCATACACCCACGTGCCTACGATGAGGTTAAATTACCGTATTTCATAAATTTAAAATTTAAAGCTAATAATTACATAACCAGTAATAAAAATACAAATAACTTAATAAAATGACTAAATTACTAACTTGTTGAATATTTAATGGATATGCTCCTAAATTAATACAAATGAGTCATTAATTAAGAAAATAATATACGAAATAGACCTAATAATTAAGCTTTTTCAAACCTTATCACATCCCCGAACTTAAGACTTGCCTGTCCTCAAGTAACAACTAAATTTTCTTAATTAATGTATTGGATCTATTTTCCTCATCAAGCCAAACCTGAACAAATTTCAATTGCACCACACAATTAATAAACCTTTTCAATTGATCCACAATAATCTGAATACAACACTTTAGTATGCAAGCTACGATGATGATGCTTAAATCTCACAAGTTAGGTATTTCCTCTTGCACTCAATGTTTGGGTTAACAATGATACACTCTCACTTGCAGGACAATATGTAAACATAGGCTTGCAACTTTCCTAAGCATCATATATATAAATAAATACACATGAATCAATAAGGACTTTCTTTGGCTTGTAATGAGGCTAAGTTACAGGTTTTTCTGGTCAATGCAAGGTTCATTGGATGTGTTTCACTGAGGTTTGTCTTGCCTCGACCTTACTATACTTCCTTTCTTTAGTTCCTAAATACTTTTTCTAGAGAAAGATAGAAGGTGATTTGGATATTTTTGGTGCTTGTTTTTCTTATCTTTTCAGAATTTTCTTAATATATTTTTGTTTAGAGCTTTGCTCTTTTTCATATTTGCTTTTCCTTTGGATTGTTCTCTTTTTCTTTTCTTTTGTATTTCCATTTGGCCTTTCTCCTTCTCTTTCTCATTCAATTTTTTTAGATTCCTCAATTTTCAAAGTGTGCCTTTTTCTTGTTGTGGGGGCATACTCTACATCTCCAATGCTAAGTGCTGACCATTTAGACTTTACCAAATGGCTCTATAGCCAATTTTCTAGAGTCGGGAAAGCCATGTCTGGCAAAATTTTGATTACGAGGTACATCACCCTAATTGCCAGATACATAAGAGTAGACCTGTCCCGTGACAAGGTTATCTGTGCTCCAAAAAGGGTTGATATGGATGAATTGATTCACATGGGCATGATTATAAAGGATTCCGATTTACATTATTTGGTTATTCTTGGAAGAAAGGTACCTCTCCCTTTGCTAGACCTAGCTCTTACGAGTATATATGACAAAGATTATTTTCTTTTTATAGGTGATAATGTAGGGGGTGAGGTGCCCCTAAACAGGGAAGTACCAGAGCAACAGGGCCTACACCATTATAACCCATCACCTCAAGAAGCTAGATTTTCATTTGCCCAGATGCACTCTTTGCTGCAAGATATGCGAGCAAAGCAAATAAGACAAGGGGAGGAGCAGATGCGACAAGACGTCAGGATCGATGCGATGTATGATTGACATATCCAGCAGGGCCACTTCCCTCCACCTTTGAAGTAGACATCTCTCAGGTAAGTTTTCTAATCTTGTTCTTCACTGTTTAAACATTGAGGATAATGTCCACATCTAGTTTGGGGTGATAGGATAGACAACTTACCTACTTTTCTGTTTTATTTTTATTTGTCTTTATTTATTTATTTTTAGTATTTATTTTTGTTAGGATAGTTATTTATTATTTTTCTTAGCATGTCTTTGTTTTTCTCTTACATGTTAGGTATAGGCATTAATTGTTTTCTGGTAATTATTGCATTGACCTGGTTGTTGATTGTGAGTATAAGATCATAAAACATCTTTGGAACCCCCATAAATTTTTTTAATGAACTTTACATAATTTAATAGGGTGATTGTATGTTTGTCAAACAAATGATGAAAATCTTTTCCATGTTTCTTTAGATTTGATTTACCTTGTAGCCTATAAAAGGTATTTACATTGCAAATTTTTAAACTATTATTATTCTTGCTTGAGTGAGATAATTCTTTTTAAGTGTTATAGAACTTAGCTTGTGACCATGACAAAGTGGTGTTTGATTGTGTACCCTAGAATGATTAAGGCAATTTAGGCATTCTTGAAGCCCTAAAAATATTTTTTGAAAATTTATATCCATTAGTTGCCCCCCTTTGAGCTTTTGTTTTTTACGTTCTTTGGAACCCTTTTTCATTAAAGAGGTTTTGAGTACACAAATAAGGAACTAGGAGAACAACAAAAATTGAAAAATAAATGACCTAAAATAAGAAAAATCAAGGGAATGGAAAATTGAAATGGAAGAGAAAAGGAAGAAAAAAATGAAAATAAGAAAAATAATAAAAAAGGGTTGAGAAAAAAAATAGAGGGTCCTTAGAAATTGTTAGATCTTCGATAGCTATTTCCTAGTTTCTATTAATCTTGAAAGGCCACTTATAATTATGATTTGAGCCTTTTGTGATATCTTTTTCTTGGCTTCCATACCTTACGTTTTATCTCTTGGCCCCATTACAACCATGAAAAGACCTTTTGAATTGGGTGCACTTTCTTAGTACTGTGGAGCTAGGGTCACTTGGTTTAAAAGAAAACATGAATTGTTTGGCATTCATATTTCACCCCTCATTTCTAAATTTAAAAAATCATAATTCTGTTTTGTTTCCTTTGCATGTTAGATCCTTGCTTATTTTTCCATGACTTGATGAGTTTGATGATGGCTTGAGGATAAGCAATGTCTTAGTTTGGGGTATTTTGATGTGTCTATAAAACACATCATTTTAAGGTTTATTTATTAGGCATATTTAGGTCTTTCTACATAATAATCCCCTAAATTCCTTGGTTATTTCATTCTTTCCCTCATTTGCTACTCTGCTTACTAGTGTTGTAGACTAATTAGGTTAGAAGACCTTATTTGGGGTCAATATTAAAAAGCAATTCATAACAAAGCATTCATATGCCAAAAAATAATAAAATTAAATACTTTCAGTGGCCTACGCAAAGGAAACCACAGTCAGGCCATGGTTTTAACAACCATGGAACCAGCTGTCAAAAAAGTGTAAACAAGGCCCTGGCATAGCAAAGCATGGCTAGGTCATGGTTTACTCCACGATCGTGGTTCGTGTTTGACAAGTAAACCATGTTTGCACGTTTTTACACGTATTTAAGCCAAAGAAGGGTCCAGGTTCAAGGGTTTTGCATTTTTGGAGGCTGAGGCATATTGTAGAGGCAAAATAAAGGAGAAGTGGAGGAAATTTGATAATTCTACACATCTTTATGGTTGGTTTTAGGATTTCCTTTGGTTTTCTTAGTTTATCTTGTAATCCTTGTTTTAGAGAACCTATGAATTCAATTGTTTGATTTGTTCTCTACTAAACCATGTGTTGCTAAGTAGATTTCTTGGGATTTAAGGGTGAATTATAATGTGATTGATGTGATTTTTACTCTGTTTATAAATGAAATCATTACTTCCTTCAGTTGCTTAATGTGTTTATGCGCTCAATGATCTAGAGATAGGCTCGAGTGATTTTTAATTAAATTGGGAGGGACTGAGAAGTAAACCTTTTTAATCAATTTAGGCAATTGAACCTAAGATTGAAACTACGAATGTAATTAAATCTTTTGAGGACTTTAAGATTTTCACAAAACGTTAATGAGCTTTATTTTCAATGCAAACGTTGTTCTTTGAAAATAGAGTACTTTAGTGGAACTCTGAGAAAAGAAAACTAATATTTTTAGAAAATTTGTCTTGGTCTATATGATAGTAAGAGATAAAACAAAATCCTTAAACATCAAGACAACAATTCACTACTCTAGGATCCTAGGATGCGTTTAAATTGATCCTTTTTCTAAAGAACTTCTCTATTGCGTTTTTAATTAATTCTCTTTTTAAATTCTTTAAGCAAAACAACTTTGAATTTTTGTCTAGATAATTAGAATTAAAATTTTGAGTACTTGAGAATACAGTCTCTGTGGAGACGATATTCTTTGTATTAAGCGACACACTCGTGCACTTACGGGCTTGTTACTCCACCGCCACCATCACCATCATTACCATCATAATTGTTGTCACCATTATCAAGGCAACAATGACATCCACCACCACCATCGTTGCTACTGAAAGCATCCATTCCACCACCACCACTGTTGTAGAAGATTTATTATTACTATTAACATTATTATATTATTGTTGTTGTTCATGTGTAAAGTAGTTTTAATCATAATTATGGAAGTTTTACAACAACTTTTAAAATTTAAAATCATATAAACTAAAACAGAAAACAGAAAACCAAAAACCACCCCGAACAAGCCATAATTGAGAAAGTTTGCTTAAAAAGCTATTTTTAGCTTCTTTATTTATTTCATCATTTTTTAAAATTAGAAAATTTTATTGTCCTTCAAAAAAATTATACAATTGATTTGATAAAGGAAAAGGAAGTCTCATTTCATATACAAACTATAGTCTTCTTTGTATGGATTATTATTCCTACTTTGTCCTAACAATTGTGATTGATGTTGTATGAGAGTATAACGGTGTCACCAATGGGTAAGTAGGAACATGATGTTACTAGTGAGGCTTTTCTCTTTAGTCAAAATCCTCAAGAGCACATTTTTAGACCTTTATGATTGTATTTTAATTTTTTAGAATCTTTTGATATTTATTGTATAGTTCTATATAAACTATTAAAATATACTTTAAAGATATTACCTCATGACCAATTTTCCTAATGATGAATTTTAAGTTAAAATTTTTGAGCCAGTTAAAATTTTCTTAATGATTTGAAGTTGCATTAACTAAATGTTAAAATATGTTTTGAATGAAAATTTAGATGAAATTATTGCATAGTTCAACCTAATGACTTTTGTCAAAGTTGATAAGAAGCCTTGGTATGTAGGTTGAAAATATCTATTTAGGATAAAATAGACCATTTAACAATGACACTTTATTTTTGGCGTACTGGTAATTTTTTGGCTTTATAGTTTGTCTTAGACTAGTTTAACTTCTAGAGTATTTTTATCATCTTTGTGTTAAACATTTGATGATATTGTTTTGGTAGTAGTTGCATTAAATTTTTATTGTTGAGATAATCACATGTTGAGTAGTCACTTTTGATGTAAAGGACCTTATAGTGATGCTTTAGTTATTGTTTCAGCATCAAGTTTCATTGTGAAAGGTCACTTGACATTAATTCTTGGCTTGTATCAAAGGAAGATACTTAAAAGGTCACTCATGATCTAATTTTTCTTTTGCTCCAATGTGTTATGCATATTTAAAATAATTTATACATTTATTGTCCTCCTAATGATAAAGTTAAACTTGTTGGTCTCATATGCTTCTACTATTTTACTGGTAACCTATTAGGTTGTGACACTTAATTAAGTTTTGAGTAAGCTATTAAAATATACAAATATTGTCTTGTTTGATCTCATTCTTATTAGAAAATTCTTTAAGTGGTCAATTTATTTTATAAAACTTAGGTTACTTTATTTAGCAAAATCCTTTGAGATTTTACAATGTAGAGAGATTTATGTTATAAAGTATCTAGTGAACACTTACAATCTCTATTATTTTGTGAATAGACTATGTGGTTAACCTTGAAACCCAAATTTCATAAAACTTTATGGTTGCTTAAATTTTTTCTTAGGTTTCCATATTTTTTTCTACTAATGTACATTCCTTTACTTTGTAATCTTGTTTAGAGGGAAGATTTGTGAGATTTTAGACTCATATTAAGTTTTCTGGCATAGAGTTAAAATCTCATTATTATATCAATTGAATTCTAATATATTGACATTTCATGAAAACATTAATGTCGACATTGATATATTGGATTAATGGGAGTATGTATATTATAATTATATCTCAAGATTTATAGTTATTTTATTGTCATATATTATTGTGTGCACTTTATAGACTTGTGACATTTTGAAAACTTTAGTACTCAATCTCATTTTATTGTACTAGGATAAATATAAATTGTCAGATCTTAATGAACATCCAAATGGATGTTAAAACCTATTTATGTTAGTAAATGCATAGTTTTGGCATGCAATTTTATTGTGCATTTTACGTAAATTGACATTCCCCTTTTATTGAGTTCATAGATAAAAATGTATCTATTGGGATGATTTTCTACTTTTTTAACATAGTTTTCATTTTATGTTTGGATCTATTTTGGTGCTTACTTGTTGTTGACACTTAATTAAATGCCAAAGATCATAGAATGTTAGATATATTCTAATATTAATTATATAGATTAACATTATTAAATTATTAAGTCTATAAGATATTATTAATTAAAATAAAATAATTATATTAATTATTTATTTAAATGGATTTATGATTAAGTATTTGGTTTAAATGCCCCATGATAAGTTGACTTATTTCATTTAGTATTCAATGAGGGTTTTTACTTCCATCTAATGAGACTAAAATTGAATCTTAACATTAAGTGACTTGGTGCATAAGTTACAAACATACACAACATTTATTTAGCTTTAAGGCTTCAAGCACTTACCTTCACAATACATTATACAAACCATGAATAACAAAGTGAACACACTCTTCATAGAACCTCCAACAAGCAAAAACAAGAGATTAAGCTAGTTGAATATGGTTCAAACATTGGAAAAGCCATTAATATTTGTTCCCTTCAATAGTAGGGATGAGTAATGAGACGCCCCAAAATTTTGGAATAAATTTTTTGCGTTTAAAGAATCATTTTGAAATTCGTAATTTAAATTCTGAGGTCACGTAAAAATTGATAAATGCGAAATATTATCATGCATACTAGTCGTGAACGAATAAAACATAATACATTTATAGCGAAACTGATAAATATGATTGCAGTACATGATACATAATATTATTACAATACATTAAAATTCAAATGAAGTCAAGGTCCAAGCAATAAAACATAAAAGCTTCATTAATTGCACCACTCTTCATTCTGTGAAGCATGCACTGTAAAAATAATGTAAGAGTGTGACAGAATATAGAATAAATATAAAATAAGTAAAATTTCACAAACACAATCAACAAACCATAATGATATGATGAATATGCCAAACAAGGTCATTTACATTTAATGGTCTTTAATTTAGTCAAATGATGTCATGCTGGATCCATTTTGATTTGGTGGGAATACTGCAGTAAAAAGTCTCATAGAGACACAAGTAGGACTTAGCATAATGCCATGAATCCCTACACTCCATGGCGCTCAAGTACCGAAGTACACAAGTAGGACTTAGCATAAACCATGAATCCCTACACTCCATGGCGCTCAAGTACCGAAGTACACAAGTAGGACTTAGCATAAACCATGAATCCCTACACTCCATGGCGCTCAACGAAAATAGGGCTTTAGCTTATCATAGAGTAACCCCCCACCAGGGCCAGCAATCATGGAACCCCTAAATTCCATGGTGCGTCCAAATGCTTATGATGCATGAATGCCTTTAATTCTCTTTATCGATTTAACATACCATGATATCAATACTTCCATAATCACTTGGAAAACCACAAGTCCTCAAAGGACACATCACATATATTAATTCTCAAAATCATGGATTTACAGTTCAACAACATATCTTAATAAACCACAAGGCATTCATGTATACATTAATTTAGTCATTCATAATTATTCATCACAAAGATAAACATACTGTATGACATTCATAGGACACTCAATAACATCCATAATGATCAATAATCCCTCAATAATTCAAAAATAAATCATTACCCACATGGAAAATATCATTTTCATCCATAATAATCATCATAGGTAATTTCAGAAATTTACAATAGCAACATACATTAGTAAAGTGACCATAACGTAAGCAAATCAAATCCTTTTTAAGCAACCACTTTCTATAGATCCATAACATAAATATCTACAACTTTTATGAAAACATCAAAGTCTAAATATATATGTATGATTCCCAGAATATTAATATTTACACAAAATAGAAGACACATATTCTAGAACAGACATACTGTAGTATTTTGACTATAACTCATGCTATACATATCCAAATCAGTCGGTTCAAGTATCAAAATTCACATAACGAAAAGATATACAACTTTGATGAAGAAGTCAGAGTCAAATTCACACATTTTCAGCTTCAAAATTAAGTAATAAGTTACGAAAATAAATCTGGAAAATCCTAGAACAACATACAATTCTACCCATTCCATATTTATTCACAACCCTATCCCCTCTTACCTTGATAGAGGATCTTAGATTGGTTGAAAAAAATGTTCTCTTCTTACTGTCCTAGCTTCAGATCAAAGGTGACTTGACGAAGAAAAGGAAATGAGAGAGAGACTTTACTAATTTTAGTTTGTTCTAAGAATTCAGATTTGGGAACGAGATGTAGTGTCGATTTAATAATGCAAAAGACAAGTGGGGGACAAGCTTTTTCGTAATTGGATTGTAGTAGGATGTTAGGTGCATTAATTACGGTTATAATGGAGGTTTTAGATAAGAAAATGAGCTGTATTGTTGACCATTTCCGCCGCCTACATAATGGAGCTTGTATGATTGAAGTAAATATATTAAAATATGTACAAGATGATATGATTGGAGTAAAATATTAATTCTGACACTGGTTCGGTATTTTGGGCATATCTCTTTCCGAGAAGAATTCATCAAAGCCTCTTTTCGTTCAGAATTGCTCCACTTGGAAGGGAATTCGCTCGGAAATGTTTCTGCTTGAAACACTCAGTCATAGCTTTTCTTTCCGAGTGAGTGACCCACTCGGAAATGTCTCACCTGGAGACACCTCATTCAGAAATATCTCACTCGGATATATCTCTGTCCGAAAAGTGCTCGTTCAAAATCAGCCATTTTTTGTTTAGAATTGATTCACTCGGAAATTCTCTACTCAGATATATCTTTGCCCCGAAAAGTACTTTATTCGAAGTCAAAGCCCTTCTTCACTCGAAAGTATTTCTCTCAGAAGTGCGTCACTCAGGAATTTACAACCGAAAGGATCATTCGGAGTCGAAGTTCATTCCTCTCTCGGAAATCCTTCCACTTGGGAATATCACTCAGAGTCAAAGGTAATCTCAAAGACGAACCCGAGCACAAGCTCTCAGCAATTTTGAATATGGCCCGAGCACAGGCTCTAGGCAACCTTTATGACACCCGAGCACGAATAGAATAAAGGGGTTCACCACTCGGATATTTACTTCCCCCGAAAACTTTTCACTCAGAAACGTATTCATTCGAAGTCAGTCTTTCTCTGTTCCAGAAGTACTTCCCCCGGAAATGACTCACTCGGTAGTCTTAATCGGTGACATATCACGCGGGAATCGGAAAGGTCTCACTTGGTGTCATCCACTTGGAAATGTCTCACTCGGTACCATCCCACACGGATGTGTCGCACTTGGGGACACCCCACTCAGGAAAGTTGTATTTAAGTCAGAGATACCCCACTCGGGAATATCTCGGCCCGAGAAGTACTCATTCAAAATCAAAGCTTTTCTTCGTTCGGAAGTACTTCTCTCAGAAATGTTTCACTCGGAGACGTTTCATTCGGAAACGAGTCACTCGGAGACATTTCACTCGGAGACGTTTTATTTGGAAACGAGTCACTCGGAGACGTTTCATTCAGAAATGTTTCATTCAGAAATGTTTCACTCGGAAATGTTTCACTCGGAGACGTTTTATTCGGAAATGAGTCACTCGGAGATGTTTCATTCAGAAACATTTTACTCAGAAACATTTTACTCGGAAATGTTTTACTCAGAAACGTTTTACTCGGAGACACTCCACTCGAAAGTATGGAACTTGGAGGCGTCTTTGTCCGAAAGGTGCTCATTTGAAGCCAGAGCTTTCCTTCACTCGGAATTGTCTCATTTGAAGCCAAAGCTTTCTTTCACTCAGAAATGTTTCTCTCGGTCATGCCTCACTTGGAAACATCTTAACTTTCCTTCACTCAGAAATAGTTCTCTCGGTCATACCTCACTCAGAAAGATCTCACTCGAAATCAGATTCCTTTCTTCACTCGGACAGTCTTATCTCAGTCACTCGGTAATCTCCCAATCAGAACGTTACCAGAGGTTAATATTAAAGGAAGCTATTTGAATGAATTAAAAAGAAGCTTCGATTCACGGTCAAACTTATGTAGAAAGTTAATATAAATAGATAATATCATTAATGGTCTAGATTAAAAATGATTATACATGAGAATGAAATTTTTGGGATGTTACAATTCTCCCACCCTAATAAAAATTTCGTCCTCGAAATTTAATATAACGCACCCCTCAGTGGAACAATTCTGGGTATTGCGTCCTCATAGCATCTTCACGCTCCCAAGTTAAAGTTACATCATTTCCTTGTTTCCATGCAACCTTCACTAATGGTATATCCTTGCTTCTTAGGCGTTTAATCAACCTTTCCATAATCTGTGTAGGTTCTGCAGGGATGGTCAAATTTTCTCTAACTTCAACATCATCAGTAGCAATCATATGAGTGGGATCTTGTACATACTTCCTCAATTGTGATACATGGAACACATTGTGTAAATTTGCAAGGTGAGAAGGAAGTGCAATCTGATAAGCCACCGGGGCCAATCCTCTTTAGAATTTCATATGGTCCAATGAACCTTGGGCTCAACTTTTTACTTTTCAATGCTCGACCAATCCCCTTGTGAGGCGAAACCTTCAAAAACACATGATCACCAACTTGGAACTCAAGTGGTTTTCTCCTTTTATCGTAATAGTGCTTTTGTCTATCTTGGGATACCTTCATCTTTTCTCTGATTATTTCTATTTGTTCAGTAGTCTGTTGCACAATTTCAGGTCCTAACACCAAACTTTCACCAGTTTCTAACCAACAAAGGGGCGTTTGACACTTTCTACCATACAATGCTTCAAATAGAGCCATACCAATACTGCTATGGTAACTATTGTTATACGTGAATTCAATCAGTGGAAGAAACTGCTCCCAACTACCACCATGCTCAAGCACACAAGATCGTAGTAAGTCTTCCAAACTTTGTATGGTACGTTCTGACTGTCCATCTATTTGAGGATGATAAGCTGAACTTAATCGGAGTCTTGAACCCAACACCTGATGCAAGCTTCCCCAGAATCGGGAAGTGAACCTTGGATCTCTATCTGACACAATACTGGATGGTATACCATGAAGTCTCATGATCTCTTTCACATATAATTATGCCAACTTTTGTAAAGAATTCTTTATATTCATTGGAAGGAAGTAAGCAGACTTAGTCAATCTGTCTACAATAACCCAGATTGCATCATTTCCTGAACGTGTTCTTGGCAATCCTGACACAAAGTCCATTGAAATGTCATCCCATTTCCAGACAGGAACCTCCAATGGTTGCAGTTCACCAGATGGCTTCTGGTGTTCCACCTTGACTTTTTGACATACCAAACATGAAGACACATATTCAGCTATTTCTTTCTTCATCCTTGGCCACCGAAAGCTTTTCTTCAGATCTTGATACATCTTAGTTGATCCAGGATGAATGCTCAACATATTTTTATGTGCTTCTTCTAGGATTGTCCTTCTTAGATCAACATCATTTGGTACACAAATTCTGCTTCTAATCCTCCAAATTCCATCTAATCCTTCTTGTAATCCCATATCCTTTCCATTTACCTACATCTCTCTTAATTCATGTAATTGTAAGTCCTTTTTCTGCCTCTCACCTATCAGCTTTAGAAAATTATTGGTTATCTTTAAAGTTCCCAAGGTCATACTTCTTGAAGATTTCATCTCCACACCCAAGTTCATATCTCTGAACTGTTCTATCATTTTCATCTCTTTTACCATTAAAGATGCCATATGAATAGATTTCCTGCTAAGTGCATCTGCTACCACATTTGCTTTTCCTGGATGGTACTTCAAATCAAAATCATAATCTTTAAGAAATTCCATCCACCTTCGTTGCCTCATGTTCAATTCCTTCTGATCGAACAAATACTTTAAGCTCTTATGGTCACTGAACACCTCAAACTTGACTCCATACATATGGTGTCTCCAGATTTTCAAAGCGAATACCACCGCTGCTAATTCTAGATCATGCGTCGGATAGTTCATTTCATGTGACCTCAGCTACCTAGAAGCATAGGCAATCACCTTTTATTGCTACATCAAAACACAACCTAAACCCATCTTAGAAGCATCACAATAAACCACAAAGTCTTCTTGTGGATTAGGTAAAGTTAAGACTAGAGCATATGTAAGCTTCAATTTTAGTTCCTGGAAGCTTTCCTCACATTCCGGCGTCCAAGCAAAAGGTTGATTCTTCCGGGTCAGACGAGTCATCGGTAAGGCAATTCGAGAAAATCCCTTAATGAATCTCCGATAATAACCAGCTAATCCTAGGAAGCTTTGTATCTCAGTAACTGAATTAGGTCTCTCCCAGTTTGTTACAGCTTCTATTTTAGAAGGATCCACAGACACTCCTTCGCTTGAGATTACATGGCCTAGGAACTTTACCTCTTTCAACCAGAACTCACATTTTGATAACTTAGCATACAACTGCTTCTCCTTCAGAATCTGCAATACCACTCAAAGATGTTTTTCATGCTCATCCCATGTCTTAGAATAAATCAGAATGTCATCAATGAAGATAATAACAAATTGATCCAAGTATAGATGAAACACTTGATTCATGTAATCCATGAATACAACTGGGGCATTGGTCACTCCGAAAGGCATCACAAGATACTCGTAATGACCATAGCGTGTTCTAAAGGCTGTCTTTGGAATATCCTCAGACTTGATACGAATCTAATGATAACCCGATCGTAGATCAATCTTGGAAAATACTGTAGCACCTCTCAATTGATCTATTAGATCATCAATTCTGGGCAAAGGATATTTATTCTTCACCGTCAATTTATTCAACTGACGATAATCCACGCATAATCTCATGCTTCCATCTTTCTTCTTGACGAGTAATACTGGCGCTCCCCATGGCGATACACTGGGCCTGATGAAATGCTTCTCTAACAACTCTTCAATTTGGTTTTTCAATTCTTCCAGTTCAATAGGTGACATATGATATGGAGCCTTAGACACTAGTTCTTCTCCTGGAATTAGGTCAATTGAGAATTCTATTTCACGTTTTGGAGGTAAACTTGAGACATTTTCTGGAAATACTTCAGGGAATTCAGAGGCAACTGGCATCTCAATTGCTTCAGATTCAACATCTCCTTTGGAAAGAGCAAATAAGGCAAACAATTGAATTTCAACTTTTAAGGCAAAGATCTTGGGATTGTCAGAAATAATGTTTCCTTCTGATAGAAATATGACAGTCTTGTTATGACAGTCCACCAAGACTCGATTTGCTGATAACCAGTACATCCCTAGAATTACTTCCAGATCCTTCGAAGGTAAACAAACAAGATTGACAAGAAAGTTTCTATCTTCTACGAGCATAGAACAATCGTTACACACCTTAGTAGTCCTAAGCTGTGTACCGGTGGGAGTGGAAACAATCAGGTCATACATCATAGACTTCATAGGTAATTGAAGACGTTTAACATACTCCTCAGAAATAAAAGAATGTGTAGCACCAGAATCAAACAATACAGATAAAATGGTACCATTGATCTCACACTTACTTTGCACAAGGTCGTCTGCTTGGTCTGCCTCTGAACCGCTGATGGCAAAGACTCTTCCTGTTGCTGGTTGTAATCTCTTGTCTGTTGACTCCCCATTCTGTCTCAGAGGTTGAACAACACGCATGTTTCCTCCACGGCCTCCTTGATAACTAGAACCTCTTCGATTATTCATGGTGTTATTGTTGTTGTTCTTTTGACGGTTTTGTGGACAATTTGGACTGATGTGACCTTTTTGATTACATCGAAAGCAAGTGACATCTTCTAGGCATCTGTTGCAATCACGTATATGGTGATTACCTCCGCACTTAAGACACTTTATATTCATATGATTGTTACTTCTCTCAGAAGATGATGATCCTCCCTTGAAACGATTTGGATAGAACGATCCTTTCCTTTTGAAGGTAACTGACTGAGGTCTCAGTTGTCTATTGTTCTTCTCTTGAGCCAATCTGGCTTGGTGGTTTTCTTTAAAAATTTGGCATTTATTGATCAGAATTGAGAAGCTCCGAATTTCTTGATAACAGATAGCCTCTTTGATCTCAAGATTCAAATCATTCTCGAACTTGACACATTTTGAGGCTTCAGCACCTGCCTGTTGAAAAGGAGGGTAAAAGAGGGATAACTCTTCAAATTTAGCACCATACTCACCAACAGACATTGAGCCTTGTTTCAGCTCCATAAATTCCAGCTCTTTTCGGCTCTTCACACTTGCTGGAAAATATTTCTCCAGAAAAAAGTCTCTGAAGTTAGCCCAGTCCAATGGTCTGTCAGTCTCAGTCATACGAATCCTAGCATGGATCCACCAGTTCTCTACTTCCTCAATCATCATGTAGGTGGCATATTCCATCTTTTCAAATTCTGTGCAGGGTAAGGATCGAAAAATGCATTCCATTTCCTTAATCCATAGGTATGCTACCTCTGGATTATAGCCTCCTTTAAACTGAGATGGCTTCCTTTTCAAGAAGTGATCCAATCCGTGAAGTCCTCCAGTATTTCTTGGTTGATTTTGCCTTACCAAGGCCTCAGCCAAGAGGTTGAAAGCGGCTGCCATAGCGTCGTTATTGTTTCTTGCCATCCTACATTCGTAGTTTGGTTTATACTAATTCTAAGGGAAAATATAGCGTATATAATTACAAGATTATAACATAACTATAAGTATTTTACAATTTATCAGTTAAGCAACAAGTCATACAGCACACACTTAACATATTATCAAGCAAGTAATCAAATAATTCACGTAGTATATCAAAGAAACAATACATGTCATAGCAATTGGCCCTGAATTTTTGAAAATGCTCTGATACCACCATTGAGACACCCTAAAATTTTGGAATAAATTTTTCGCGTTTAAAGAATCATTTTGAAATTCGTAATTTAAATTCTAAGGTCACGTAAAAATTGATAAATGCGGAATATTATCATGCATACTAGTCGTGAACGAATAAAACATAATACATTTATATAGCGGAAACGATAAATATGATTGTAGTACATGATACATAATATTATTATTACAATACATTAAAATTCAAATGAAGTCAAGGTCCAAGCAATAAAACATAAAAGCTTCATTAATTGCACCACTCTTCATTCTGTGAAGCATGCACTGTAAAAATAATGTAAGAGTGTGACAGAATATAGAATAAATATAAAATAAGTAAAATTGCACAAACACAATCAACAAATCATAACGATATGATGAATATGCCAAACAAGGTCATTTACATTTAATGGTCTTTAATTTAGTCAAATGATGTCATGCTGGATCCATTTTGATTTGGTGGGAATACTGCAGTAAAAAGTCTCCTAGAGACACAAGTAGGACTTAGCATAATGCCATGAATCCCTACACTCCATGGCGCTTAAGTACTGAAGTACACAAGTAGGACTTAGCATAAACCATGAATCCCTGCACTCCATGGCGCTCAAGTACCGAAGTACACAAGTAGGACTTAGCATAAACCATGAATCCCTACACTCCATGGCGCTCAACTAAAATAGGGCTTTAACTCATCATAGAGTAACCCCCCACCAAGGCCGGCAATCATGGAACCCCTAAATTTCATGGTGCGTCCAAATGCTTATGATGCATGAATGCCTTTAATTCTCTTTATCGATTTAACATACCATGATATCAATACTTCCATAATCACTTGGAAAACCACAAGTCCTCAAAGGACACATCACATATATTAATTCTCAAAATCATAGATTTACAGTTCAACAACATATCTCAATAAACCACCAGGCATTCATGTATACATTAATTTAATCATTCATAATTATTCATCACAAAGATAAACATATTGTATGACATTCATAGGACACTCAATAACATCCATAATGATCAATAATCCCTCAATGATTCAAAAATAAATCATTACCCACATGGAAAATATCATTTTCATCCATAATAATCATCATAGGTAATTTCAGAAATTTACAACAGCAACATACATTAGTAAAGCGACCATAACGTGAGCAAATCAAATCCTTTTTAAGTAATTCCACTTTCTATAGATCCATAACATAAATATCTACAACTTTTATGAAGACATCAAAGTCTAAATATGTATGTATGATTCCCAGAATATTAATATTTACACAAAATAGAAGACACATATTCTAGAACAGACATACTGTAGTATTTTGACTATAACTCATGCTATACATATCCAAATCAGTCGGTTCAAGTATCAAAATTCACATAACGAAAAGATATACAACTTTGATGAAGAAGTCAGAGTCAAATTCACACATTTTCAGCTTCAAAATTAAGTAATAATTTACGAAAATAAATCTGGAAAATCCTAGAACAGCATACAATTCTACCCATTCCATATTTATTCACAACCCTATCCCCTCTTACCTTGATAGAGGATCTTAGATTGGTTGAAAAGAATGTTCTCTTCTTACTGTCCTAGCTTCAGATCAAAGGTGACTTGACAAAGAAAAGGAAATGAGAGAGAGACTTTACTAATTTTAGTTTGTTCTAAGAATTCAGATTTGGGAACGAGATGTAGTGTCGATTTAATAATGCAAAAGACAAGTAGGGGACAAGATTTTTCATAATTGGATTATAGTAGGATGTTAGGTGTATTAATTATGGTTATAATGGAGGTTTTAGATAAGAGAATGAGCTGTATTGTTGACCATTTCCGCCGCCTACATAATGGAGCTTGTATGATTGAAGTAAATATATTAAAATATGTACAAGATGATATGATTGGAGTAAAATATTAATTCTGACACTGGTTCGGTATTTTGGGCATATCTCTTTCCAAGAAGAATTCATCAAAGCCTCTTTTCGTTCAGAATTGCTCCACTTGGAAGGGAATTCGCTCGGAAATGTTTCTGCTTGAAACACTCAGTCATAGCTTTTCTTTCCGAGTGAGTGACCCACTCGGAAATGTCTCACCTGGAGACACCTCATTCAAAATATCTCACTCGGATATATCTCTGTCCAAAAAGTGCTCGTTCAAAATCAGCCATTTTTTATTCAAGAATTCATTCACTCAGAAATTCTCTACTCAGATATATCCTTGCCCCGAAAAGTACTTTATTCGAAGTCAAATCCCTTCTTCACTCGAAAGTATTTCTCTCGGAAGTGCATCACTCGGAAATTTACAACCGAAAGGATCATTCGGAGTCGAAGTTCAGTCCTCTCTCGGAAATCCTTCCACTTGGGAATATCACCCAGAGTCGAAGGCAATCTCGAAGACGAACCCGAGCATAAGCTCTCGGCAACTTTGAATATGGCCTGAGCACAGGCTCTAGGCAACCTTTATGACACCCGAGCACGAATAGAATGAAGGGGTTCACCACTCGGATATTTACTTCCCCCGAAAACTTTTTACTCAGAAACGTATTCATTCGAAGTCAGTCTTTCTCTGTTCCAGAAGTACTTCCCCCAGAAATGACTCACTCGGTAGTCTCAATCGGTGACATATCATGCGGGAATTGGAAAGGTCTCACTTGGTGTCATCCACTTAGAAATGTCTCACTCGGTACCATCCCACACGAAAGTGTCGCACTCGGGGACACCCTATAACATCCTTAATTTTTAAATTAATTTTCAATAAATCAAGTAAATTTTTCACAAATAATTTAAATTTCCAAACAAAGATCGGGTTCAGCCATTAAAATATCGACTTTGCATCAATCCGACCGACCCATTGGAGTGCAATTTAAATATAAATAGATTTCTCATAAATAATTTCATAATTAAAATGAAACCTGTATTAATAATATCATTGTCACTTTACAAAAGCCAACCGGCCATTTCATAATACAAAAATATATCACTCGGTAATCAGTATATCACTCTGTAAATACAAGAGTCGGCCAAGGCTTCTACTCAATTTACTATGTACACTATGTATTGTGCATACTAATACATAATGCTCCAATCGGTCGAGTGACTTTAAGTGCCATCATTGTGTCCTCTATCCACTGTAAAAATAATGAGTAGGGGGTGGGCATAAACATATCAAATAATAGTTATTGAATTTGATTAAAGGTCCAATCCATAACTATGCATTTAACACAAACCGGGTCATATAACACAATATGAACAACATTTTCAATCAATAATCAGGGCGTACACACAAAAAATTAGTGCAACACATGCTCAAACAATTGGATCCATTAAGACTGTTAGTTTTGTGTTGCAACACTGGCTCCCCGAGCCATAATTCAGCACTCGGCTGATTCGGCCGTTTTACAGGTACCAAACCGCTCTACGCCCATAATGTAACACCGAGTACCACTCCCAGAGTGATAGCGGTCCTCTACTCAGTGTTACGGGCCAAACCCCGAGCCCTGCTCAAGAGGTTGCCTTGAGTCCCACCCAAGGTCTTTTGTGAAAGTCATAACATACCTTACACTCATACATTTCACGTATATACTCATCATGAATCTCATATCACTGTCGGTATTAATATCAAAAATATGAATGGTATATATATATATATATATATATATATAAACATAAAGCATCATACAAGCAGGGTATCAAAGCACATAACACACATATTTAACATAATAGTATCACCCCACATCCATTCATAAACTATCTATTTGAAATAGAATGCTCCCCCTACCTGGAATTAAGAGTTCTTGCAACACTTAAAGCTTTATCCAATTCACAGCTTGCAAATTCCGACTGGAATTTCAGCTTTGTGCTAATCCAGTGTTTTCTTTATAAAAAGAAGAAATGAAGACTGGTTTCTTCTTCGTTAATGGCTTTTTCTGCAATATTTGGAAGAGAATGATTACAGATGATATCCTTTCTTTCGAAGGTTTTTCTAAACTCCTTTAACAGTGGAAATTGGTATTTATATCATTCATGCAAAGAAACGTGAATGACTAAAAGATATCTGTTGTACTTTTCTTCAGATGCTGAATAAGGAGTAAGCATTTAATGAAAAGGGACAGCACATTAGAGAGGGTCCCATACTTAGAAAAATATTAGAAAAAGACTTTACTAGAAGGTAGAAGAACAGATTAACGTGGAAAGCATCAGGCCTGATTCTCGCTTGAGCGGACCGCTCTCGCTTGAGCGGACCGCTCTCGCTTGAGCGAGAACTGCCCAGTAACCATTTTCCATGCTTTCAGTCGAGCGAGACTCCCTCCTAATAGCCACTCGCTCGAGCGAGAAATGTCTAGTAACGAATTCCACTGGCATTCGCTTGAGCGAGGCACCTACTCGTTTAGGCGAAATCTGACCAGAGGTCCTTCAATTCTGCACTCGCCCGCTCGGCTAGGCTTCCCAGCACTCGGGTTTTTATTCGGCAGTTCAATCAAAACCAACTCATCTTGCTCAGTTATACCTCTTTCCGAGTCAGAGTTTCACTCTCTCGTCACTCGAAAATCTTCCACACGAAGTTCACTCGGAATTTGAGAACAATCTTTCTTTCGGAAATCTTTTCATTCGGAATAGTCTCACTCGGTATCATTCCACTCGGAAATGTCGTGCTCGGAAACATTTCACTTGAAAAGTTTCAATTCAGAGATACTCCACCCGGAACCGTTTTACTCGGATTTCCTTATTCGAAAGTGTCTCATTCGGACACTATTTTCTTAACTTAGAAATAATTTGCTTAATGATGTTTCACTCGAAAACATCTTAATTCCATTCGAAGATAGCTTCCTCGGTCTTACTTCACTCGGTATCGCACCATATTCACTTAGAATTTCATTCAAAATTTCTTAATTAATCCTTCATAAATAAATTTGCTAAATATTACAAAACTTGGGATGTTATATTTCTCCCCTCCTACAAAAATTTTGTCCTCGAAATTTAAATACAAGAATTATACATCAATGAAATAACTCGGGATATTGTTCCCTCATAGCATCTTCTCGTTCCCAAGTATGCTCTGGTCTTGCTGCCATGTAACCTTGACCAATTGGACATTCTTGTTTCTCAATCGTTTCACTGATCAGTCCACTATACCAGTGGGCTCAGCTATAGTGGTCAGGTTTTCTTGAATTTCAACATCATCATCCGGCATTTCTTGAGTAGGATTTGGCAAGTACTTCTTCAATTGAGAAATGTGAAATACGCTATGTAAATTTGCGAAATGAGAAGGCAATGCAATTTGATAGGCTACAGGTTTGACTCTCTTCAATATTTCATACGGACCAATATATTTTGGACTCAACTTCTTGCTTTTCAATGCCCTTCCAATACCTTTGCTTGGAGAGACTTTCAAAAAGACTTTATCACCGATCTAAAATTCAATCGGCTTTGTCCGGTTATCATAATAGCTCTTTTGACGGTCTTGGGATGCTTTTATTTTATCCTTGATCATTTTGATTTGCTCAGAGGTCTGCTACACAATCTCTGGTCCTAACATTAGATTCTCACCTGATTCCGACCAGCAAAGAGGAGTTCGACATTTTCTTCCATATTAAGCTTCATAGGGAGCCATACCTATGCTACTATGATAGCTATTATTATGAGTAAATTCGACCAGTGGAAGGTATTGTTCCCAGCTCCCACCATGCTCTAGCACACAGGATCTCAACAAGTCTTCCAAACTCTGGATAGTCCGCTCGGATTGGCCATCTGTTTGAGGGTGATAGGCTAAACTCAATCGGAGCTTCAAACCTAACTCCTGATGCAGACTTCCCCAAAATCGGGAAGTAAATCTCGGATCTCTATCCGATACAATCAAAGATGGAATACCATGCAGTCGGACTATTTCGCTAATATACAATTGTGCTAGCCTTGGCAAGGAATAACTCATGTTGATCGGCAAAAAGTGTGCAGACTTTGTCAATCGATCCACGATAACCCAAATAGCATCATGACCATTCCGAGTTCTTGGTAATCCTATTACGAAATCCATAGCTATAGCATCCCACTTCCACACGGGAATTTCCAAAGGTTGTAAACCACCGGTCGGTTTTTGATGCTCAACCTTTGCTTTTTGACAAATTATGCAATAGGCCACAAAGTCGATTACATCCTTCTTCATTCTGGGCCACCAAAAATGCAATTTCAAATCATGATACATCTTAGTAATACCTGGATGAATACTTAGCATGCTTTTATGTGCCTCATTAAGCACCGATTGTCGTAAATTTTCTGAGTCAGGTACATAAATCCGACCCTTCACTCAGTAAATACCGTCTGAGCCCTCAGTCAGAAATAAATCTTTACCTTTAGCCTGAGTTTCTTTCATCTCGGCTAAATAAGAATCGGTCATTTGCTGTACATAAACAATCTTTAAAAATTCATTAGCTATCTTTAATGTACCGAGAGTCACTTTCCGAGACGAAGACATATCCACTTGCAAATTCATGTCTCGGAATTGTTCAAGCAACTCCATCTCTTTAACCATCATTGTCGCCATGTGAATGGACTTCTGACTCAAAGCGTCGGCTACCACATTGGCCTTTCCTGGGTGGTATTTTAAATCGAACTCATAATCTTTCAAGAATTCAATCCATCTCCTCTGCCTTATATTTAATTCCTTTTGATCAAACAGATATTTCAGACTCTTGTGGCCACTATATACTTCAAACTTAGAGCCATAAAGATAGTGCCTCCAAATTTTCAGTGCAAAGACCACTGCTGCCAATTCCAGATCATGAGTTGGCTAGTTTTGCTCGTGCGGTCGTAATTGTCGTGAAGTGTAAGCAATCACTCGGCCATTCTGCATCAGCACACATCCTAGGCCAAGTCTGGATGCATCACAGAAAACTATAAAGCTTTCCTGCAAATTTGGCAAAGCCAATACAGGAGTAGAAGTCAATCGGATTTTCAATTCTTGAAAACTCTGCTTGCACTCGGAGGACCACACAAAAGGAATATCTTTCCGGGTTAGCTTAGTCAATGGTAAAGCGATTTTGGAGAACCCCTCAATGAATCTCCGGTAGTACCCAGCTAAACCCAGAAAGCTTCTGACCTCAGTAATTGACTTAGGCCTCTCCCAAATCATTACAGCTTCGACCTTTGAAGGATCTACCGAGACACCTTCTCTGGAAATGACGTGACCCAGGAATTGAATTCTATCCACCCAGAATTCATACTTAGACAATTTGGCAAACAATTTCTTCTCCTTCAACACTTGGAGTACCAATCGAAGATGCTCTTTATGTTCTTCATAAGACTTTGAGTAAATTAATATATCATCAATAAATACCACCACAAACCTATCCAAGTAAGAATGAAAAATATTGTTCATATAATTCATGAACACAGCCGGAGCATTTGTCACTTCGAACGGCATTACCACGTATTCATAGTGTCCATACCGGGTCCTGAATGCCATTTTAGGAATATCGGTAGCTTTCACTCGGATCTGGTGGTATCCCGACCGTAAATCAATTTTTGAAAAGACCGACGCACCACGTAGCTGATCAATTAAATTATCAATCCTAGGCAATGGGTATTTATTTTTGATGGTCAGCTTATTCAATTGGCGGTAATCAATACATAACCGCATGCTACTATCCTTTTTCTTGACGAGTAACACTAGAGCACCCCACGGTGATACACTCAGTCAGATAAATTATTTTTCAAGCAGTTCATCAACTTGCTTCTTTAGTTCAGCCAGCTCAATCGGGGATATTCTATAAGGAGCTCTAAAAACTGGCTCGGCTCCAGGGACTAAATCAATAGAGAATTCAATCTCTCTATCGGGAGGAATACCGGGTACATCCTCCGGAAATAACTCAGGAAAGTCATAAACAATAGGGATATCTCGGATTCGAGACTCACTCTTCCCATCAACCATACAAAATAGCATAAGCAGTTGGGATATACCTTTGATTTCATATTCATCGGCTTTTTGTTTAGGAAAAATCACTTGTCGATTCCGACAGTCAACCAGGACTTTGTTGGCTGATAGCCAATCCATACCGAGAACGATGTCAAGACCTCTTAAAGGTAGACATATTAAATTAGCAGTAAAATCCCTATCACCGAGAGTGAAAGATATGTTCTCACACATCATGGAAGTCCACAATTTTGCACCAGTCGGATTAGACACATTTAATGGCCGATTCATAGTAACAACAAGTAATCTCATTTGCATGACACAATCATTAGAAATAAACGAGTGAGTTGCACCCGAGTCAAACACCACGTCAAGAGTAGTATTCCCAAATAAACACTTACTTTGAACCAAGTCATGGGCTTGAGCAGCTTCTTCCACAGTGGTAGCATACACTCGGCCTGCCGCCGGTGAACTAGAACTCCCAACCCGATCATTCCTTGGCATCATAGAATTGTTGCCACGTTCCCCATTGCCTCTTCCTCTTCTATTACCGTTTCCACGGCCTCGTCCTCTGAAGCCTCCACGGTTTACACTGGCATGTGATTCAGTTGATTGGAGAAAAGGACAGTTAGGACGGACATGTCCTTTCTCGTTGCAATGGTAACAAATGACGTCCTTATCTTTGTCACAGTTCCGAGCATAGTGACTGCCCCCACATCTAAAGCATTTGATGTCTCTCGGTTTATTCACCAGTCGGCCACCAATATTTCCCCGACCTCTAGATTTAGAGGAAGATTCTCCTCTCACAGACTTTCCTTGCTTCTTAAAGCTGATTGGTGGTAACCTTGAAGAACTATCTGACTTGCTACTCGAGCCGGTTGAAGTTTTATCGTCCTCCTCATATATTCTACATTTATTAACAAGGATCAGAAAGCTTCTAATCTCCTGGTTTCGGAAAGCTTTCTTAATCTTTGTGTTCAAACCACTCTCAAATTTGATGCATTTTGAACCTTCTGTACCCGGCATCTGGAAAGGAGGATAGAACATGCACAGTTCCTCAAATTTTGCTGCATATTCTTCAACGCTCATATTGCCCTGTCGGAGTTCCATGAATTCCAACTCCTTTTGACTTCTAACAATATTTGGGAAATACTTTTCAAGGAAGCATTCCTTGAAATTTTCCCAATTCAGTTCAGTCTCCATGGCAACCAATCGGCTTTTTGCCATTCTACACAGTTTTCAGCTTCTTTTCGAAGCATGAAAACAGCATACTCCACCTTCTATGCTTAAGAGCACTACAAACTGCCAAAGATTCGTTCAAGGTTCTGAATCCAAGCATAGGCTTGATCAGGCTGAAATCCTTCATGGAATTCAGTCGGTTTTCTTTTCAAGAAACAATCAATGCTTTGATTGTTACTCGGCTGGGGCTGATTCTACCTTTCTAGAATATCAGCCACACGCTGAAAGGCAGCAGCCATTGCATCTATACCATGAGGGTCCATTCTTATCCTGAAATAATCATCATACTTTAGTACCACTCATGGATATGAAAGCAATTTATTTATAGTTGATTTCCTTAACTAAATTACACAACAACAGTGATATGGCTTCACTCGATCATAGCATTTAGTAGCTTAACCTTGGCCTTGGACTTTTCAAGTCTGCTCTGATACCAAAATATAACATCCTTAATTTTTAAATTAATTTTCAATAAATCAAGTAAATTTTTCGCAAATAATTTAAATTTCCAAACAAAGATCGGGTTCAGCCATTAAAATATCGACTTTGCATCAATCCGACCGACCCATTGGAGTGCAATTTAAATATAAATAGATTTCTCATAAATAATTTCATAATTAAAACAAAACCTGTATTAATAATATCATTGTCACTTTACAAAAGCCGATCGTCCATTTCATAATACAAAAATATATCACTCAGTAATCAGTATATCACTCGGTAAATGCAAGAGCCGGCCAAGGCTTCTACTCAATTTACTATGTACACTGATCCGGTCTCAATACCGGTATCCGATCCGCTATACATATTTCAACGTCTTTGATAAGACATCTACGTGTAACCGGTGTCATCGGTATACATCCAGACTGTAATTCCGTATCAGGCGTTCTCCCTATACCGGTTGTTCAGGATAACACCATGACATCGGATAATACACACGTCACTGTGTAAAAGACAAGGATTGTTGCTACAGGGATCGATCAATAATTCCCTGCACTACGAGCCAAATTCTGCTCACGGGAATGGTCAACTTGTTCCCTAATCCTAGTCTACATTCTCTATGCTCAATATAAAATAGCCACTTGACCCAATCATGCAGGTAAGTGCGCAATATAATAATGCTAATGGGAGTTGGTGGTTCCCCACCAACGAATCCTCGTTAATCGAGCCAATCAGGTATATGAACTCACTTCATGATTGAAGTGGGGGATCTTCAGCTCATTTTTTACGACTGATTACTCTCTGAATACATTCCTTACTTGGAATATAATCACTGACTTGAGCGTCGGAGAATCTTTGCAGGTGACACCACCATTCGCCCACTTCAACGCGTTAGGTCGGTGTGAAGGATCTCCAGAACGCCCAATCCGCTCTCCTCACTCAAGGACAATGGATACCTACACTGGATACACATACATCCGGTCTTCTATACAGTATTTACATACTATTTGTGACTGGTCTGAGTCCGGATCTCTAGACCCCGGTTCAGGACAGATCATTGGCACGCCCAATGGGACCCGATAAAGTTATTCCCATATCCTTTGACAGAGCAGGTAATCCACAATGGAAGGCGAAGCACAAGACTTCATGGAGAATCAAGCTGTAGGCAGAACCAATCCTAACGCCTTCAGAAAACTCAACTTTGATTCTCATGGAGGCAGCTCAAAGAAGATAGTAACAGTGTCTGATCCTGATCCTCGCGATGAGTTGATCAAACAACTTCAGAGAGAACTCGCTGAATTGCGAAGAGAAAAAAGGCAAAGCGAGGATAAAGAATCATCTCGCACGCGAAACACTCCCCACACAACTGATGGTGAAAAGTCCACCACTCTTCAGTACTCAAATATCCCTACGTTTGAGGGGGGAGAACAGACTCGCGATTCTGAGGATGCAGCTTCACGAAGGAGGAGAGATTCAACAACAGCACCCCCATTGTCTTACAATCTGAAGGTTCCCTTTTCAAGGAGACTTATGGGTATCAGCATCCCCAAGCACCTTCAAACTACTCAACCACTTTCCATCAGAAAGTATAATGGTGAAACTGATCCAACTAAGCACCTTGATGCTTATGTGTTTGAAGCCATGTACTTAGGGGCTGATGAAGACGTGATGTGCCGAATGTTCCCTCGAACATTGTCTGAGGAGGCCCTCGGGTGGTTTAAAGGCCTGCCTTCTGGATCCATAGATTCTTGGACGAAAATGGCAGCTGCCTTTGAAACCCACTTTGTCATCTCCAGAGACGTACCCAAGACGTCTCATACCTTGGCTCAGATTAAGCAAGGTGAAACAGAGGGCTTAAAAGATTTTTTGAAGAGGTTTTATAAGGAAGCAGCCCTGGTTCCTAACCTCACAGAATCTATCAAGCTATATATCGTTATTGAGGCATTGCAGCCAGGATCAGCTTTCGCTCTTTCATTAGCAAAGAGCCCTCCAGCAACTTTTGAGGAGTTCAGGAAAAAAACCTCAAAGTATGTGAGCATAGAGATGCACTTGGAGGCTATGGTTGCAAAGAAAAAGCCACCAACACCATCTCCCCAAACCCAGAAGGGTAAGGAGAAGACGAGGTCAGAACGCATGGAGAGGCCATTCACCTATCCTAAGGTTGATAACCACCCTCCTCGACCTCGAGAAAAGCATGTCAATTCTTTCAGCCATTATGCACAGTTATCTGCTAGACTATCTCAGATTTTAAGAGAGGTCGGATGGCCAGTTTTCAGCACATATGGCATCAGGAGACCAGCCCCTATGAAAAGACCAGGAAATTCCCGTAAGTACTGCGATTTTCATGAACAAAATGGTCATTCCACTGATGAATGCCAAGCTCTAAAGAACGCGATTGAGACGCTAATTAGAGAAGGCAAATTGAAGCAGTACCTGTTCAAAGAAAAATCTCTTGACAGGGTAGAACGGAATGAGAAGAGAGAAAGAGATCCAGACGACGGGGATGACAACAACAGCAATCCAGTCCGAAAGTTCTCTGCTGCAGAAAAGCAAAAAGGTGTGATGACTGATAATGCAGCGCAAAGAGACAGCCTGCCCCAGCAACAACGTCAGGGCCGACGTGAAGTTATTGACATGATTGCTGGAGGATTTGCTGGAGGAGGAGCTTCAATTACAGCTCGTAAGAATCATCACAGAATAATTCTATCTGTGCAAGGAAAAGTCAAAGACAATCGCCCTTACAGAGGAGGGATTGAGGCTCCCATAATCTCTTTCTCCGATGAGGATTTTGGCCCAACCATTCCTGGTGGTGACGATACTGTAGTCATCACTGCAGTGATAGCCAACAAGGATGTCCGAAGAATCCTTGTTGACCAGGGAAGTTCCTGCGATGTTATTTTCTATAATTGCTTTGAAAGAATGGGTTTTAAAGACTCAGACTTACAGCCTTATACGCAGGAACTAACAGCTTTTAACGGTGCAAAGCAACCGACCAAAGGGTATCTTGACACCCTTATCTCGTTTGAAGGCGAGCCAGGAGCCAGAACGGTTAAATCCCGAGTGCTGGTGATTGATGTCAAATCACCATTTAACGGCATCATAGGCCGCCCCACTCTAAATGCAATGGAGGCAGTTGTGTCAACCCCACATCTCCTTATCAAGTTCATTGATAAGGATAATGCTGTTTCATCAATTCGGGGTGATCAAGAGATGGCTAGGTACTGCTATAACCTTAGCCTCAACATGACGAAGCTAGACGCCTCCAATAAAAAGAGGAAACTCAATGATGCTGGAGCAGCTGCTGGATCTGTAAGCCTTGTTGACCTGGACCCTAGGGCAGATTTGAACATTGATCCGCTCAACCCGTTAAAGCCCACACCGGATGGAAGTTCCAGGGACATCGTCTTGGGAGATTCTCCAGAAAAGATCACCCATATCAACGACAAGCTAGATGCAGAAATGGAGCAACGACTACTGATGCTACTGCAAGAGTTTAAAGATCTCTTCGCATGGACTGCAGCCGATATGCCAGGCATAGACCCTAAATTCTGTTGTCATAAATTATCCGTCTATCCAGAGACGAAATCGGTGGCCCAAAAGAAAAGACGATTAGGCCCAGAGAAACAAAAGGCAGCTTGCCAGCAAACTGAGGAGTTGCTGAAGGCCGGATTTATCAAGGAAATCCGGTATTCCTCTTGGCTCTCAAATGTGGTGATGGTCCATAAGTCCAATGGTAAATGGAGAATGTGCGTTGACTACGTGGATCTCAACCGCTGCTGTCCAAAAGATCCTTATCCTCTTCCTAATATAGATCGGATGGTGGATGATTCCTCTGGTTATCAATACCTGAGCTTTATGGACGCTTATTCAGGTTACAACCAAATTCCGATGTGCGAAGAGGATCAAGAGAAAACAGCTTTCATAAATGATCGTGGTGTCTTTTGTTATAAAGTCATGCCCTTTGGCCTGAAAAACGCTGGGGCAACATATCAGCGCATGATCAACAAGGTTTTCGAAGGCATGCACACCAAACTTGTTGAAGTATACATTGACGATATAATAGCAAAGACACCGGTTGGCGGCGATCATGTCGAAGATTTACGCCAAGTGTTCACCCGTTTGAGAAAATTTAACATGAGGCTGAACCCAATGAAATGCACATTTGCTGTTCCTGCTGGGAAATTCTTGGGATTCATGTTAACTCAACGAGGTATCGAAGCCAATCCAGGGAAATGCCAAACGATTCTAGACATGCAGAGTCCAAAGAATCTCAGAGAAGTCCAATCCCTGAATGGTAAGGTAGCAGCTTTGGCACGATTCATGCCAAAGATGGCTCACAGGTCGCTCCCCCTGTATAGGATACTGAAAAAGTCCAAGAAATTTGAGTGGGGACAGGAACAAGAAAAAGCTTTCCAAGAGCTTAAGGAGGTGTTGTCCAAACCTCCCATTCTCACGAAGACTGACCCCGAAGATACACTTATTCTATACTTGGCTATTTCGGATGAAGCTTTGGGCATTGCCTTGATAAAAGAAACTCCTGATGGACAAAGACTGGTCTATTTCACTAGCAAAACCTTGCAAGGTGCTGAGATCCGGTATCAAAAAATCGAAAAGGCCGCCCTCGCTGTTGTTTGGGCTTCTCGACGGCTGCGTCCGTACTTTCACGCCCATCCAATCATAATGAGAACGGATTTGCCACTCCGTTCTGTCTTGATCAAGCCCGATCTCGCTGGGAGGATGATCAAATGGTCTATTAAACTATCTGAGTTTGATATATCCTATGAACCTCGAAGTACTATTAAAGCTCAAGTCTTGGCTGATTTTATTGTGGAAATGACAGGGACTGATCCAGATTCCCCTCGTGTCCATTGGACCATTTACGTTGATGGTTCGTCGAACCAAAGAGGCTCTGGAGCGGGTGTAGTTCTAGAAAGTGACGACGGAGTACACCTGGAAATCTCCCTTCGTTTCAATTTCAAAACATCCAACAATCAAGCTGAGTACGAGGCTTGTTTGGCCGGACTGAGAGCTGCAATTGACATCGGAGCTTCTGAGGCGACACTCTGCAGCGATTCACAGCTGGTGATTTCGCAAATCTTAGGAGATTATCAAGCTCGCGAACCTCAACTCCAATTATACTTGAACTGTGTCAAGGAATTGGTAGAGAAATTCTCGAAGGTGGAATTCAAGCACGTTCCACGCAAAGAGAATACAAGAGCGGATATACTCTCCAGATTAGCTGTTAGTCCTCAAATTTTCAATAAAAGCTTAAATAAAAATTTCATAAAAATCATAAAAATTAGTTTAATTTGTTAGAAAATTAGGATTTAAATTCAATAAATGAGTGTTGTTGGAAATAATCTGCCCTTGATCAATTTTCTCTAGTTTTGCAGTGAAAAAGTTAAGAAATCAAGAGAAAATTACACTGGAGAATCTGACGCGTAGCCTCACCCCACGCGTAGCATCAACTGCTATTTTTGAGTCTGACGCTACGCATCACAGCCACGCGTAGCGTCAGTGCTGCGCAGTCTCCACTCCCACTTTGGCCAACCACCCCACTTGGACCCAATAATGGACACTCCACTCAGCACAAGTGTAACATCCTATTTTCATCACAAATAGGAAATAGATATTAATATATATTTCTTGAGAAATACTTACTATAAGTTAGTTTATTATTATCATTTTTTTAAAATTTTGGTATTTATATTTTTATTATTTGTTTTTTTTAATAATAATAATAATAAAATGAAAATATTTTTGAATGAGAATTTTAAAGTGACTTAATTAGTATTCACTAATTAAGAAAATTATATTAAGAATTTTTAATATCTTTGTTATTCACCATTTTTATTTTATGTTGTTATATTTTTATTTTTTTTACATATTTAAGATTTAACTCTTATTAGAATTTTAAAATAAAATTTTGAAGGAATTAGACTATGGTTCTTTTAAACTTTTTGATCTACATAATATTTATGATTTTCTGGAATTTTTTGAAAATTTTGAATTATTTTAATAAAATAATATATTTTAAATAATTTTAAATTCATATAAAGTTGCTTAAAATTAAAAATATTTACAAGAATGTAAAGTTAAATTATAAGAAAATTTTCTAAAATCCATTTCAAGTAGACTTATCTAAAAATTATCGGTTTGAGAAAAATCTTGATTTTTTCTAATCGTTAAAAAATTAGAAACGTATCAATAAATTTTTATTAACAGAAAATTTTAGATTTTTAAAATTTCAGCTTTATATTACTTATTATAAAATTAGTGAGGACTGATATAATATCGCTAAATTTCAAAAAGGACTCATTTTGAATATTTAAAATATACCGAGTGAAGGGTTACTATTTGACTTAATAATTTTGCCGACAATTACTATGCAAATCACTGTGCATGTATGAAATTTTCAAAAGATGCACAGTAACCTAGAATAAAAAATTCAAAAATGCATAGTACTTTTATATTAAAATAATGGAATGCATAGTAAATTTTTTTCCTATAAATACCGAAGGATTTCTTCTTTAGAATTCACAATTTCAGATTAAGTTTTCTTAATATAGTAGTGCTAGTGAGATAGTGGTGGAAGTGAGAGAGAGAAGAAAAGTTTTTGGAGAGAAGGTTCTGCCAAAATCCTAAGGTAAGAATACTTCTCTTTTATATTTTTTGGGTTATTTTTATATCGTTTTTTAGAAATCTGTTATTATACTGGAAATAATATTATTTTAAGTTACTATTCTGCATAGTAAACACTATTTCAATAGTAAATTACTATTTCAATAGTAAATTACTATTCAAATAGTAAATTACTATTTACTGTTACTATTTACCATTACTATTCACGATTTACTATTTACTGTTACTATTCACGTTTTACTATTTACTGTTACTATTTACGATTTACTATTCACTATTCACTATTCACTATTCAAAATTTACCATTTTTTTATTTTAAGTTGTAATCTTAATTTTCATCTTGTAATTATATTAAAATGAAATTGGTATGTTTTAGAACTCGGAGACGAGGCGCGCATGGATTTTCAATAACGAATCGGTATACAAGAGGTAAGGGGGAGTGAGATAAAAATATAATATGAAAGACATAAGAATAAAGGGAGGAGTCCCTTACTCCTTTTAAATTTAATAATATTATTATAAAGTAATAACTTCTCAACTTAAAATTTATAATAAATTTAATATACTGTGTAACTTATTCTGAAATATCTATACATAGATCTGAATTATTATAACTTATACGGACTGAACTAAACCTATGCAAGGACTTGGATTTTTATATCCTATATGGATCGAACTAAACCTATGCAAGGACTTGGAATATTATGACCTGTCTAGACTGAACTATACCTATGCGAAGACTGGATATATGGACTTATATAGACCTGTGCGAGGAATGGACTATAAGGACTCAAAATCAAATCTACTAATTTAAATAACCATTAAAAATTTGAATTATATTTATAAGCGATATTTAGTTGATTTGACTTGATTATAATTAATTATATTTGATTTCGATTAATGATATTGTGATTTATAATATTAGACTGTGATTAATAATATTCAATTATGATTGATGATATTTGATTGTGATTGATGAGATTACTATACTTGATTATGGTTGATGAATGATTGATGATCTTGTGATATGAAGTTTGAGCATATAACAAGCATGACGGAAAGTTAAAACTCAGTAAGAATTTTCTTACCTTACTCTTTAAATTTTTATTCCAAGAGAAAGTATTTTGTAATTATTTTAGTTTTTTATTTCTTCTTATAAATAATTTTTATTAACTTTATTTTTAATCTCAATAATAAAATCTAGTATTAGAAAGAAGCTATTTTATGAAAATCAGAGGTTGAGATAATTAATTCTTGAATTAAAGAAAATTTTTATAGTTTTAAGTATTCTTAGTTAATGATTTTAAATTATTTTCTTTAGAAATTAGAAGTTTAAAGTAAATTATTTTGGTTTTCCCCAACGAAATAACTAAAGAATATTTTGTGGAGATTTCTAAAACTCAATCTAGTTAAGATTTAAATTGAGAAAGAT
Organism: Clitoria ternatea; assembly: GCA_037962975.1. NCBI lineage: Eukaryota > Viridiplantae > Streptophyta > Magnoliopsida > Fabales > Fabaceae > Clitoria > Clitoria ternatea. The sequence goes on along the minus strand of CM075672.1, from coordinate 248,906,847 downwards.
TATGTAAATATATGAAGGTTTTTAAGAGAAAGCTTTGAGATATTTAAGGCTTGGAAACTCAATTTTGGTAAGATCTGAATTTGAAGACTGTACTAAATTATTTCAGTATAACAGAAGTTCAAAGAAGAACTTATGGAAATGTACAGTTTATTGTGATGATTTTGTGAACCTTTATGGTATTTAATAATTGAGTTTCTAAAAGCCTTAACCAACTAAATATGCGAGTAGTTCATGCATCATGAATCATTAAAGAGAATTGAGATGTGATATTGCCTGGGGACGGATTATAGAAACCGAGGATACATTAGAGGAGGCTTAATTGCGAGCCTTGGGATGAGAGAGTGTGAAAGGGTGCTTCAGGTGACCTGGGGTCGCTCCCTAGTGTCGGGTACTTTCACAATAAAAACTTTCTCAGTCTGACTAGTCTCTAAGTGTTTCCACGCCAGTTGAGCTGTTCATATGCCATGAAGGCATTTATGTTATTATTATCCAGAATTTATGAAACAGTGTAAACTCCTGGTTGGCCCAGTGCAAACTAAAACTTTAAGGGCCCACATGCATAAACTGAATGAGACAGTAGCATAAGCATTACATAACATTCATGTGATTGTGACATTCTATATGGATGGTTATGAATGAAAATATAAGTGTTATGTATGTGGAAATCCTATATTCATAATTGATTGTATATGAGATTATGACTGATATTACTATATTAGTTTGTGAAAACCCTTATGCTTATGTCTTATCTGTAATATATTATATTTTGTTTCTCACTCCTTCTTGTTTGAATTTTTGTGTCCAAAATATATGTTATATGATATATAGCTAGCAGTCCAAGATGGAAGGATATATAATTACAAGAGGATAAAGTGGTCTCATTCTCAATCGATTAGATGAAGAGATATGACAAGAGTAGGATTCAAAACTCGATGGTTCAAGGACTAGGAAATGATTGTTCACATTTGTAGTAGAGGTATAGTTTAGTTTTATTTTGCCTTATTACAATATCAAGTAGATAATTGTAACAAGGTAAAGGTTAAACTTTGATAAACTCTTTCATTCGGATATAATATTGTAATGATTTATCACTTATGATTTCTATAAATTATTTTGTCATTATGGACAAATATTGAAAGACAATTTTTTTTTACTTTCAATATTCAAAGGAAATCAGATGTATATACGTCCTTGTATACACGAGATAAAGAGTGATAAATATGTATATCTTTCTAAAAGTTTTTTTTTTAAAAGTAAGAAGAATACATATATATCTCGTGTATATAAGGGGGTGTTACAAAGTGGTATCAGAGCAGTTCAATCCAAACCGGCTTGTGGTATGGTCTTACTAGCGTGTTAGTGTACTCTGATGGTTGAGTTTGACAAGAGATTTTATGGTTGAGAAAAGAGGAAATTTTATTAGAGTAAATGGTAAGAAGTAAGTGAAGAAAAATTAGGAGTATAGAAAGAAGGAACTAATTTTAAGTTCATAAGAAGTATAAGTTAAAACTTTATAGCCTGTTACTTGAAAAATGTTATTGCAGGGATTATCAGAAACTGGCCATTCTGAAGTCTTTCTTGACATTGTTTAAGTACAGGCCTTAATGTATGGTGGAATGATAAGGTAAATTAACTAATGCAGTTATTTCCTTTTATTCCAAATGTATTGTATGGTGTTTGATTCTCTGATTAATATGTGATAGTGAAATATTCTAACATTTTCCTGTTTTACAATATGGTATGAGACAACAAGGGAGATAAAACAATAGAAAATTCTTAGAAATATTTTGGTATGAATTCTAGACTGGAGCTGTCGTGACTTTGACTACTTAGTTATAAACTATCGGGACTGATCACCCCGAATGATTTGCACTAAGTAGTGAAAGACATGTCAAAAGAAGGATGTTAAGATCAACGAATTTAACCTTGGGTTAATGTAGTATATGGAGAAATGGAGATAAACTCAATAAATTCTATTAGGATATTCCTTACCATGTCCTTGAAGTTGTAAGAGATACTTGTGTGAATTAGAATTCCAATGGGTAAATAACTGTTGTAATCCCAAACTAGTATAACAAATTCTTTAAGATAGAATCATAGTTTTTCCTTTGGTGATATATTTTGAAAAGAAAAATGTGTGGATGTATACTTTATGAAAAAATATGATAATTTATAACTTGTTTGATATAACAAATAATCATATTAGGAATTGTATCTCTGGCTATTTGTATTGATTCTTCTTTTGTATGACATATAAAATATGTTAATTATTGTTTGATTTGATGAAGTTTTCATTTATGATGTGTACGATTGAATAATATATATGATGGTTATGTGTGTAAATATATGAATTAATGAAACTTTTATGATTGTGACATCGAATGTAATTAACCATATATTTTTGAATTTTTTTTAATTGATTTATTGTGATAAATATATCAATGAATGACCTAAAATAAGCATTATAGATCTTTGGAAGACATCGATATTGGTTTAATATTTAGAAATTGTGACATAAAATATTTTTGTAATTCCTAACAATATGATACATGTTTATCAAGTTATTTTCTTTTAGTCATCGATTTTGTTCGACGAATATATATACATGATATAAATCATTGTTATGTAATGACCATTGTAGATTTAAAATAAAGAAATGTGTTAGTAAACCATGAGGAAGTAGATATGAACCTTTACTTATTGATTACATAAGTCTTAGTTACCTATAAAAAAATATTCAAGTGAATATTTCTAAGTCAACGTAGTGATTTGTGATCATTTAAGATTGGAGAATTTATCAAATATATGTAATGGTTGTAGTCAATTATAATGGAATGTGTAATCACTTAGTTAAGGAATATTTGATTCATTATAGAAGACAATAAGAAATGATTACATACCCTGGATTATCATGAAGCAAAGACCACAAGGATTTAACTAGTACAACATGGACTAAGACATATTTATCCTTTCTCACTAGGATAATTTATTATACACGATTACATTAAGGAAAATAAAATAGAACATCTAGTATATCATAGATAGAGGTCTAAGAGTCTTGGCAATACAAAAATTATCCAAACTAGAGAAATAATCATAACGATTATAAGAAGTGAAGCACTTGTTACCACAACTTGTAGTCCATCCCGACTTCGTTCTTCCTTACTTCTAGGAAGGTTAGCCATCGAATAGTATGATAGTACTTGAAAAAAAAAAGATTGAAGAAATTAGACAGAAGAGAGAAACTAAGAAACCTTGAAGTTGTGATAGGAAGTGAGAATGGAATGAGAATTTATAAGCAAGCAAGGGAGGGAGAGTTGCAACGGTCATAAACGGCTAGTCCAACGGCTAGTCCAACGGCTAGTTGCTAACGGCTAGTTGTCCAGTAATTAATTCTTAGCAGTCCATTTTACTATATTACGAGTAGGAATTTTAATTAATAGATGTTATGGATTATGTTAAGTAAGATTTTAATAGATTGAGAAACGTAATTATTGAGGTGTTTAGAGTTAACCATCAATTTATGATGAGCATGGTTGACAAAATTAAGACGAGTAATATTTTTGAATTAAGGAAAAAAATACAGATAAGATTAAAAAAAGAGAGATAAATGGCAATGTTAAGGAAAATGTACACAATTGCCAAGGAAACTAGAAATATATTTTAGAACAGTTCAGTTAGTTTAGCTATGGTAAGATTTATTAACAATATTAAATTTCGAGGACGAAATTTCTTTTAGGGGAGTAGAGTTGTAACATCCTATTTTCATCACAAATAGGAAATAGATATTAATATATATTTCTTGAGAAATACTTACTATAAGTTAGTTTATTATTATCATTTTTTTAAAATTTTGGTATTTATATTTTTATTATTTGTTTTTTTTAATAATAATAATAATAAAATGAAAATATTTTTGAATGAGAATTTTAAAGTGACTTAATTAGTATTCACTAATTAAGAAAATTATATTAAGAATTTTTAATATCTTTGTTATTCACCATTTTTATTTTATGTTGTTATATTTTTATTTTTTTTACATATTTAAGATTTAACTCTTATTAGAATTTTAAAATAAAATTTTGAAGGAATTAGACTATGGTTCTTTTAAACTTTTTGATCTACATAATATTTATGATTTTCTGGAATTTTTTGAAAATTTTGAATTATTTTAATAAAATAATATATTTTAAATAATTTTAAATTCATATAAAGTTGCTTAAAATTAAAAATATTTACAAGAATGTAAAGTTAAATTATAAGAAAATTTTCTAAAATCCATTTCAAGTAGACTTATCTAAAAATTATCGGTTTGAGAAAAATCTTGATTTTTTCTAATCGTTAAAAAATTAGAAACGTATCAATAAATTTTTATTAACAGAAAATTTTAGATTTTTAAAATTTCAGCTTTATATTACTTATTATAAAATTAGTGAGGACTGATATAATATCGCTAAATTTCAAAAAGGACTCATTTTGAATATTTAAAATATACCGAGTGAAGGGTTACTATTTGACTTAATAATTTTGCCGACAATTACTATGCAAATCACTGTGCATGTATGAAATTTTCAAAAGATGCACAGTAACCTGGAATAAAAAATTCAAAAATGCATAGTACTTTTATATTAAAATAATGGAATGCATAGTAAATTTTTTTCCTATAAATACCGAAGGATTTCTTCTTTAGAATTCACAATTTCAGATTAAGTTTTCTTAATATAGTAGTGCTAGTGAGATAGTGGTGGAAGTGAGAGAGAGAAGAAAAGTTTTTGGAGAGAAGGTTCTGCCAAAATCCTAAGGTAAGAATACTTCTCTTTTATATTTTTTGGGTTATTTTTATATCGTTTTTTAGAAATCTGTTATTATACTGGAAATAATATTATTTTAAGTTACTATTCTGCATAGTAAACACTATTTCAATAGTAAATTACTATTTCAATAGTAAATTACTATTCAAATAGTAAATTACTATTTACTGTTACTATTTACCATTACTATTCACGATTTACTATTTACTGTTACTATTCACGTTTTACTATTTACTGTTACTATTCACGTTTTACTATTTACTGTTACTATTTACGATTTACTATTCACTATTCACTATTCACTATTCAAAATTTACCATTTTTTTATTTTAAGTTGTAATCTTAATTTTCATCTTGTAATTATATTAAAATGAAATTGGTATGTTTTAGAACTCGGAGACGAGGCGCGCATGGATTTTCAATAACGAATCGGTATACAAGAGGTAAGGGGGAGTGAGATAAAAATATAATATGAAAGACATAAGAATAAAGGGAGGAGTCCCTTACTCCTTTTAAATTTAATAATATTATTATAAAGTAATAACTTCTCAACTTAAAATTTATAATAAATTTAATATACTGTGTAACTTATTCTGAAATATCTATACATAGATCTGAATTATTATAACTTATACGGACTGAACTAAACCTATGCAAGGACTTGGATTTTTATATCCTATATGGATCGAACTAAACCTATGCAAGGACTTGGAATATTATGACCTGTCTAGACTGAACTATACCTATGCGAAGACTGGATATATGGACTTATATAGACCTGTGCGAGGAATGGACTATAAGGACTCAAAATCAAATCTACTAATTTAAATAACCATTAAAAATTTGAATTATATTTATAAGCGATATTTAGTTGATTTGACTTGATTATAATTAATTATATTTGATTTCGATTAATGATATTGTGATTTATAATATTAGACTGTGATTAATAATATTCAATTATGATTGATGATATTTGATTGTGATTGATGAGATTACTATACTTGATTATGGTTGATGAATGATTGATGATCTTGTGATATGAAGTTTGAGCATATAACAAGCATGACGGAAAGTTAAAACTCAGTAAGAATTTTCTTACCTTACTCTTTAAATTTTTATTCCAAGAGAAAGTATTTTGTAATTATTTTAGTTTTTTATTTCTTCTTATAAATAATTTTTATTAACTTTATTTTTAATCTCAATAATAAAATCTAGTATTAGAAAGAAGCTATTTTATGAAAATCAGAGGTTGAGATAATTAATTCTTGAATTAAAGAAAATTTTTATAGTTTTAAGTATTCTTAGTTAATGATTTTAAATTATTTTCTTTAGAAATTAGAAGTTTAAAGTAAATTATTTTGGTTTTCCCCAACGAAATAACTAAAGAATATTTTGTGGAGATTTCTAAAACTCAATCTAGTTAAGATTTAAATTGAGAAAGATTATGTAAATATATGAAGGTTTTTAAGAGAAAGCTTTGAGATATTTAAGGCTTGGAAACTCAATTTTGGTAAGATCTGAATTTGAAGACTGTACTAAATTATTTCAGTATAACAGAAGTTCAAAGAAGAACTTATGGAAATGTACAGTTTATTGTGATGATTTTGTGAACCTTTATGGTATTTAATAATTGAGTTTCTAAAAGCCTTAACCAACTAAATATGCGAGTAGTTCATGCATCATGAATCATTAAAGAGAATTGAGATGTGATATTGCCTGGGGATGGATTATAGAAATCGAGGATACATTAGAGGAGGCTTAATTGCGAGCCTTGGGATGAGAGAGTGTGAAAGGGTGCTTCAGGTGACCTGGGGTCGCTCCCTAGTGTCGGGTACTTTCACAATAAAAACTTTCTCAGTCTGACTAGTCTCTAAGTGTTTCCACGCCAGTTGAGCTGTTCATATGCCATGAAGGCATTTATGTTATTATTATCCAGAATTTATGAAACAGTGTAAACTCCTGGTTGGCCCAGTGCAAACTAAAACTTTAAGGGCCCACATGCATAAACTGAATGAGACAGTAGCATAAGCATTACATAACATTCATGTGATTGTGACATTCTATATGGATGGTTATGAATGAAAATATAAGTGTTATGTATGTGGAAATCCTATATTCATAATTGATTGTATATGAGATTATGACTGATATTACTATATTAGTTTGTGAAAACCTTTATGCTTATGTCTTATCTGTAATATATTATATTTTGTTTCTCACTCCTTCTTGTTTGAATTTTTGTGTCCAAAATATATGTTATATGATATATAGCTAGCAGTCCAAGATGGAAGGATATATAATTACAAGAGGATAAAGTGGTCTCATTCTCAATCGATTAGATGAAGAGATATGACAAGAGTAGGATTCAAAACTCGATGGTTCAAGGACTAGGAAATGATTGTTCACATTTGTAGTAGAGGTATAGTTTAGTTTTATTTTGCCTTATTACAATATCAAGTAGATAATTGTAACAAGGTAAAGGTTAAACTTTGATAAACTCTTTCATTCGGATATAATATTGTAATGATTTATCACTTATGATTTCTATAAATTATTTTGTCATTATGGACAAATATTGAAAGACAATTTTTTTTTACTTTCAATATTCAAAGGAAATCAGATGTATATACGTCCTTGTATACACGAGATAAAGAGTGATAAATATGTATATCTTTCTAAAAGTTTTTTTTTTTAAAAGTAAGAAGAATACATATATATCTCGTGTATATAAGGGGGTGTTACAACAAGGGCCACCCCACTCATCACAAATGGCTAAATTACAGTGGAAACACGTCCAAGTGGCCAAGCATGATTGATTTTAATTATTTGAAGTGGCCATTATCAGCTGCTTAATGGGAGCTGAGTCAGGGGTCTGACGCGTAGCGTCACAGGGACGCGTAGCGTCAGCACCCTTGCTCAGCCCTATAAATAGGGCCATCCAACACCATTCAAATCATCCCATTCCATACACTTCTCTTCTCTTCTCTCTTGTGCTCGACTTTGAGTACTTTCTTTTGTGAGTTGTAGTTCTAGAATAGTTTTCTAGATACTTGAGTGTGTTTTGGTGTATTGTGATCGTTGTATCGTGAAGTTTCCATCGTCTTCTTCGTAATGTCAAACTCTATAAGTGTTGTTTTTACTTTTACCATGTGTAACTAATTTGTTTATGTTGGAATTGGTGAACTAATCTATTGAGTATAATGTTGTGAATTCGACCTCTGCATGTTTATGATTCAAGTACATGTTAGTATTTCGACCTTTTATTAATATGAACGTCAAACGGGAGAATGATTTTCATGTGTATCGAAACTGGTTTTATTAGTGTAAATGTCAAACGGGAGAATGATTATTTATGCCGTATTGAAATTAGTTTTGACGAAAGTAAAAAGTTGGAATACCCTTGGTATCTCAATTCTATAGGGGTTGTTAACCATTGTTGCCATAAGGCCAGGTCTTAATGCAAGTTTTTACTGAGAAAGCTCACGAGGGATCGGACTTTACGGTGAATTCTTAGAATTTATATCACGAGGGATCGGTTATAATGATTTTAAGCTGCGATGACATGAAACTTGATGATTAAATATGCATGTCTTGAGTTCCTCATTGTTATTCTAGATTAGGGATCCAATTTCCAACATAATTTGTTTATCTATGTTTATCTCAAGTATCTTACCTATTCTAGGTTACAACTCAACTTTTTAGATAGATTTTATTTTCTTTTATCCTATGAATCACTCAACCATGCTATCTTGTGAATATTGTATAAACTGTACATAAATCATTCTTTTGTTTATAATTTCCTTCATATTTACCATAGTAAGTAGAAGATTACTGTTGTTATTGGACTTTCAATCCCAGTGGAACGATATCTAAATTTTGAAAACTACAAACGAATTGGTGCGCTTGCCAATTGACAAAAAGTCCGACGGTGGGAAAAGAACCGCTGAGTCGCCGTCGGGCCGAACAAGTTTTCTGGCGCCGTTGCCGGGGATTGAATTGTTTCAGTAAAATAGTAAAATTTTAATTACCGTGGTAAATATTTTTTAGATAATTTTTTTTTATTTCTTATCATTGTTACAATAACTTTCTTTGTCTAGTTTGTGTATGCAAACTCGATCTACCACAGGTAAAATTTATTTTGATCCTGAGATAGAAAAGTTTGTAAAGAAAATCAAGTCTTTGAAATCTAAAACACAAACTAATTCTTCTTCTACTTCAAAAATTTTTGAAAATTCAAATATGGCTGCTGAAAGGAGAACATTGAGACAGTTTGCTGCTATAAATGGTCCACCCCGAGTTTCGGGAATGTTTCAAGGACCAGTTTTACCAGTGGAAATTAAACCTGCCACTTTAAATATTATTCAAAATAACCAATTTGCTGGTTTAAATCATGAAGAACCATATGAACATTTAACTGTTTTTTATGAATTATGCAGCACAATTGGTTTTGAACCCAATCAAGAAGAGTCTGTTTACATGAGACTCTTTCCTTTTTCATTGATTGGGAAAGCAAAAGAATGGTTTAAATCTTGTCCACCGGGTAGTTTTGCAAACTGGTCCGATGTTGAAAGAAAATTTTTGGAAAGATTTTATTCTCCTTCGAAATATTTTGAAGCAATGACAGCCATACACTCTTTTTCTCAAAATAATGATGAATCATTAGGAGAGACATGGGAACGATTCAAGGCACTCTTGAGAAAATGCCCAAACCACAACCTGAATGATGCCGAAAAGGTAAGAATCGTTTACCATGGTTTATTACCTCAGTTCAAGATGATGTTAGATGCTTGTGCAGGTGGTTCTTTAATGAACAAGACTGTGGAAGAAGCCATAGAAATATTGGAATCAATGGCTATTAGTGACCGACAAGCAAAGCATGAAAGAGGTAATATGCAGAGGAAGCCAGGAATGCTCGAATTGGGAGTAAATGATGCAGTGTTGGCTCAACAAAAATTACTGACCCAACAAATTGAAGTTATGAGCAAGCAATTGGAAAAACTTCAAATTGCTCAAGTAGCATCACCACCCCCTGCTCAACTTAAAGCATGTACGCACTGTATGGGAGAACAACCATGTGGTTACTGTGGAAATGAGCAAGAGCAAGCCAATTTCATGAACCATCAAAGAGCACCCTTAGGTAATTTTCCTTTTAATCATGGAAATTCTTTTCCTAACAATTACCCGCAGGGTTGGCAAAATCAGAATATTGGCTGGAGACAGGATACTGGACCTTCCAACAGACCTCCTAACAATCAATTCAAGCAACAACAAACTGACAATGCAAGGTTGACAAGAATAGAGGAAGCTATTCAACAGTTATTGCAGTTTGTAGAGACAAATGAAGCTGCCCGAAAAGCATCAGACATACAAATGGGTCAGCTTGCAAAGGAGATAGCCGAATTAAAGAGTTCTGGGTTTTCTGCAAACACTCAAAACCCAAGGGAACAATGTAATGCTGTTTCTATTGATGTTGTAAAAATTGATTGTAAAGAAAAGAGTGAGAAAAAGAAAGAAGAAGAAGAAAAAGAAAGTAAAAAATAGAAAAAAATGAAAAAAATGAAAAAGAAAAAAATATGCAAAGAGATACAGAGCAAGAAACAAACTGTATAACCCCGAAAAAATGTAAAGATCCGGGGAGTTTCACCATTCCTGTAACAATCGGAAATATCAACATCAGGAATGCGTTATTAGATTTAGGGGCTAACATTAACTTGATGCCCTTAGATTTAATAAAACGCATTGGTGAATATGAATTGAAGGAAACAAAGACAGAATTACAGTTTGCGGATCGCTCTGTCAAAAAGCCCTATGGGATTGTGGAAGATGTGTTAGTAAAGGTTGACAAGTACCACTTCAAAGTTGACTTTATGGTACTGGATATGAAGGAGGATACTGAGATCCCCCTGATCCTAGGAAGACCTTTCATGAAGACTGCAAAAATCAAAGTGGATGTTGATCAAAGTATGGTTGCAGTCAAAGTTTATGGAGAAGAAGTAAGCTTCAGTGCTCATGAACACCTCAGGATAAGTAATGAGGAAAAAGTTTACCCTTCAACCAAACCAGGTATATCTCTTCCTAATCAATTAAATTGTTTTGAATTAACCGATGCTTTGAATGATGAAAAACAGGTAATTAGGCATCGGAAAAGAAGAAGAAGGAAGAAAAAGACAGGTGATTCCTCAAAGAATATTGGGAAACCACCTGATTAATCAGAGGTAATGTCTGGCTGGAGACATTAAACCTAGCGCTCAATGGGAGGCAACCCATTCTTTTCTTTTTTTTTTAAGATTGTTTTAAAATAAAATAAAAAAAAACCACAAAACAATTTTTTTTAACTTGTTTAAAAGAAAAAGGGATTTTAAACTGAAAAGGGTTTTGAAAATCCAAATTTTTGAAAATTAAAAAAAAAAAAAAACAGAAGCCCACGCGTAGCGCCCACTTGAAGCGTAGCGTGGACTCTGAATTTTGGTTCTGATGCGTAGCGTCCCACTCACGCGTAGCGTCAGAGCCCACGTTCAGTTTTTAAAACTGAACCAGAGAGGCCCATCTTAGGGTTTTAAACCTAAAACTTCCTCTCTGCCTCACTTAGTTTTCAAACCTAAAACTTCAAAAACCTCCTTTTCTCTCTTCCAAACCTCTTCAATCCTACTGCTCAAGGAATCACAAGTAAGTATTCTAATCCCTTCTCTTTAGCTTTTTGTTTTAATTTTCGATTTGTAGAAATAAATGTGGTTAGGATTAGGATTAGAAGACCATTGGGATTGATTGCTGTTAGGAATTAGAAAATGAATGGATATAATGTGGTTTGGAAAGGGGTTGCTGCTGTGCAACCCCTGTTATTTTTTTTATTTTATTTTTTTTTTCAGAACTGCGCATCCCACGCGTAGCGTCCCACTGACGCATAGCGTGAGGATGAACTGTAAGCCCACACGTAGCGTCCCACTGACGCGTAGCGTGGGAAGAACAGGCTGATGCGTAGCGTCACACCACGCGTAGCGTCAGCCTCTGTTTTTAATTCTTGATGTTTGTTTGCTGTTTGCTGTTTTCTTTCGAAATTAATAAATTTTCTTAGTTTATATTTGTTATACTTTCTTGCAACTTTGTATGAATTTTGAATAAATTGTATTTTGTTTTGTATATATGTTAATTTCTTTAAATTCAAAAATATGTTGTTGAATTGCATTTTTATTTGTGAAAAATTTTAGAAAACCCAAAAATATTTTACAAATAATTGTTTGCTTGTGTGTGATTTATTTAGTGTGTGTTTAATTTTAAATTTTTACTTTTTGCAGATGGCACCTAAGAAATCCATTCCCACAGCCGGTCCCTCTAAAAGACAGAGTAAGTCCACAGACACTGACACCACTTCTGAAGATCCGGATTCTCAGAGACAGGAGGTGTTAGGACCGAGGGATCCTACTAGATTTCGCACGGATGCGAAATGGGCACGGTTTCATCAGATCAAGGGCCAGAGACTTATCTGGGAGAGGGTCCTTGATCTGAGTGCAGGAGACTATCCTGAGCTGCAGGATAGAGTGCAGCAGAGGAGATGGGGACCTCTATTCTCCCTACCTACTGAGGGGGACCCCATCTTAGTGATGGAGTTTTACGCAAATGCTTACAGGACCCGCCAGGACGCACCGAATCTTGGGCAGCAGCGGACGAGTTGGGTTAGAGGCCGGCATATCTCTTATGACCGGGACACCATCAGTACCCTATTGGGTAACCCTTGGGAGCCTACTCCCGAGGATGATACTTGTTTCTGGAAAGAAAACAGAAACAAGATTCTTGCTGAGGGAGAGTTAGGATACTCCCTCGAGGAGGTTGCTCATTTTCTGAGCAAGGATGGAATCTTTTTCAACCTGAGTAGGGTTGGAAGGAGTCCATCTAACCTCCTCAAGACCCAGCTTACCCCCATAGCCCAGGCGTGGTCCCACCTCATGCTCCATAATATCACTCCTGTCACCCATCTTTCTTCCCTTCCAGTGGAGCGTTGTTGCCTCCTTTATTCTATCCTCCAGGGCCACACCATTGATATCGCCGAGCTTATCTCCGAGCAGATTCACTTTTATGCCCTTGGGTATAAAGTGAATCGCCCCATACCCTTTCCTCTCATCATATCTGCCTTACTGAGGAGGCAGGGAGTCATTGTACCTTCACCAGAGTTTACTAGTTCTTCAGGGAGAGTCCCTAAAGTTCTAGTAAACAGAGATTATTTTGTGCAGCAGTGCGAGCTTCCACCACTAGAGCAGGAGGCTCAGCCCCGACCTCGGAGGAGGAGACCACCAGTGCAGCCTCCATCTGCTGATGCTGTTACACAGGGCTTTGCCCGAATGTCACTTGAGCATCAGCATATGATGCAGATGATGGCTGCCACTCACAGAGCTTATATTCATCTTCACGATGAATTTTATCAGTACAGGTTACAGGGAGAGGGAGCACCTTATGTTACCCCAGCCGAGTTTTCAGCACATGTAGCTTGGCCCGGAGATTTACCCACCTACCCTGAGACTGGTGGATCTTCTAGTGCACATCATGACTCTGATGGTGATGATGAGGAGGAGGAGGAGGAGGATGATGATGATCAGATGGAGGATTGAGGATGCCATCTTCATTTATTTTGAGTACATTTGTTTCTAGTTATATTTGGATTTACATTTACATTTATATTTACATTTTATATTATAATATTTTATTATTGTGTGGTGTGTTTATTCGTTTTTGCTCATTTTTTTTTTTGAAAAATAATTTTTCTTTTAAATAAAAATATCAAATTTTCGTTAGTAAGTTAGTTTATACACTTAGAGTTTTTACACAATAAAACCAATTTTGTTAAAATCAATTTTTGATTCTTTATAACTTAGGAATTTTGATAAATTTAATTACAATAAGTTTATTAACCATCAAGCAAATTTCAATAACCCGGTGAGTTGAGAGATCTTTTTACACACTTGAGGGTTTTAATCGGCATATTTTCAATTCGAATTGATTTTGCTTTAATCTGTGATTTGTGTTGTTATACAGAGAATTCAGGAAAATGATCAAGGCACATTTATTGGTGAAACGAAACCTTGGGCCAAACAGCTTACCTTGGTAAAAAGTCTTTTATCCTTTGCAAGCCCATTTGAGCCTAAAATAAAATTCTTTGGTACCCTTAAAACCTAAATTTGTTTTTACCATTCCCTATACTTGATTGATTAAAAGAGCAGTTGAAATAAATGAAAAATATTTTGAGTGTTCTCACAAAAATGGGGAGTGAAAATAAGCAACTTGATTCTTTTCAAAAAGAAAATATGGAAAAGAAAAGTCAAAAATAGTGAAAAGAATCAAGTTGGGGGTATTTATTTTTCATCAATAAAAATAAATGAGAGTTTGGATCAAGAGAAAGCCTAAGGATTGTAAAATGCTCTTTTATGATTTCAGGTTTTTGAATTCCAAGGAAAACCATTGATTCTTGTAAACCAAGCCTCATTACAACCCGTGAAAAGACCTTGTGATTTTCGAATTAACTCTGTATAAATAACCATTGATTAGATGACAAACAAAGTTAAATTCGTTTGATTTTATGATTGATTGAGTGAAACAGCTTACCAATTGCATAGAGATAAACACTTGTGAGGTAAGCCTGAAATTCTGCTTGATTGTTAATAGAATATTGTAAACAATTTTATCATTAAATCTTTGTTATATTTGATATCAGTTTTTGATTATTACAAAATAGTTGAAATTGTGTAATTATTCTTTGTGATAAATTTTCGGACTAACTTAAAAATTTGATTTCAAATTTTTATTTTCTTATTTTTCTCTCTTGCTCGAGGACGAGCAATGTCTCAAGTTGGGGGTATTTGTTAGTCCTCAAATTTTCAATAAAAGCTTAAATAAAAATTTCATAAAAATTAGTTTAATTTGTTAGAAAATTAGGATTTAAATTCAATAAATGAGTGTTGTTGGAAATAATCTGCCCTTGATCAATTTTCTCTAGTTTTGCAGTGAAAAAGTTAAGAAATCAAGAGAAAATTACACTGGAGAATCTGACGCGTAGCCTCACCCCACGCGTAGCATCAACTGCTATTTTTGAGTCTGACGCTACGCATCACAGCCACGCGTAGCGTCAGTGCTGCGCAGTCTCCACTCCCACTTTGGCCAACCACCCCACTTGGACCCAATAATGGACACTCCACTCAGCACAAGGGCCACCCCACTCATCACAAATGGCCAAATTACAGTGGAAACACGTCCAAGTGGCCAAGCATGATTGATTTTAATTATTTGAAGTGGCCATTATCAGCTGCTTAATGGGAGCTGAGTCAGGGGTCTGACGCGTAGCGTCACAGGGACGCGTAGCGTCAGCACCCTTGCTCAGCCCTATAAATAGGGCCATCCAACACCATTCAAATCATCCCATTCCATACACTTCTCTTCTCTTCTCTCTTGTGCTCGACTTTGAGTACTTTCTTTTGTGAGTTGTAGTTCTAGAATAGTTTTCTAGATACTTGAGTGTGTTTCGGTGTATTGTGATCGTTGTATCGTGAAGTTTCCATCGTCTTCTTCGTAATGTCAAACTCTGTAAGTGTTGTTTTTACTTTTACCATGTGTAACTAATTTGTTTATATTGGAATTGGTGAACTAATCTATTGAGTATAATGTTGTGAATTCGACCTCTGCATGTTTATGATTCAAGTACATGTTAGTATTTCGACCTTTTATTAATATGAACGTCAAACGGGAGAATGATTTTCATGTGTATCGAAACTGGTTTTATTAGTGTAAATGTCAAACGGGAGAATGATTATTTATGCCGTATTGAAATTAGTTTTGACGAAAGTAAAAAGTTGGAATACCCTTGGTATCTCAATTCTATAGGGGTTGTTAACCATTGTTGCCATAAGGCCAGGTCTTAATGCAAGTTTTTACTGAGAAAGCTCACGAGGGATCGGACTTTACGGTGAATTCTTAGAATTTATATCACGAGGGATCGGTTATAATGATTTTAAGCTGCGATGACATGAAACTTGATGATTAAATATGCATGTCTTGAGTTCCTCATTGTTATTCTAGATTAGGGATCCAATTTCCAACATAATTTGTTTATCTGTGTTTATCTCAAGTATCTTACCTATTCTAGGTTACAACTCAACTTTTTAGATAGATTTTATTTTCTTTTATCCTATGAATCACTCAACCATGCTATCTTGTGAATATTGTATAAACTGTACATAAATCATTCTTTTGTTTATAATTTCCTTCATATTTACCATAGTAAGTAGAAGATTACTGTTGTTATTGGACTTTCAATCCCATTGGAACGATATCTAAATTTTGAAAACTACAAACGAATTGGTGCGCTTGCCAATTGACAAAAAGTCCGGCGGTGGGAAAAGAACCGCTGAGTCGCCGTCGGGCCGAACATTAGCAAGCACCAAACGACCAGGTAGTACCACTACGCTGGTCCAAAGCACACTGACGTCACCCAGCATCCCTCTTTTTCCTTCTCTAAACGCCATAATGACTAACTCCCTTTACGGGGATACATGGATGGCTCCTTACATCCGTTATTTGGCTGATGGACAACTACCCACAGATGAGAAGGAAAAGATGAGGCTAAGGAGAGAATTACCGTATTTCACTATGATTGATGGTAATCTTTACAGAAGGGCACTCTCTGTGCCCTATTTGATTTGTCTCAAAGAGGATGAGGTGCAAGATGTAATGGAGGAAGTGCATGGAGGACAATGTGGACACCACGCCGGAGGAAGAAGCTTAATGCGAAAAATCCTCAGAGCTGGATACTGGTGGCCCACGATAAAGCAAGACTCCATTGACTTCGTCAAAAAATGCGACGCTTGCCAAAAATTCTCTAACCTTCACCACACACCGGCGGAAGAACTCTTCACATCCGCTATTCCATGGCCCTTCTATCAATGGGGATTGGATATTCTGGGCCCCTTTCCAACTGCTCCTGGGGGCATCAAATATCTCATTGTAGGGGTCGATTACTTCACTAAGTGGATAGAAGCAGAGCCGGTGGTGCATATTACTTCAGCCCGAACTCGTCGTTTCATGTATGAAAACATCATAACACGGTTCGGGGTCCCAGCACGGATTGTCACAGATAATGGCACCCAATTCACGGATAGAAAATTCACAGATTTACTCGAAGGGTTAGGAATAACCCAGATATTCTCATCCGTTGAACATCCCCAAACCAACGGCCAAGCTGAAGTGGCCAACAGGGAAGTGCTGAAAGGACTAAAGAAACGCCTTGGTGAAGCCAAGGGCGGATGGACAGACCAGCTATGCCACGTCCTGTGGGCATACCGGACAACGCCTCATTCATCTACCAACGAATCCCCATATCGTCTAACATACGGGGTAGAGGCAATGATACCTGTGGAACTGCAAATTGCTTCCACAAGGGTCAAGTACTTCTCTGAAGAAACGAATAACGCCAACTTGGCATCCGAAATGGATGTCATACAGGAACTCAGAGAAGATGCATTTATCAGAGATCAAGCTATCAAAGCCAAAGTTGCTCTCCGGTACAACAAACGAGTCCAATCAAGGACTTTCAACGTTGGAGATTTGGTTTTGAGGAAAGCAAGTATAGGGAACAAATTCGCTCATCAAGGCAAACTAGCCCCAAACTGGGAAGGCCCATACAGGGTATCCGAAGTTACTAGCAAAGGCTCTTACCGCCTTGAAAACCTTGATGGCACTCCAATTCGAAATAAATGGAACACCCAAAACTTGCGCATCTACTATAGCTAGCTGTTGGAACCATTTACACTCTCTATCCTTATCTTGGATTGAATACTGGAGAATTTATTTTCACAGCTACGCTCTCATTGTAATTCTTATTTTTGATTTAATAAGAATCTCTCACAACAATTTAACTCTTTCGTGTTTTTCTTATGCTGTGATTTTCAGTTTATCCGGTGTACAGAAACATATTCAGGACGGATGATCTCAGCTACTTGTTCTGTAGTTGACGATGTAACTCCTCGAATATGTGCAACACACAAGAGCATACTCAGGACGGATGATCTCAATTACCCATTCTGTAATTGGTGATGTAACTCCTCGAGTGTGTCTAATTGATTGAAGGCCTGGATTGTAGGATTAAACCGAACTCTGGGTACGGTTAGTAAGTTTGGCTGAACACCGGTGAAGGCTCAGATTGTAGGATTAAACCGAACTCTGAGTACGACTAGTAGGTTTGGCCGAACGTCGGTGAAGACCTGAGTTGTAGGATTAAACCGAACCTCAGGACATGGGTTGTAGGGCTGGTCCTTTTTCAAGGCCACAAACCGAACCCCATGCGAAGGCTTGGGCGCAGTAGGCTGGTTCTTCTTCAAGACCACGCTAAACCCCAAGTAACGGGCGCAGTAGGTTCAGGATTAGCCCTGATCTGAACCCCGTGTTGAAGGCTCAGATTGTAGGATTAAACCGAACTCTGAGTACGACTAGTAGGTTTGGCCGAACGTCGGTGAAGACCTGAGTTGTAGGATTAAACCGAACCTCAGGACATGGGTTGTAGGGCTGGTCCTTTTTCAAGGCCACAAACCGAACCCCATGCGAAGGCTTGGGCGCAGTAGGCTGGTTCTTCTTCAAGACCACGCTAAACCCCAAGTAACGGGCGCAGTAGGTTCAGGATTAGCCCTGATCTGAACCCCGTGTTGAAGGCTCAGATTGTAGGATTAAACCGAACTCTGAGTACGACTAGTAGGTTTGGCTGAACGTCGGTGAAGACCTGAGTTGTAGGATTAAACCGAACCTCAGGACATGGGTTGTAGGGCTGGTCCTTTTTCAAGGCCACAAACCGAACCCCATGCGAAGGCTTGGGCGCAGTAGGCTGGTTCTTCTTCAAGACCACGCTAAACCCCAAGTAACGGGCGCAGTAGGTTCAGGATTAGCCCTGATCTGAACCCCGTGTTGAAGGCTCAGATTGTAGGATTAAACCGAACTCTGAGTACGACTAGTAGGATTAACCGAACGTCGGTGAAGAATCGTCATTGGTAAAATCAAAAGACCGATTGAAGAACGGTTAGTAGGATTAAACCGAACACCAAAAACGACGTGGATTGTAGGATCAAACCGAACTCCAGACACAACAAGTAAGTTATACTGAACTCCAAATTAATACTTTCTGGTGAAGTTCTTTATTTGGAAGTAGCTTTGAATTCTGAATCATCAATTCCGACACAAAAATAATTCACTCGGGTATGCCACAATCTGAGGCATATTCACCCGAAACCTCTCAGTCGGAAATATTTGAAGAGGAATTTCTATTTTAAATCCTCATTCTCAAGAACTCTCACGTGAAAGTCTCATTCAGAGTTTGTTCAAAGTACTGATCACCCAATGATACTGGGGGACAACATCAACGGTTTAACGAATATCTTGAGGAATAAACTCTCGATGAAACGATCTCACAATCATTCCCCTTAAGTCGATCTCGTGATGATGATATGTTCCCTCACAAGCGGTGATCTTATTATGAAATTCATCTCGCATGTATAAGACCGGTATGGAGATTGTGTTTTACAATCTGATCTTCATTACTTAAATCCGGAATGACACAATACACATGCAATCCCTATATTAAAGTTGTTTTTCACTAAACAGGAATGGAGGTAAAAAACTCTTTTATTGATTTAATGAGAATTACAATTCGTGTAATAATCCGGAGCTGATCCCGGAACACAGCAAATTCAAATCAATAAAATGAAAAAGGAAACAGGGAGGGCACTACTTTCTCTGACTTGAATCTCCTTCTTTCCCTTCGCCTTTGCCTCCGGTCTTGCCTTCTTCGGTGCGAGAGCTTGCTCCTGTACTTATGGGCTTCAGGAGTGAAGGTCCCATTGATTGACCTTTAGGTAAAGGAGCAAACTTATAAGGAGTGTTAGGCGGACTTTCGTGACGGTTATCAACGATGGCCACTAGTTTCCCTTGGTGAAACTCATAAAACGGATCAATACCGTTCAGATTAATTGACACCTTGGGATTCCGGTATAGCACTTGACGAACTGCCAACCCGAAAGCCTCCTTGACTGCTTGATCACTCATGTTTACAGCATCGTCTAAGTCTGCTTTCAGGGTCTTGACTTCGTCGGTCGAATCCGCCAACTTTAAGAGCAACTCCTTTTCCTTACGTGACCAATCATCCACTCCTCGAGAATGGACGACTTTAGCCTCCTTCAACCCCTCTTCTAGCTTCGAAGAGCGTTCCTTCTCCACACAAAGGTTGGCATGGAGGTCAGCATTAATTTTCTTCTCATCAAGAACTTGACCCTCCAGCTCCTTGGCAAGGTTCTTCAGCCTGGCAATTTCTTCATCCTTCTTCTGTCCTTCTTCTCTAGAAGCTTCTAGTCTTCTTTCTAAATCGAGGATGTTTGCCTTGTTTTTGCCAACCAATGAGCTGAGCCTCACGTTCTCCTCTGTAAGCTCACGAACCGACTTGAGAAGCCCAGACAATTCAGCCAAGTGCTTCTGTCCGTCGTCGCAAGCTTTGATCATTTCTTTACTCTTCAACGGGGGCTTCACCTTGTGTGAAGGTTCAGGAACACCCTCAGGAACGGAGTCCTCATACACCGGATTATGAACAAGGTCGGAACTACCTTCAAGAGGACAAGGAGCTTTGGGTGTGAAATAAGTCGTTATTGGCTTCACCCCATAAGTGATTACACTGCCTGGGGCATCAGGAGTGGGCTCTTCCGCTCTCCTTTCCTTAGAGGGCTCTAGCTCAATAACCCCTCTTGAAGTCTTTGGTTTCTTGGGCAAAGGTTGACGGTCTGAGATCTTGGAGGGGTCACACTTTGTCCTCTTCTTTTTCTCGACGACCTTCTCAGATCCTCCCTCGAGTAAAGGAATATCGTCACCAGCAAACGAGGTTAATATTATTGTCTCAGCAGTAGCCTTCTTTGAATTCCGCTTTGCCTGAATGTCATTTTCAGCCGCAACGGAAGTCTCTCTGGCCTTGATTCCTTTTAGCCTATTCATCTCTGGTGACTCGCTCTGAATTTCACCTGCACAATCAAAAGACACAATCAGAGATCAAAAGTTTCAAGGCATGACATAATAACGTATGAAAAATGACAGGAAAATTACGTAAATACTCCTCGCGAGTAGGCTTTGATCCTAACAAACGCCTGCAGGAGAAAAATTGATGCGAGGCTGTGTAGGATTGGAGAGCCGAAAGAACGGAGATGGAAGATGGGCTCAGTTCGTCCTCCTCAGTGTAGTACGCCTGGGAGGTTAGCAAGAAATGCTCATGCGTCCAAGCCACTGGGATCTTTGGAATCCCATCTTCAGTTAACCAAAAAACTGGTTCATTCGGATGAACGCTGATCTTCGTATAGTAAGATTTGAATGAATGACCATCAACTTTGGCGAAGTCAGTATACGCCTCGAAGTTGATGATCTTGGAGATAGTCCGGAGGGATATCAAACTCACTCCTCCCTTCTCCTTATTTGCACGGCGGACCACCTGAGAGAAGTAGAAAAGCATGGCCACCGTTGGTTCAAAGTTGAAGTGCTCCCCAAGCACTTCAAGAGAACGGACTAACCCCCATCCGTTGGGGTGAAGCTGCGAAGGGGCGCAGTCTAAGAATCTCAAGACCCCCATCTGAAAATCTGTAAGGGGAAAGCGTACGCCGAGATTCAAAAACAGGAAGTCATACATGTACAAGGACCTTTCGTCCGGAGTATGACAAATCCAATCTGATGGGAGCGGAGCTAATGCCTTGAAACACCATTTATATTTATGCTGCTTCCAAACCGTAAAGCGCGGTTCCAGCTCTGCTCCGTCCTCACGAGCGTGCACGGATGCTGTTTCACGAAATTCCTCAGCGACCCAGCTGAATGGGCGTTTCTGTTGGAATTTCACCCAGTCTATCCGGTGTGCAACCACATTGCATAGGCCGGATTGGGTCTTCAAGATATACTTCTTAGAGGGAGATTCTCCTTCAGATGATTTCCTCCCAGTAACTTTCTTTGTCACCATTGTGAAAGCTTTGATGCTGCGATAAAATTTCACATCATCAGAGAGATACAAATCCCCACTCTCGATACTCTCACTGGAGGAAGAAGACTCTGAAGAGGGTATAATCACCATTCGCCTTTGATATTGCGACTCTTCCCCCTCTGTATACTGTGGCCTCGACTGGAAGATCACTGGGATCCTCCCACCACGAACGCTAGGGTTTTGAGTCAAAGCCCTTCCTCCTCTTCCTCTAGGGCTAACGCCACTGAAGCTAACACCCTTCCTAGACATTCTCAAATATTGAAAAGAGATACAAAAAACAAAGGGAAAGTGGTTACCTAAGGATAGTGAATTGAAATTCACAGAGGCGAACACGAAAAACTTCTCGGAACTTTTGCAGAGGTTCGTTAAGGGAGCAACAAGAAATGGTAACTGAGATTGCCAGATATGCCTTTTTCAGGGCACAAGAATTTTTCAAATATCCACTAAACACAACCTGTTGTTTACCCCCAAACGACTCCCCGTTTAGTGGACCAAAATTGTCGTTTAGTACCTCGAGGCGTGAAAATGCCATCGTTCTGTCACAGATCCTTCGAAACGGGCCTATTAAAACCAAATACTAGGCCCAACAAGACTATGCGTGACAGTTACTAAGACATGCGCATTTAACGCAATAATGGCTCGCCCACGTGAATTAAGGCATTAAATGTCTAATCATTAGAAACGTGGCCACCATTACTCGAATACCAAGGGTTGTGAAATTCGATAAACTCCTGATATTCTCATTGTCGAATCCGCCCTTAGGAGATTCATCACTATGGAACCTTGTCCTCAGAGCGGATATTTACACATCGATTCCGAAATACAGACGTACCACGATTGATATAGCTCATATGAGCAAGTCTACTCATTCCTCACATTAGCTAGGGGGCTAGTAGAGGTATTACTCGGATTTCGGATTCGAAAATTTGTTCAATCCGTACTCCATGATTAAAAAACTTCAGGACGGATAATCTCAATCACTTATTCTGTGATTCGATGATATAACTCCTGGTATGAAGAACTCCAATAATCATTCCAGGACGGATGATCTCAATCACCTATTCTGTGATTCGATGATGTAACTCCTAGTGTGAATCATTCCAGGACGGATGATCTCAATCACCTATAAAGTGATTCGACGATGTAACTCCTGGTATGAACAATTCTCATCATCATTCTTACGATGAAAGCTTTTGAGAACTGAAAAGTATTCACTCAATCCGTACTCCTACGATTGAAAAATGTCTCCAGGATGGATTATCTAAATCACTTAATCTGTGATCTGACGATGTAACTCTTGGTGTTGTGTACTTTTCCAGAATGGATAATCTCAATCACCCATTACGTGATATGACGATGTAACTCCTTGACATGGTATACCTGCCCAGGACGGATGATCTCAATCACCTATTCTGTGATATGACGATGTAACTCCTGGCGCCATACACACCTCAAGGACGGATGATCTCAATCACCTATTATGTGATCCGACGATATAACTTCTGGTACTGTACACATCCCCAAGACGGATGATCTCAATCACTTATGAAGTGATTTGATGACAAAACACCTGGCATGATCAATTCATATAATCATTCCTATGACGGAAAATTCTGAAAGTCAGTCCGCACTTTCACTTTCAAGTGGTATTCTCCCAGGACGGATACTCTTTATCACCTATTCTGTGATACAATGACGTAACTCCTGGCGTAGAAAAACTCCCATCATCATCCTTATGATGGAGGACTCAAGCACCACTTCCTTACACCTTTGTAGTTCCCCAAACTTGGAACAATACTTATATGATGGACAACATTGTCATCTCCAGTGAGAGTAATACGAATTAAAAACAGTCATCCGTCCTGTTACACTACTCTACTAAACAGCGGATCGACCCATCTCTTCCCCAAATGAATTAAGAACCATGCCCTAAGGACAGGCACCCTTTTTCTTAATATATATTTGGGGACATGTATATATTTCGCCGTTCTAAAATTACCTATTGTTTAATCTTCTGAGGCAGTTATTTCAATCTGGCCTTAAGATTAATTATACAGAACGGATTAGCAACGATTTATATATGCATGAAACGATGAAGACAAATGCCTTAAATAGAATTCATTCATTAAAAACAAGGCTATGCACAATAGTTCAAAATCCGGAGTTGATCCCGGTAAACAACTATACATGTAAATGAAAAGAAAACTACGGAGGAGGAATCTGTTCTTCAGTTTTCCGTGCCTTCTCAACACCAGGCTCTTGTGCCCCTCCCTTGGGAACCTCCACAGGAATCTCCCCTCCAGGAGCTTCAGCCCTTTCTTCAGAAGAAGGAACCTCGGACACAGGAAATACGTAATCTGGTCCCATGGTTTGACCCTCAGGAAGAGGAGGCAAACCATACAGGGACATTGGAGGATCTTCGTGACGACCATCCACCACTGCGACTAACTTTCCCCCATGGAACTCATAGAACGGATCCATTCCATAAAGGTTAAGTTTCGCAGTGGGGTTGCGGTAGAAGACTTGGCGTATGGCTAAGCCGAAGGACTCTTCGACAGCCCGAGTGCATATGTCAACTGCTTCTTCTCTCTCAGCTTTCGTCGTGGCCAATTCTTCCCGCAACTTGGACAGCTCCTCACTAGACACTTCGGACTCCGCTTTCCTAGTCTTCAGTCCCTCTATCTCAAGAAGGAGCTTCTTCTCCCTTTGAGACCACTCCTCAGCAGCAACTTTATTTTTATCCTGGCTGCTACGGAGTTCTTCCTCCTTCTCTGCCACTTTGCCTTCCAAGCCTTTGAGGTCGCCTTTGAGCTTGAGATTCTCTTTAGTCATCATCTCTCCGAACTCCTTAGATTTGGTAAGACGATCTTCTATTAACTTTATGGAGGCTTTATCTTTTTCCGAGGAAAGGTTGAGCTCTTCTAATTTGTCACTCAGCTCTTCAACCTTATCGACGTTGTCAGCTAACTCGCTGACTGAAGAAAGCATTCCAGCGAGTTCGGCTAATTGCCACCTTCTAGCCTCACACGCTCCTTTAATTTCTTTAGCACTGAGCGTAGGCCGGAGTTTGTATATCGGTGGTGGAAGAGTGGCTGGAGTAGAACCCTCATAGGAGAGGAAGGGGGTGAGAAACGAATTGGTTGGGTAAGAGGTCGGCTTCGCCCCAGAAACCCTGGCAGCAATCCCTTTACCTCCAGAGGGAGCAGCTGCTGCTTCCGAGGTTTCAACAGGCTTATCCTCCAGAGTTCTGCACTTTTTGGACGGGCCTCCCACTGAGTCATTCTTGATTTTTCTTCTCCTCTCAGAAACTTGAGGATGACCCGTGGCTACATCCGCGGCAGAGGAACCGCCCTCAACCAACAGAACGTCCCCTTCAGCATCCGAGGTCAATATTATTAATTCAGGACGATCCTTAGTTGAGGGCCTGGGCTTAACCTCGTTCTCACGAGCAACGGACTTACCCGCCGCCTTGAATTTCTTTAACTTGTCCATCTCTGGAGTTTCTTGTTCTATTTCACCTACATGAACAAACACAAGATGTTAGCAACTATAAATATTTGGTAAAGGAGAAAGGGTGAAATGAAACGAGAAATACGCAAATATTCCTCCCGGACTCCGCTTGAGCTACTTAGCAAACGCCTACACGAAAAGACGTGACGACGTATAGTGTGTGATTCAAGTGCGAACAACACTCTCGACGTATCACGAGACAGATCGGATTGATCAGTGTAGTACGCGTGGGAGCTCAAGAGAAAGTGTTTGTGTGTCCAACTCAAGGGAAATTTGTCGACGCCCTCTTCATCTTTCCAAAATATTGGTTTCCCCTTCTTGATGGATATGCGAGTGAAATAAGTCTTGAAGGACTTCCCATCGACCTTGGCAGAATCCGTATAAGACTCAAAGTTCACAAAGGAACAGAGAGTCCAAAGAGTCACCAAACCAACTCCACCCTGCTTATTTGTCCTTCGAACTACTTGGGTGTAATAGAACAGCATCGCTACAGTTGGTGTAAAATTAAAATGTTCACCCAAGACCTCCAAAGCTCGGATGAGGCCCCAACCGTTGGGATGAAGTTGGGAGGGTGCACAGTTCAGAAACTTCAAGACGCCCATCTGGAGTTCGGTTAGAGGAAAACGAACTCCCAGATAATGAAAAATAAAGTCGTACATATATACAGAGCGGTCATTAGGGACGACATGGCATATCCGCTCTGTCGGGAGTGGCGCGTAAACCCTATACCACTTTCTCGTCTCTTCATCCGTACTCAGCGTGAACCTCGGTTGAATCCGGGATCCCTCCTCATCCGCATGACGAGAGGCCAAGTCCTTAAACTCGCTGGACACCCAACAGAAAGGCCATTTAGCCTGAACCTCCTCCCAATTCAGCCTCGAAGCGACAACGCTATAGAGACCCTCAGTTGTCCTCGAAATAGCACTATTTCCAGAGGTTCCCTCTCCAGTGGCCATTTGGATTTTCTAAATCGAACTCCTTAATCTACGATAAGAAATAAAAAGTCGTCAGAAAGTTGTAATCATTACTCACTGCATTTTAAAAGCAACTACAATCAGAGGACGACTCTGAGAAGGGAAAGATCATTTTCCACAGTGAGTAAGATCCCCTTTCTGAGCGACGCGATTCAGTCTTAGGAAGAATCACACGGGTTCTTCCCCATGACTATTAGGGTTGCGGGAAACTGATTCCCCCCCCTTGATGAAGCCTACTTTCTTTAACTAAGAAGTAGCAAAACAAAACAAGACCAGAACAACAAGGAAGAAATAGTTACCTTAGACGATAACGATGAATATGAAGAACGAAGAAACCCTCGTAATGTAGGCAGCAAACTTCCTTGAAAAATTTCTGCAGAATTTTGTTATGGAAACAAAAGCGAGTGGAACCCAGAATCCACTAAGTATTCCTTTTATAGGAAACGAAGAGGTTCGGTTACCCCCTCTTGAAGTTGTGTCGTTCTCGATAAAACGCATTCGTTCACAAGCGAAACGACACAACCGTTCCAAATTCTTGGGCGCCAAAACGATAGCGACTCAGCGAAGGGCTATCCACTAGGCCCAAAAGTTTCGAAAACTTCGGGCCCATTAAGCCCAAAACGACGGTTAATGAGATTTTCATCTCAGACGCAATAATTGCTTGCCCACGTGATTAAAAGCATTAATGTCCAATCATGCAACGCAATTCGCGCTTTACAGCCGTTACACGAACTTCAAGAGCTCTCAATTCCAATAAACTCTTGAAATTCTCGTACAACGAATCTTTGTCTGAATCCGTTATGGCCGCATCGACAGGTCGGATCTATTAATTTTAGAACGGTTCTTTACGAATGACAACAGATGCTAAGGAACTGTTACACACGTAAGCTTACCG
The DNA here is from genome assembly GCA_037962975.1 of Clitoria ternatea. Classification (NCBI taxonomy): domain Eukaryota; kingdom Viridiplantae; phylum Streptophyta; class Magnoliopsida; order Fabales; family Fabaceae; genus Clitoria; species Clitoria ternatea. The sequence continues at coordinate 248,879,631 of CM075672.1, read as the reverse complement.
ATATTAAGACCTCTCGCAGGTTGAGTAGCTTATGTGAACAACCATTCGGTCCCTCACACAAGCTAGGGGACATATGATCCGGTCTCAATACCGGTATCCGATCCGCTATACATATTTCAACGTCTTTGATAAGACATCTACATGTAACCGGTGTCATCGGTATACATCCGGACTGTAATTCCGTATCAGGCGTTCTCCCTATACCGGTTGTTCAGGATAACACCATGACATCGGATAATACACACGTCACTGTGCAAAAGACAAGGATTGTTGCTACAGGGATCGATCAATAATTCCCTGCACTACGAGCCAAATTCTGCTCACGGGAATGGTCAACTTATTCCCTAATCCTAGTCTACATTCTCTATGCTCAATGTAAAATAGCCACTTGACCCAATCATGCAGGTAAGTGCGCAATATAATAATGCTAATGGGAGTTGGTGGTTCCCCACCAACGAATCCTCGTTAATCGAGCCAATCAGGTATATGAACTCACTTCATGATTGAAGTGGGGGATTTTCAGCTCATTTTTTACGACTGATTACTCTCTGAATACATTCCTTACTTGGAATATAATCACTGACTTGAGCGTCGGAGAATCTTTGCAGGTGACACCACCATTCGCCCACTTCAACGCGTTAGGTCGGTGTGAAGGATCTCCAGAACGCCCAATCCGCTCTCCTCACTCAAGGACAACGGATACCTACACCGGATACACATACATCCGGTCTTCTATACAGTATTTACATACTATTTGTGACTGGTCTGAGTCCGGATCTCTAGACCCCGGTTCAGGACAGATCATACACTATGTATTGTGCATACTAATACATAATGCTCCAATCGATCGAGTGACTTCAAGTGCCATCACTGTGTCCTCTATCCACTACAAAAATAATGAGTAGGGGGTGGGCATAAACATATCAAATAATAGTTATTGAATTTGATTAAAGGTTCAATCCATAACTATGCACTTAACACAAACCGGGTCATATAACACAATATGAACAACATTTTCAATCAATAATCAGGGCGTACACACCAAAAATTAGTGCATACACATGCTCAAACAATTGGATCCATTAAGACTGTTAGTTTTGTGTTGCAACACTGGCTCCCCGAGCCATAATTCAGCACTCGGCTGATTCAGCCGTTTTACAGGTACCAAACCGCTCTACGCCCATAATGTAACACCGAGTACCACTCCCAGAGTGATAGCGGTCCTCTACTCAGTGTTACGGGCCAAACCCCGAGCCCTGCTCAAGAGGTTGCCTTGAGTCCCACCCAAGGTCTTTTGTGAAAGTCATAACATACCTTACACTCATACATTTCACGCATGTACTCATCATGAATCTCATATCACTGTCGGTATTAATATCAAAAATATGAATGGTATATATATATATAAACATAAAGCATCATACAAGCGGGGTATCAAAACACATAACACATATATTTAACATAATAGTATCACCCCACATCCATTCATAAACTATCTATTTGAAATAGAATGCTCCCCCTACCTGGAATTAAGAGTTCTTGCAACACTTAAAGCTTTATCCAATTCACAGCTTGCAAATTCCGACTGGAATTTCAGCTTTGTGCTAATCCAGTGTTTTCTTTATAAAAAGAAGAAATGAAGACTGGTTTCTTCTTCGTTAATGACTTTTTTAGCAATATTTGGAAGAGAATGATTACAGATGATATCCTTTCTTTCGAAGGTTTTTCTAAACTCCTTTAACAGTGGAAATTGGTATTTATATCATTCATGCAAAGAAACGTGAATGACTAAAAGATATCTGTTGTACTTTTCTTCAGATGCTGAATAAGGAGTAAGCATTTAATGAAAAGGGACAGCACATTAGAGAGGGTCCCATACTTGGAAAAAGATCAGAAAAAGACTTTACTAGAAGGTAGAAGAACAAATTGACGTGGAAAGCATCAGGCCTGATTCTCGCTTGAGCGGACCGCTCTCGCTCGAGCGAGAACTGCCCAGTAACCATTTTCCATGCTTTCGCTCGAGCGAGACTCCCTCCTAATAGCCACTCGCTCGGGCGAGAAATGTGCAGTAACGAATTCTACTGGCATTCGCTTGAGCGAGGCACCTATTCATTTAGGCGAAATCCGACCAGAGGTCCTTCAATTCTGCACTTGCCCGCTCGGCTAGGCTTCCCAGTACTCGGGTTTTTATTCGGCAGTTCAATCAAAACTGACTCATCTTGCTCGGTTATACCTCTTTCCGAGTCAGAGTTTCACTCTCTCGTCACTCGAAAATCTTCCACACGAAGTTCACTCAGAATTTGAGAACAATCCTTCTTTCGGAAATCTTTTCATTCGGAATAGTCTCACTCGGTATCATTCCATTCGGAAATGTCGTGCTCGGAAACATTTCACTTGAAAATTTTAATTCAGAGATACTCCACCCGGAACCGTTTCACTCGGATTTCCTTATTCGAAAGTGTCTCATTCGGACACTATTTTCTTAACTTAGAAATAATTTGCTCAATGATGTTTCACTCGGAAACATCTTAATTCCATTCGAAGATAGCTTCCTCGGTCTTACTTCACTCGGTATCGCACCATATTCACTCGGAATTTCATTCAGAATTTCTTCATTAATCCTTCATAAATAAATTTGCTAAATATTACAAAACTTGGGATGTTACACACCCCACTCGGGAAAGTTGTATTTAAGTCGGAGATACCCCACTCGGGAATATCTCTGCCCGAGAAGTACTCATTCGAAATCAAAGTTTTTCTTCGTTCAGAAGTACTTCTCTCGGAAACGTTTCACTCGAAGACGTTTCATTCGGAAACGAGTCACTCGGAGACGTTTCACTCGGAGACGTTTCATTCGGAAACGAGTCACTCGGAGACGTTTTATTCGGAAACGTTTCACTCGGAAACGTTTTACTCGGAAACGTTTTACTCAGAAACGTTTTACTCGGAGACACTCCACTCGGAAGTATGGAACTTGGAGGCGTCTTTGTCCGAAAGGTGCTCATTCGAAGCCAGAGCTTTCCTTCACTCGGAATTATCTTATTTGAAGCCAAAGCTTTCTTTCACTCAGAAATGTTTCTCTCGGTCATGCCTCACTCGGAAACATCTTAACTTTCCTTCACTCGGAAATAGTTCTCTCGGTCATACCTCACTCAGAAAGATCTCACTCGAAATCAGATTCCTTTCTTCACTCGGACAGTCTTATCTCAGTCACTCGGAATATATTATTCGAAGGTACTTCACTCGGTAATCTCCCAATCAGAACGCTACCAGAGGTTAATATCAAAGGAAGCTATTTGAACGAATCAAAAAGAAGCTTCGATTCACGGCCAAACTTATGTAGAAAGTTAATATAAATAGATAATATCATTAATGGTCTAGATTAAAAATGATTATACATGAGAATGAAATTTTTGAGATGTTACAAGTAACTCCTAGGGCTAACAACGATTTTTATTTCGTAACATAAGGGTTCACAATCAAAGTTGGATCCACCACTAACTTGAGTCATTTCATTGGTTAAAAACTATATAAGGGTGGGTTGTAATTTAGGTAGGAATAGGTTTCTTTCTAATTTCAATTGGGACTTTATTGTAATTAGGCCTAATTTTCTCAAAATATTAATATAGAGTTTGTTGGTTTAAGAGATCACTTCTCAAACACTTTATTATTCCTTATAAATACTAAGCTAAAATATAGAATAAATAATACAGGTGAATAATGAAAAGAAAAATAAATATTTTATAAAAAAGTCACTCTACTTTATAAAAATCACCAATAAATATTTTAAAACTCTATCCCTTATAAAAAGGATTTTTCAAAGTTTGTTTTATATGAATAGGTGAATGATGTTGTAGTTAGCTAACTAGTGCATAATTGTGTTTTGGTTTAAATTTTAAAAAACTAATAAATGCATATTGGTATTGGTATTGGATATTAGTATAAATTTTGGTATAATGTTATTGTAATTTATATATATTTTTCATTAGGAATCAAATTTATATCAAGGAATACACAACAACTTATATACACTAATTAACTGAATTAGTTCTATTTGATTGTGATTTGTGATTTAAATTAGGACCGAGTTGTTTATGTATTTTACCGAATCCATTAATCCCATCCACTCCAATGCAGATGTAGGAAAAGATACAGGTTGAATAACCCAACTTTTATGAGTTACAACTTTTTGTATGATAATACTTAATACAACTCTATAATATATATATATATATATATATATATATATATATATATAAACATATATATTTAAATAAATTTATAAATATAAATATAAATATAAATATATATAATTTATTTTTTATAAGTTGTTGGTCTAACCCAAACCAAACTGATTTGGATTAAATTAAAGAAAAGGAAAGTAGATATTGACCTCCCAAAAATAAAAAAAAACCAACTTAACCCAATCTAGTACATTTTAATTGGGTCGTGCATGCACCTTTTACCCTATAAACTCGACCAACCCAATCATTAATCTTTCATAGTTTAAATTGATGTGAAACCTTCTGTAGCGGATCTTCCACACTAATATAGAAGGATGATACCCGTGTGATTTTGGGTAGGGTTGTTAGTACTTGTCTCTATACACACATTTCAAAATAACTCATAACCTTTGTGATGCTTGTGTGGGTATAACTTCAATTTTCATATATGTACCCTTTGGATACCTAAAATCACCATTTTATATTATTATTGTAAAACATTACAAACAAAATAACTTTCCATCATGGACGTTGATACCTCCATAAAATGCAAATTCATATGAAATTGTGAATCAGTAAATAAATGACTAAATGTTAAAATCTAATTTTAATTTTTTTATAACCAAAACCTAAATGACTAATATCTATTATAATGATACTATGTGATATAATAAAATATAGAATAATAGTAATTTATTTTACTATATAAATTATTAAGTATTAACCCTAGATGTCAAGATTATAGAATGTTTATTATAACACAAAAATGTTGCTATATTAACATTAATAATATATTGGTTTTGTTGTTTTACACGTAAATATCCTTCTGCTTCTGAATAATCTTTACTTTGAATTGGACTATCATCCGAATCAACATTTCTATATGATAATCGAGCACATTTTCTCTGTTTTTTCTATCTCCACATTACTTTGTTTCCTAATAATATATAATATAATTATATACATTACACACGCATCAAAACAATTAATACAACGACACTAAATTTATGTCTATAAAAACATGTTTTTATACAATACTGTAATTGATGGATCACTCAACGCCTTTTTTTTTGCCCATTCTTCTTACTTATCTATGTTACTGTCAACTTGTTAAATAATTATAAAAAATTAAATAAATTTAAAGCAATAATTTTTGCACTGCTGTTGCTTTTTTTCATGTCCACTTTTGCCACCCGTCTGCATCAATTTGTAGACCTTCTTTCTTGTTCATCTGCATAGTTTTTTTTGGCTGTTTTCTTGAGTTTTTTTTCCCCTCTCCAATTTCTCATTCATTTGCATGATTTTTCTTGCCCATGCATTCCGATGATTCATCTCTTACCATTTTCCACCTATTTTCATGTTTTTCTCAACTCAGTTTCCTTTTCAGTATTATAAGGTTTTGTTTTTAATATTTTTTTTCCCACCCAATTTACATGATTTGGCACTCATTTGAATACTTCTCTTTCTACTATATTTTTCCACCTCTATTTCTTGCTCATATGTATAAATTTTTTTCTAACTCAAATTTTCATTTTAAAAAGTTTTATCGTAAAATACTCCAATTGTTATGTCGTCAGTAACAAAAATATTAAAGTAGTAATTTGCATAATATGTAGGGCTTCAGACCATTTGGGCTGTGATCTCAGTTGCCCATTATGATTTGGATATTAGCCTTAGCTTGCGTTTTAGGCACCTTGAGCAAAGATTTAGAAAAAAAGTTACTATTAATAAAAAAATTAAAGCTTTTTAATTAAAAATGTAATCGTGTTTAACTCAGATTCGCAAGATATATACATCATTTTAGAATGTTAGATGGGCCTCCCTTTTTTGTAATAGGCCTATTAGGCTCTGGATAAGACATTTGTCCTTCTATCTTCCATCATATCTTTGTTTTTATTTTTTTTACAATTTATAAATTATTAGACTACACGAATTAGCACTAGTTTTGTGTAAACCTTTGTATTCGTTTTTGAAATTGTATGTACCAGGCAATTTAATCCTTAAAATTCTAAAAATCAGTTGCTGGTCTTTAACTTTTAAAAAATGGCAATCACTTTATTTTTTAATACAAAATGACCTGCAAATTAACAATGGTAAAAGATAAAATGAAAAAGAATAAAGTAACTGTCATTTTAAAAATAGAATATACATAACGAGAGTCTTAAAATACTCTGTCGCGACCGGGATCGCGGGGGGAGGCCGACCCTTAAAACTATTAAACCGTTTCGAAATCCTTTCGAAAAACAGAGAGTCGCCACCAATATTTTTAAGGATAAGATACCGGAAAAACCTTTTGTTAAAGCACTGGTCACAAAAACGAAATTTCAAGTTCGGAAGTCTAATTACAGGTGAGGAAGGTATTAGCACCACACACTGTCCGTTATAAAACGGTTACCTCAAATTAATTACGCATATATTAAATAACCTAAAAATTAGTTTAACTTCTCTAAAAAAAAACCAGAAACGTCCACAACGAAGTCTTTGAGATAAGATCAACAGGACGTCTCGTCCAAATTAATCTTAAATTGATGATGTAACTAAACAGTGAAAAACAATAGTTAAGAAACACAACAGAATAAAGATCAAAGGTCAACAGAACGTCTCATCCAAATTAACCTTATTTTTAAGAAGATAGTATTTTAAATAAAATATTAAAAATATGAGATTTAACAAGACGTCGCGTCTAAATTGACCTCATTTTAAAGAAATTACTTTTTTAAATAAAATATTAAAGACATGAGATTAACAAGACGTCGCGTCTAAATTAACCTCATTTTAAAGAAATTGCTATTTTAAATAAAATATTAGAAACATGAGATTAACAAGACGTCGTGTCTAAATTAACCTTATTTTAAAGAAATTACTATTTTAAATAAAATATTAAAAACATGAGGTTAAGAAGACGTCGCGTCTAAATTAACCTCATTTTAAAGAAATTACTATTTTAAATAAAATATTAAAAACATAAGATTAACAAGACGTCGCGTCTAAATTAACCTCATTTTAAAGAAATTACTATTTTAAATAAAATATTAAAAACATGAGATTAACAAGACGTCGCGTCTAAATTAACCTCATTTTAAAGAAATTACTATTTTAAATAAAATATTAAATAGATAAAATTGATTGAGATAATGACAGAGACATAAAAATTAAACAAAAGAAAGTGGGCCCGACAGGAACTCATTCCCGCTCCCACGAATTCTCGAACATTCGAGAAATCAGGGTTACGTAGTTCTTTGAATTAATTTAGAGAAAAACATCTAAAATTATATTTAAAATGATTTTAATCGATTTGATTTTTATGACGAAGGAAAAATACAAGGCGAAGAAAATCACACGTGCATAAACATTCAGAATCCTATAACGCGTACGTAGGCAAAGTAATTTGCACGACATCGTTTATAAGATTTTAAAACGATTTATTCTAAAAGAAACACATATTTAATATTTATATATTTTAAAGAAGAGGATTTAAAAATCTATTCATTTTCAAACTATCATTTATTATTTTTTAAGAAAAGATATCAATATATAAGAATGTTTATTTTTGTCATCTTAAAAAGGCAAGATATTAATAATAAATTAAAATTTTTTATCAATAAAGCCACTTATTTCATTATTATTTATTTTAAAAAGGTATTTATCTTATCATCTACATGAATGAGGGACTCCTATTTTATTGAAGTGATAAGCAAGGGAACTAACAGCAACAATAAATAGCTAGATAAAAATAATAAATTACTTATTTTATACTTAGGAACTTTAAAAGACATAAAACCCCAACATCACATTTAACAATAATTGTAATATTCTGTTTTTTTAGAAAATAAAATAGAAAAGCTTTGGGCTTCTAAAACCTATTATTGGAGAAAGAAAGAAAGAAAATAAAATAAAATAAAAAAGGATCATTTGGGAATTGGCCTCACTATCTGAGGCCCAAAATAAAGAAGGAAACCTAAATCTAAAAGAGAAAGAAAGAAGAGAAGGAAAGAAGAAAGGGGGGCTGGTTTTTTGAAAGAGAGAGAAGCTTGAAAAAGATAAGGAGAGAGAAGAAGAAGAGACCAAAAGAGGAAGAGGAAGATCCGGCGGCGCGTAGTGGGGCAGGGATCGTCGCAGGGAGGCTGGTGGTGGTGGGCCTGTTCGCGTGGAGGTGGAGGAGAAGACCGGCGTTGTGGAGGACCGGGCTGATTTGCTTCGGGGAAGAAGATGAAGCCGCGGAGGAGGCTGGTCGACGTCAAAGCTCACCAGGATCTGCTCGGGCGAAGGAGGATGAGGTCGGCCTGGGATGGTGCCGGCCGGATCTGCTTGGGTCGAGGTGGGCCGGTTTCTGGTCAGTCGGGGAGAAGGCCGGTCGTGTGAAGACCGACAGCGAGCTTGGTGGCGCCGATAGAGAACTATTCTTCTCCCTCTTGTTTTGTTGTTTTTTTATTTTTGCTGTTAATAGCTAATGTGATGGTTAATGTTTGATTGGTGTTTGGTTGTTTTCTTGCTGTCGGTTTTTTGCTTGGAAGAAGAGGTTGATTTTTCCAGAGAAGAGTGATTTTTTGGCTGTGGGTTTTTTGCTGTGAAGAGAAAGAAGAGAGGAGGTGAATTTTTTTTCAGAGAAGGGTCCCCTGTTACTGTGTTGGTTCTGTTTATTTATCAATTTTTGGCATTCCATTTTTGTGAACCAAATCTTGCCATTTTTGGTTGCAAATCCAAGCTCAATCCTACTGCAGATTGTGGCTCTAGCTCCCTCCATTGACATTGTGTATGGTCACTTCAGATTGCTACCAGTGCAGAGAATAGGGAAGGGGCTAAGGGAGAAGGGAGGTCAGAATGTGATGATGATAAACAGTGATTGATGATGATAATTTTAAAAATAAATAATAATAATAATAATAATTATTATTATTATAATTAGAAAATAAATAAATAAATAACAATGTTCACAGCTGCCCCTCTTTACTTTTATTCCACGAAAATATGAATGTTTCATTCATATAGTGGGAAGGAAGTAAAGATATGGGCACCATTTCTAGGATGGGCCCCTAGGATCTGTGCTTACAAAGGGCTCAAGAGGGGATGCCAACTCTGGCGATGAAAAGACTAAACTAGTGTTGATTTTTCAAAAGGAAACTAAACTTTGATTAAATTGAAAGGTGTCAGCTTTGACAATAGAGGTCTGAAAGGTGTGGTAAGAAGAAAACTTAAAAAGCATTGATTTCGACAACAAGAAGATAAATAGGTGGAAAGTTTAAAAGTACCAATCCTTGGTGATAAAAGCTTGAAGAGGTGTCGATCCCGGTAAATGAGAAAACTTGAGGATGGACCAACTTCGACAATGAGGAAACTTAAAACTTAAAGAGATGCTGACCTTGGCAATGATAAAGCTTAAAACTTAACGAGATGCCAACTTTGGCAATGATAAACTTAAAAACCTAAAGAGGTGCCGACTTCGGCAATAAAGAAACTTGAAAACTTAAAGAAACTTGAAAACTTAAAGAAGTGCCAACTTTGGCAATGATAAAGCTTAAAAATGCAATGAAATTTAAAGAGGTGCCAACTTCGGCAATGATAAAGCTTAAAAATGCAATGAAATTTAAAGAGGTGCCAACTTCCACAATGATAAAGCTTTAAAATGTAATGAAATTTAAAGATGTGCCAACTTCGGCAATGATAAAGCTTAAAAGGTTAAAGAGGTGCCGACTTCGACAAGGAGAAAGCTTAAAACTTGAAGAGGCGCCAACTTTGGCAAAGAGAAAGCTTAAAAGGTGGAATGAAAACTTAAAAGAGGTCAGCTTTGGCGATGAAATGATTCAAGGGTGCCAATTTTGGCAATTAAGAGACAGAAAATTTAAAAGGTGCTAGCTTTGGCAATAAAACAAGAAATTTAAAGGAGGCCGACTTCGGCAATTAAGAGACAAAAACCAAAAAGGTGCCAGCTTTGGCGATAAAACAAAAAAATTAAAGGAGGCCGACTTCAGCAATTAAGAGACAAAAACCAAAAAGGTGCCAACTTTAGCGATAAAACAAGAAATTTAAAGGAGGCCGACTTTAGCAATTAAGAGACAAAAACCTAAAATTTGCCAGCTTTGGCGATAAAACAATAAATTCAAAGGAGGCCGGCTTCGGCAATTGAGAGACAAAAACCTAAAAAAGAGGGTAAGTAGTACAAAGCAGAATTGAAATTTAGGTAGCTCCCGTGAAACTGCGACCCTTGAGACGACTCATGGACGAAGCAGAACGAATGAGGTAACCCTAGCTTCGGAGCGCGTGCTTGCCCAGTTTCTGTGATGATTGCCCGAGATGAGATCAAGTGGTAGGAGTATCTTGTCCCTTATGACTTAAAATGTTTATCACTCTTTCATTTTATTCATTAAAACACATGTTTTATCACATCAATAACATGAACACGTATCAAAAAGGGTAGATTTTATTCATGTATGTCAAACAAGTACAGAGAAAGGAAAACAGGGAAAGTAAATGAAATGAATGAAGTCACATAGAACAGGTCAAGGACAGGTGAAACAGGGAAGGTCCATGGATCCTCCAGTGAATCCCTGAGGCTAGCGAGAATCTTAATCCCTCAACACGACTTCATGTTCACCCTTCGACCTTGCTTTTGAAAAGGTAAGTTCGACGATGATTCACGTGCCCCAGCTTGGACTTGCATTTCTTGAGTCGGAGGTCTTAGTCGTATTACCAGAAATTGGACCCTAACTTTTTCCTGAGCCGCCTTTTCGGGTTTTTAACTCACCGAGTTGCTCTAACTTTTGCCTAGGTCGCCATTTCAGGTTTTCGGCCTAGCGAGCATTATTTTTACTTTTTCTTTTTTTCTCTTCTTTTTATTTTCTTTTGTTCCTGATATTCCCTCCTTAGGTGTAGTACTTCTTCACTGCGTCTACGTTTATAGGCATTGACAAGTCCTCACTGTCCATGCTAGTCAGTATCAGGGCTCCTCCAGAAAAGGCTCTCTTCACGACATATGGCCCTTCATAGTTAGGAGTCCATTTTCCCCGGTTGTCCTTCCAAATTGGCAAAATCTTCTTGAGGACCAGGTCTCCTTCTTGGAACTGTCAAGGTCGCACCTTCTTTTCGAACGCTCATTTCATACGCCTCTGATACAACTGACCATGACAGAGAGCAGTCAGTCTTTTACCATCGATTAGGTTTAGTTGGTCATGTCGAGTCCGGACCCACTCAGCTCCTTCTAATTTTGCCTCCATCATCACCCGAAGGGACGAGATCTCTACTTCAAAAGGCAGGACTGCTTCCATACCATAAACTAAGGAGAACGGGGTTGCCCCAGTTGAAGTTCAGACTGAGGTACGATACCCATGCAGAGCAAAAGGGAGCATCTCGCTCCAATCTCTATAGGTTACCACCATTTTCTGTACTATCTTCTTGATGTTTTTATTGGCTGCCTCAACTGCCCCATTCATTTTAGGCCGATAAGGGGAGGAATTGTGATGGTGAATTTTGAAGCTCTCGCAGAGTTCCTTCATCATTTTATTGTTCAAATTCATACCATTGTCAGTAATGATCTGACTTGGCAAGCCATATCGGTATATCAGTTCCCGTTTGATGAATTTGACCACAACATTTCTTGTTACACTGGTATATGAAGCTGCTTCTACCCACTTGGTGAAATAATCAATGGCGACCAAGATGAAACGATGACCGTTTGAGGCCTTTGGCTCAATGGGCCCAATGACATCCATGCCCCACATTGAGAAAGGCCACAGTGCTGACAAGACATTCAGAGATGACGGGGAAGCGTGAATATGGTCAGCGTATATTTGACATTTGTGACACTGTCGAACATAGGCGAAGCAGTCCGCTTCCATGGTCATCTAGTAATAACCGGCCCTCAAGATCTTCCTCGACATGGCATATGCCCATTAGTATGAGTCCCAAAAGATCTTTCGTGAACATCTTTCATGATTCTGTTTGCCTCAACAGTGTCGACACAACGAAGAAGGACAGAGTCATAGTTTCTCTTATAAAGCACATCACCGTTTAAGAAGAAACCCATGACGAGTTGTCGCAGGGTTCTCTTGTCGTTCTCTGTAGCACCGTCAGGGTATTCTTGACTCTGGATATATCTCTTAATATCGTGGTACCAAGGTTTCCCATCTGACTCCTCCTGGACTACTTGGCAGTAAGCAGGCTCATGGCGTTTCTCTATCTTAATAAGAGGCATATCGTAGTCATTACTCACTCTGAACATTGAGGCGAGAGTAGCTAAAGTGTCAGCCATTTGATTGTCATCCCGTAGAACATGATGAAAAGAGATTTCATCGAAATCCTTGATCATTTCCTTGATGTGGGTGTGATAGGGAACCAACTTGCTATCCTTAGTTTCCTACTCGCCTTTCAATTGGTGAATAACCAAAGCAGAGTCCCCGTAGACTTCCAACGACCTTACTTTTGCATCCAACACCGCTTGGATCCCCAAAGAACATGCCTCATACTCAGCGACATTATTGGTATAATTGAAACACAGCCTGGCACAGACAGGGATGAACTCTTTATCTGGTGAAATCAGGATGGCTTCGATTCCGTGCCCCAGTGCGTTAGAAGCCCTATCGAATCTTAAGATCCACTTGTCTTTGTGATCGCCTCCTTCATTGAATAGCGCCAGGATATCCTTATCCAGGAAGTCAAACCGTATCGGTTGGTAGTCACTGACGGGCTGGTGCGCTAAGTAGTCTGCCAGGGCGCTTCCTCTTATGGCCTTTTGAGTGACATACGTTGTGTCATACTCAGTTAATAGCACTTACCAATGAGCGATCCTTCCAGTCAGAGCAGGCTTTTCAAAGATGTACTTGACGGGATCCATCTTAAAAGTTAGCCAAGTGGTGTGGCTCAACATGTATTGCCTCAGGCGCCTGGTGGCCCATGCTAGTGCGCAATAAGTTCGCTCTAGAGTGGAGTATCTCATTTCACAGTCAGTGAACTTCTTGCTTAAGTAGTAGATAGCATGTTCTTTCTTTCCGGTTTCATCATGCTGACCCAACACACAGCCCATGGACTCATTCAATACAGTCAGATACAAGATTAGCGGCCTCCCAAGGGTTGGAGGTACCAAGATTGGTGGTTCTCACAGGTACTGCTTAACCTTCTCAAAAGCTGCTTGACAATCCTCATCCCATTGCCCCGGTTGGTTCTTACGGAGTAACTTGAAGATCGGCTCACAAGTTGCCGTCAATTGTAAAATAAACCGGGCAATATAATTCAGCCTTCCTAGGAATCTTCGGACTTCCTTTTCCGTACGGGGAGGAGGCATCTCGAGAATTTCCTTGACTTTGTCAGGATCAACCTCTATCCCCTTTTCGCTTACTATAAACCCCAGCAGCTTGCCTGACCTAGCGCCGAACATGCACTTGGCAGGGTTCAATCTGAGCTTGAACTTTCTCAACCGTTCGAAGAGCTTTCTTAGATCGATAATGTGCCCTTCCTCAGTTCTAGACTTGGCAATGATGTCATCCACGTAAACTTCTATCTCCTTATGCATCATGTCGTGGAAGAGTGTCACCATTGCTCTCTGATAGGTTGCCCCAGCATTTTTCAACCCGAAGGACATCACTTTGTAACAAAAGGTGCCCCACAGAGTGATAAACGTGGTCTTCTCCATATCTTCAGGCGCCATCTTGATTTGATTATATCCAGAGAAACCATCTATGAATGAGAAGATGGAGTGTTGGGCTATGTTATCAACCAGGACGTCAATCTGTGGCAGAGGGAAGTCGTCTTTAGGGCTGGCCCTATTCAAGTCCCGATAGTCCACACACATCTGCACCTTTCCATCCTTCTTCGGGACGGGGACGATATTTGCCACCCACTGAGGGTATTTTGCCACGGCTAAGAACCCGACATCAAATTGTTTCTTAACCTCGTCTTTGATTTTTAGGATTATCTCTGGCTTCATTCGGCATGATTTTTGCTTCACCGGTGGGCATTCAAGCTTTAAAGGTAACTTATGCTTGACGATGCTAGTATCGAGTCCAGGCATATCTTGATAGGACCAGGCAAAGACGTCACGAAACTCTATTAGTAGCCTAATCAACTCTTCCCTTCGCTCTTTACCTAGGGAGGTGCCGATGTTGACCTCCTTCTTATCCTCTTCATTCCCCAAATTAATAATCTCAACAATCTCTAGATAGGGTTGGACTTCTCTGGCTTCCTGCTCTAATAGCCTTGTCAGCTCGGGCGGTAGCTCACCATCTTCCTTACCTTCCTTATCGGCGTAATCAACCGGGTGATTGTTCGGCCCGGAGTTGTAACCGGGCTTTGTGAATTGGCAAGCGCACCAATCGTTTGTAGTTTTCGAAATTTAGATATCGTTCCACTGGGATTGAAAGTCCAATAACAACAGTAATCTTCTACTTACTATGGTAAATATGAAGGAAATTATAAACAAAAGAATGATTTATATACAGTTTATACAATATTCACAAGATAGCATGGTTGAGTGATTCATAAGATAAAAAGAAAATAAAATCTATCTAAAAAGTTGAGTTGCAATCTAGAATAGGTAAGATACTTGAGATAAACACAGATAAACAAATTATGTTGGAAATTGGATCCCTAATCTAGAATAACAATGAGGAACTCAAGACATGCATATTTAATCATCAAGTTTCATGTCATTGCAGCTTAAAATCATTATAACCGATCCCTCGTGATATAAATTCTAAGAATTCACCGTAAAGTCCGATCCCTCGTAAGCTTTCTCAGTAAAAACTTGCATTAAGACCTGGCCTTATGGCAACAATGGTTAACAACCCCTATAGAATTGAGATACCAAGGGTATTCCAACTTTTTACTTTCGTCAAAACAAGTTTCAATACGGTATAAATAATCATTCTCCCGTTTGACATTTATACTAATAAAACCAGTTTCGATACACATAAATAAATCATTCTCCCGTTTGACGTTCATATTAATAAAAGGTTGAAATACTAACATGGACTTGAATCATAAACATGCAGAGGTCGAATTCACAACATTATACTCAATAGATTAGTTCACCAATTCCAACATAAACAGATTAGTTACACATGGTAAAAGTAAAAACAACACTTACAGAGTTTGACATTACGAAGAAGACGATGGAAACTTCACGATACAACGATCACAATACACCGAAACACACTCAAGTATCTAGAAAACTATTCTAGAACTACAACTCACAAAAGAAAGTACTCAAGTCGAGCACAAGAGAGAAGAGAAGAGAAGTGTATGGAATGGGATGCTATGAATGGTGTTGGATGGCCCTATTTATAGGGCTGAGCAAGGGTGCTGACGCTACGCGTCCCTGTGACGCTACGCGTCAGACTCCTGACTCAGCCTCCATTAAACACTTGATAATGGCCACTTTCAATAATTAATCTTGATCATGTCTGGCCACTTGGACATGTTTCCACGAGTTTTTGGCCATTTATGCTGATTGGGGTGGCCCTTGGGCTGAGTGGAGTGCCCATTATTGGGTCCAAGTGGGGTGGTTGGCCAAAAGTAGGAGTGGAGACCACGCAGCACTGACGCTACGCGTGGCTTTGATGCGTAGCGTCAGCATCAAAAATAGCACTTGATGCTACGCGTGGTGTGAGGCTACGCGTCAGATCTCCAGTGTAATTTTCTCTTGATTTCTTAACTTTTTCACTGCAAAACTAGAGAAAATTGATCAAGGGCAGATTATTTCCAACAACACTCATTTATTGAATTTAAATCCTATTTTTCTAACAAATTAAACTAATTTTTATAATTTTTATGAAATTTTTATTTAAGCTTTTATTGAAAATTTGAGGACTAACAAATACCCCCAACTTGAGACATTGCTCGTCCTCGAGCAAGAGAGAAAAATAAGAAAATAAAAATTTGAAATCAAATTTTTAAGTTAGTCCAAAAATTTATCACAAAAAATAATTACACAATTTCAACTATTTTGTAATAATCAAAAACTGATATCAAATATAACAAAGGTTTAATGATAAAATTACTTACAATATTCTATTAACAATCAAGCAGAATTTCAGGCTTACCTCACAAGTGTTTATCTCTATGCAATTGGTAACCTGTTTCACTCAATCAATCATAAAATCAAACGAATTTAACTTTGTTTGTCATCTAATCAATGGTTATTTATACAGAGTTAATTCAGAAATCACGAGGTCTTTTTACAGGTTGTAATGAGGCTTGGTTTACAAGAATCAATGGTTTTTCTTGGAATTCAAAAACCTGAAATCATAAAAGAGCATTTTACAATCCTTAGGCTTTCTCTTGATCCAAACTTCTCATTTTCTTTTATTGATGAAAAATAAATACCCCCAACTTGATTCTTTTCACTATTTTTGACTTTTCTTTTCCATATTTTCTTTTTGAAAAGAATCAAGTTGCTTATTTTCACTCCCCATTTTTGTGAGAACACTCAAAATATTTTTCATTTATTTCAACTGCTCTTTTAATCAATCAAGTATAGGGAATGGTAAAAACAAATTTAGGCTTTAGGGTACCAAAGAATTTTATTTTAGGCTCAAATTGGCTTGTAAAGGATAAAAGATTTTTTTACCAAGGTAAGCTGTTTGGCCCAAGGTTTCGTTTCACCAATAAATGTGCCTTGATCATTTTCCCGAATTCTCTGTACAACAACACACATCAGAGATTAAAGCAAAATCAATTCGAATTGAAAATATGCCGATTAAACCCTCAAGTGTTTAAAAAGATCTCTCAACTCTCCGGGTTATTGAAATTTGCTTGATGGTTAATAAACTTATTGTAATTGAATTTATCAAAATTCCTAAGTTATAAAGAATCAAATAATTGATTTTAACAAAATTGGTTTTATTGTGTAAAAACTCCAAGTGTATAAACTAACTTACTAACGAAAATTTGATTCATTTATTTAAAAGAAGAATTATTTTTCGAAAGAAAAATGAGCAAAAACGAATAAACACACCACACAATGATAAAATGCCATAATATAAAATGTAAATATAAATGTAAATGTAAATCCAAATATAACTAAAAACAAATGTACTCAAAATAAATGAAGATGGCATCCTCAATCCTCCATCTGATCATCATCATCCTCCTCCTCCTCCTCCTCATCATCACCATCGGAGTCATGATGTGCACTAGAAGATCCACCAGTCTCAGGGTAGGTGGGTAAATCTCCAGGCCAAGCTACATGTGCTGCAAACTCGGCTGGGGTAACATAAGGTGCTCCCTCTCCCTGTAACCTGTATTGATAAAATTCATCGTGAAGATGAATATAAGCTCTGTGAGTGGCAGCCATCATCTGCATCATATGCTGATGCTCAAGTGATATCCGGGCAAAGCCCTGTGTAACAGCATCAGCAGATAGAGGCTGCACTGGTGGTCTCCTCCTCCGAGGTCGGGGCTGAGCCTCCTGCTCTAGTGGTGGAAGCTCGCACTGCTGCACAAAATAATCTCTGTTTACTAGAACTTTAGGGACTCTCCCTGAAGAACTAGTAAACTCGGGTGAAGGTACAATGACTCCCTGCCTCCTCAGTAAGGCAGATATGATGAGAGGAAAGGGTATGGGGCGATTCACTTTATACCCAAGGGCATAAAAGTGAATCTGCTCGGAGATAAGCTCGGCGATATCAATGGTGTGGCCCTGGAGGATAGAATAAAGGAGGCAACAACGCTCCACTGGAAGGGAAGACAGATGGGTGACAGGAGTGATATTATGGAGCATGAGGTGGGACCACGCCTGGGCTATGGGGGTAAGCTGGGTCTTGAGGAGGTTAGATGGACTCCTTCCAACCCTACTCAGGTTGAAAAAGATTCCATCCTTGCTCAGAAAATGAGCAACCTCCTCGAGGGAGTATCCTAACTCTCCCTCAGCAAGAATCTTGTTTCTGTTTTCCTTCCAGAAACAAGTGTCATCCTCGGGAGTAGGCTCCCAAGGGTTACCCAGTAGGGTACTGATGGTGTCCCGGTCATAAGAGATATGCCGGCCTCTAACCCAACTCGTCCGCTGCTGCCCAAGATTTGGTGCATCCTGGCGGGTCCTGTAAGCATTTGCGTAAAACTCCATCACTAAGATGGGATCCCCCTCAGTAGGTAGGGAGAATAGAGGTCCCCATCTCCTCTTATGCACTCTATCCTGCAGCTCAGGATAGTCTCCTGCACTCAGATCAAGGACCCTCTCCCAGATCAGTCTCTGGCCCTTGATCTGATGAAATCTCGCCCACTTCGCATCAGTGCGAAATCTAGTAGGATCCCTCGGTCCCAACACCTCCTGTCTCTGAGAATCAGGATCCTCAGAAGTGGTGTCGGTGTCTGTGGACTTTCTCTGTCTTTTAGAGGGACCGGCTGTAGGAATGGATTTCTTAGGTGCCATCTGCAAAAAGTAAAAATTTAAAATTTAAACACCACTAAATAAATCACACACAAGCAAACAATTATTTGAAAAATATTTTTGGGTTTTCTAAAATTTTTCACAAATAAAAATGCAATTCAACAACATATTTTTGAATTTTTACTATTTAAAGAAATTAACAAACATATATTAAATAATAAACAAAACAAAATACAATTTATTTATACAAATTCATACAAAGTTGCAAGAAAGTATAAATATAAACTAAGAAAATTTATTAATTTCAAAAGAAAACAGCAAACAACAAACAAACATCAAGAATTAAAAACAGAGGCTGACGCTACGCGTGGTGTGACGCTACGCATCAGTCTGTTCTGCCCACGCTACGCGTCTGTGGGACGCTACGCGTGGGCTTACAGTTCATCCTCACGCTACGCGTCAGTGGGACGCTACGCGTGGGATGCGCAGAAAAAAGAAAAAACAGGGGTTGCACCGCAGCAACCCCTTTTCAACCTACACTACATCCATTCAATCCCTAACTCCTAACAGCAATCAATCCCAATGGTCTTCTAATCCTAATCCTAACCACATTTATTTCTACAAATTAAAAATCAAAAACAAAACTAAAGAGAAGGGATTAGAATACTTACTTGTGATTCCTTGAGCAATGGGATTGAGAAGCTTGGGAAGAGAGAAAAAGGA
This sequence comes from Clitoria ternatea, assembly GCA_037962975.1. NCBI lineage: Eukaryota > Viridiplantae > Streptophyta > Magnoliopsida > Fabales > Fabaceae > Clitoria > Clitoria ternatea. The sequence goes on along the minus strand of CM075672.1, from coordinate 248,860,371 downwards.
GTTTCTAAACTTTAGGGTTTTTGAAAGAGAACTTAAAGTGAAGCAGAGAGGGAATTTTAGGTTTTAAAACCTAAGATGGGCCTCTCTGGTTCAGTTTTAAAAACTGAACGTGGGTTCTGACGCTACGCGTGGGTGGGACGCTACGCGTGATACCCAAAATGCAGAGTCCACGCTACGCGTCAAGGGGGCGCTACGCGTGGGCTTCTGTTTTTTGATTTTCCAAAATTTTGATTTTCAAAAACCTTTTCTTTTCAATCTTAAACTCCTTTTCTTTTCAAAATAAAATTCTATCTAATTATTTTTGAAATATGTTTTTTTTTTATGTAAAACAACTTTAAAAACAAAAAGAAAAGAATGGGTTGCCTCCCATTGAGCGCTAGGTTTAATGTCTCCAGCCAGACATTACCTCTGATTAATCAGGTGGTTTCCCAATATTCTTTGAGGAATCACCTGTCTTTTTTTTCCTTCTTCTTTTCCGATGCCTAATTACCTGTTTTTCATCATTCAAAGCATCGGTTAATTCAAAACAATTTAATTGATTGGGAAGAGATATACCTGGTTTGGTTGAAGGGTAAACTTTTTCCTCATTACTTATCCTGAGGTGTTCATGAGCACTGAAGCTTACTTCTTCTCCATAAACCTTGACTGCAACCATACTTTGATCAACATCCACTTTGATTTTTGCAGTCTTCATGAAAGGTCTTCCTAGGATCAGGGGGATCTCAGTATCCTCCTTCATATCCAGTACCATAAAGTCAACTTTGAAGTGGTACTTGTCAACCTTTACTAACACATCTTCCACAATCCCAACAGGCTTTTTGACAGAGCGATCCGTAAACTGTAATTCTGTCTTTGCTTCTTTTAGCTCATATTCACCGATGCGTTTTATTAAATCTAGAGGTATCAAGTTGATGTTAGCCCCTAAATCTAATAACACATTCCTGATGTTGATATTTCCGATTGTTACAGGAATGGTGAAACTCCCCGGATCTTTACATTTTTTCGGGGTTACACAGTTTGTTTCTTGCTCTGTATCTCTTTGCACATTTTTTTCTTTTTCATTTTTTTCATTTTTTTCTTTTTTATCACTTTCTTTTTCTTCTTCTTCTTTCTTTTTCTCACTCTTTTCTTTACAATCAATTTTTACAACATCAATAAAAACAGCATTACATTGTTCCCTTGGGTTTTGAGTGTTTACAGAAAACCCAGAACTCTTTAATTCGGCTATTTCTTTTGCGAGCTGACCCATTTGTATGTCTGATGCTTTTCGGGCAGCTTCATTTGTCTCTACAAACTGCAATAACTGTTGAATAGCTTCCTCTATTCTTGTCAACCTTGCATTATCAGTTTGTTGTTGCTTGAATTGATTGTTAGGAGGTCTGTTGGAAGGTCCAGTATCCTGTCTCCAGCCAATATTCTGATTTTGCCAACCCTGCGGGTAATTGTTAGGAAAAGAATTTCCATGATTGAAAGGATAATTACCTAAGGGTGCTCTTTGATGGTTCATGAAATTGGCTTGCTCTTGCTCATTTCCACAGTAACCACATGGTTGTTCTCCCATGCAGTGCGTACATGCTTTAAGTTGAGCAGGGGGTGGTGATGCTACTTGAGCAATTTGAAGTTTTTCCAATTGCTTGCTCATAACTTCAATTTGTTGGGTCAGTAATTTTTGCTGAGCCAACAATGCATCATTTACTCCCAATTCGAGCATTCCTGGCTTCCTTTGCATATTACCTCTTTCATGCTTTGCTTGTCGGTCACTAATAGCCATTGATTCCAATATTTCTATGGCTTCTTCCACAGTCTTGTTCATTAAAGAACCACCTGCACAAGCATCTAACATCATCTTGAACTGAGGCAATAAACCATGGTAAACGATTCTTACCTTCTCGGCATCATTCAGGTTGTGGTTTGGGCATTTTCTCAAGAGTGCCTTGAATCGTTCCCATGTCTCTCCTAATGATTCATCATTATTTTGGGAAAAAGAGTGTATGGCTGTCATTGCTTCAAAATATTTTGAAGGAGAATAAAATCTTTCCAAAAATTTTCTTTCAACATCGGACCAGTTTGCAAAACTACCCGGTGGACAAGATTTAAACCATTCTTTTGCTTTCCCAATCAATGAAAAAGGAAAGAGTCTCATGTAAACAGACTCTTCTTGATTGGGTTCAAAACCAATTGTGCTACATAGTTCATAAAAAACAGTTAAATGTTCATATGGTTCTTCATGATTTAAACCAGCAAATTGGTTGTTTTGAATAATATTTAAAGTGGCAGGTTTAATTTCCACTGGTAAAACTGGTCCTTGAAACATTCCCGAAACTCGGGGTGGACCATTTATAGCAGCAAACTGTCCCAATGTTCTCCTTTCAGCAGCCATATTTGAATTTTCAAAAATTTTTGAAGTAGAAGAAGAATTAGTTTGTGTTTTAGATTTCAAAGACTTGATTTTCTTTACAAACTTTTCTATCTCAGGATCAAAATAAATTTTACCTGTGGTAGATCGAGTTTGCATACACAAACTAGACAAAGAAAGTTAGTGTAACAATGATAAGAAATAAATAAAAGATTATCTAAGGTAAAAAAAAATATTTACCACGGTAATTAAAAATTTACTATTTTACTGAAACAATTCAATCCCCGGCAACGGCGCCAGAAAACTTGTTCGGCCCGGAGTTGTAACCGGGCTTTGTGAATTGGCAAGCGCACCAATCGTTTGTAGTTTTCGAAATTTAGATATCGTTCCACTGGGATTAAAAGTCCAATAACAACAGTAATCTTCTACTTACTATGGTAAATATGAAGGAAATTATGAACAAAAGAATGATTTATATACAGTTTATACAATATTCACAAGATAGCATGGTTGAGTGATTCATAAGATAAAAAGAAAATAAAATCTATCTAAAAAGTTGAGTTGCAATCTAGAATAGGTAAGATACTTGAGATAAACACAGATAAACAAATTATGTTGGAAATTGGATCCCTAATCTAGAATAACAATGAGGAACTCAAGACATGCATATTTAATCATCAAGTTTCATGTCATTGCAGCTTAAAATCATTATAACCGATCCCTCGTGATATAAATTCTAAGAATTCACCGTAAAGTCCGATCCCTCGTGAGCTTTCTCAGTAAAAACTTGCATTAAGACCTGGCCTTATGGCAACAATGGTTAACAACCCCTATAGAATTGAGATACCAAGGGTATTCCAACTTTTTACTTTCGTCAAAATAAGTTTCAATACGGCATAAATAATCATTCTCCCGTTTGACATTTATACTAATAAAACCAGTTTCGATACACATAAATAAATCATTCTCCCGTTTGACGTTCATATTAATAAAAGGTTGAAATACTAACATGGACTTGAATCATAAACATGCAGAGGTCGAATTCACAACATTATACTCAATAGATTAGTTCACCAATTCCAACATAAACAGATTAGTTACACATGGTAAAAGTAAAAACAACACTTACAGAGTTTGACATTACGAAGAAGACGATGGAAACTTCACGATACAACGATCACAATACACCGAAACACACTCAAGTATCTAGAAAACTATTCTAGAACTACAACTCACAAAAGAAAGTACTCAAGTCGAGCACAAGAGAGAAGAGAAGAGAAGTGTATGGAATGGGATGCTATGAATGGTGTTGGATGGCCCTATTTATAGGGCTGAGCAAGGGTGCTGACGCTACGCGTCCCTGTGACGCTACGCGTCAGACTCCTGACTCAGCCTCCATTAAACACTTGATAATGGCCACTTTCAATAATTAATCTTGATCATGCCTGGCCACTTGGACATGTTTCCACGAGTTTTTGGCCATTTATGCTGATTGGGGTGGCCCTTGGGCTGAGTGGAGTGCCCATTATTGGGTCCAAGTGGGGTGGTTGGCCAAAAGTAGGAGTGGAGACCACGCAGCACTGACGCTACGCGTGGCTTTGATGCGTAGCGTCAGCATCAAAAATAGCACTTGATGCTACGCGTGGTGTGAGGCTACGCGTCAGATCTCCAGTGTAATTTTCTCTTGATTTCTTAACTTTTTCACTGCAAAACTAGAGAAAATTGATCAAGGGCAGATTATTTCCAACAACACTCATTTATTGAATTTAAATCCTATTTTTCTAACAAATTAAACTAATTTTTATAATTTTTATGAAATTTTTATTTAAGCTTTTATTGAAAATTTGAGGACTAACAGTGATCGAAGTCGGGAAGCGGGATCGCAACCTCACTATTCTCAAGAGAGTCATTTTCAGATCTACAATTTAGTGTATTATGGAAAATGAAAAAATAAACAAGCGAGTAAAGAAAAGGATTCAAAGCAGGGATAAAGGAAACAAGAAGAGTTTTTATGAATTTCGATACGTGTTTATTAATGAAAATGATAAAAACAAGTTTTTCGCCCTTATTACATGGAAAAGTCCTAAAGCGTTAGGCATAGGAAAGGGACAAACAAGTGCTTAAAGCATAAACAAATTACTTTGGTGAAACATTCAAAGTCGTAGGGAGCTCGACGGCCTCCCAGTTACAAAGTTCTTGGCCCGGCGGGCAAGCAATCACGAAATCAACACCATCATAGAAACTATCTTCAACAACGGCCACAAGGTCTGGAGGCATCAATCCGGCGCTTCGGAAGCTTTTGTAGAGATCAAAGATGGGGACTCTTGTGGTATGAGGCTCCCTGTTGGTGAGACTGGCAGTCCTTCTTTCTCTCTTTTCTTCTTCCACCCTTTTCCTGTCGGCGGCTGTGGGCCGGTACCCCAAGCCGAAACTGTTTCTATTCTCAACAAGGCGCACAGGCTCTACCTCTCCATTTAAAGCATGCCCTAACCCCTTCCCAGGATTATATCCTTCGCGCAGCATTATTTTCGCCATTACCAGGGATGCAATTGGCATGCAGGCTCTAACCATCGTAGTCCCTTCCCCCACGTATATGGCATTTGCAATTTCTAATGCCTGGAACGAGGTCTCAAGGGCCTCTTCCACTGCCTCGATGTAAGGGGTCATCAGGGGTCTGCTGACCAGAAAGTCCTCCTCACCAGAGACAATTATCAGCTTGTTGTCGATTATGAACTTTAGTTTTTGGTGCAGGTAGAGGGGACCACCCCAGCTGAATGGATCCACGGCCGACCCAACAGGCAACTATAAGCAGGGACGATATCCATGACTTGGAAAAGTACCTGGAACGTGCACGGTCCAACTTGAATTGGCAGTTCAATCTCTCCCATAACCTCTCTCTGCGTATCATCAAAAGCTCGCATGACTGTGGCACTTGGCTTCATATATGTCCCATCGAATGGCAACCTGGCCAATGTTGATTTGGGCATTACATTAAGGGATGACCCGTTGTCAACTAGTACTTTTGCCAGAATATGATCTTGACATTTCACGGAGATGTGGAGGGCCTTGTTATGCCCCATTCCTTCCAACGGTATCTCGTCGTCGGTGAAGGTCAGATAGTTATCTGCAACGATGTGTCCCATTATTCCTTGAAACTTATCATTGGGAGGTTATGGCTGACATGAGCCTTATTCAGCACCTTCATTAGCGTCTTCCTATGTGCCTCAGAATTCATTAATAACGATAGCAGAGAGATTTTAGCCGGAGTATGGTTCAACTGGTCTAGTACTTGATATTCGCTTTGGCGAATAAACTTTAAGAACTCTTGGGCTTCTTCGTCAGTCACAACCCTTTTTGTTTCGCCACTGGCTCCTTCTCCATTTACTTTGGCTTTCCCGGCAGTTTGACTCTTCTTCTGCTCTGGAGGGGCATATACTCTCCCGCTCCGGGTCACACCTTCTACCCCAACAATATTTGTGATGGACGACGAAGGCGGGCTGCTCGTCATTGAGCCTGCAACGACCACATCCACGTCATATTTCCATGGGACAGCCCGTGAATCCTTGAATGAAAATGGGGCAGGTGTTTGAATAGTGATAACTGGCTTCACAAAAGCGGGAGTTGTTAGAGAACTCTTGCTGTAGAAAATTGTTAAGGGCTTAAGAGCCGGCACTCCCGATTGTTCTTGAATCATATTCATTTCGCCTCCGCGGCACTTACAGACTTGCATAATGTGACTATCCATGAGCCCTTGAAGGAACTCACAGAAGCCTTGGCGATCGGCAGTCTGCTCATTATCAAGCTTTTGACTCCAGGGGCCCTCGACTAGTCCCGCCTTGAGTAACTGGGAATGAACCACTTTTAATGGTGTCTTCATATCAGCAACGTTCCTGATGTACTCCTCATCCTTTCCCACGGCGTTAACCCCTGAAACCCCATGGTTGGATAGGGGATTCGTGGCCATATTTGGATTTCCTTCTCAAAAGTTAAGCCAATCGGCTTTAATCAGGTCTCTCACCTTATATTTCAGGGCCACACCGTTTTCCATGGAATGCCCTGATGCCCCGGCATGGTAATCACAATGAGCATTAGGATCATACCCCATTGGGTAAGGGGGTTGCACTGGCTTCAAGGGGTAGGGAGCTACCAGACCATTACGAACAAGGAGCGGTAAAAGTTCAGTATATGTCATTGGGATATGATCAAACTGCACAGGGGTACGCTCATTGTTGGGTCTTCTTGCATTCTGATTGGGATTGGGTGGCTGAATTGCTTGTTGTGGGGGACGGTACGGCATGTGTTGTGGCATTGGCTCCCTCACAATGGGTGGGAGAAAGTAGGCAGTATAAGATGTCGGGTAGTGAGCGGCGGTGGCCACATATGGGTATGGTGCATAAGGATTGGGGACTTGAAAAGTGGTAGGAGTGGATGGTCTTAGCTGGGCCCTCCTTTCATCATAAGAGATGAAATTAGTTTCTCCATCTCTTCTTCTACCATCGCCTGGCGCCGGTCTTCTTGCCGCGCTTGCCCCAGATGGGCCCCGGGTGATCTTTCCTGTTCGTTTCCCGCTCTCTACCCTTTCCCCGATAGTCACAATGTTGGAGAAGTTAGATGAAACACTACCAATCATCTTGCCATAGAAGGGTGATAGAAGCGTGTCGATAAACATTACGACTATCTCTTTTTCTGATAGCGGGGGGTCCACTTGTGCAGCTGTCTCTCGCTAGCGTTGGGCATACTCTTTAAATGTTTCACTGTCCCTCTTCACCATATTCTATAGCTGAACTCTGTCAGGCGCCATGTCCAGATTATATTTGTATTGCCTCATGAAGGCATCCGCTAAGTCTTTCCAGCAACGGATACGGGTCCGCTCAAGGTGAGCGTACCACGTGAGGGCGGCCCCGGCCAGACTATCTAGGAAACAGTGGATCAATAATTGGTCGTTGGAAGAATAAGACGCCATCTTCCGGCAGTACATCATGAGATGGTTCCTCGGACAAGTCATTCCCCGATACTTGTCAAAGTCTGGCATTTTGAATTTGGGTGGGAGAACGACATCAGGGACCAAACACAGCTTAGAGGCGTTCATCACTTCAAAACCTTCAGTGCCTTCCATAATTCTTAAACGTTCCTCCAAGATTTCTATCTTTCCCTTTTGGGGAGCTATGACCGGCGGCTGGGTTCACCATGTGAGTCGCGTCTTGGGGATTAGCCGCATAGGGGGTCGTGTACCCATACGGATAACTGTGAGGCTGGTTTAAAGGAGCCGATACGTGAGGCTGGTTCATCGGGCCTGCATTTAGCAAGGGACCCCAGGGCTGGGCCATAGCTTATGTGGCGTAAGTCGGCTGGGTCATTTGGGCTTGTGTGTTTTGGGCTTGTGCATTGTAAGTCGGTTGGGCCATCTGGGCTTGTGCGTTTTGGGCTTGATAGGTTTGCGGATCATGGAGTGGTGGCATACTTGGCTGGGCGGGGTATGAAGTGTGAGGATTTGCTGCTTGCTGGTAGTGAGTGTCTTGTTGGTTAGCGAGTAGGGGATAGTATCTCGGTGGAAGGCCATAGGGTGGAAAAGGTATCGAGTTGCCGTCAGGGCCGACAAATGTATGCTGCTGTGTATAGAACTGGCCATAAGGTGGCTAGGACTCAACGACAGGGTTAGGTCTTCCGATATTAATAGTGAGAGGAGGTGCCGTTGGATTAGGGAGTTGGGTCCTTGCTGGGCCAAAACCAGGGGGATGTGGCGAGGTGGTAGGCTGCTGTTGGGCGTCCTCAACACCTGCAGAGGAGCCCCCTTCTGCATGTCTTCTCTCCAGAAGCCTGGTTAACTTTTCCACCCGCTTTTTCAGCTGATCGAACTCAGTTTTGAAGTCTTCGTCCATGACTTCTACCTTGGCCATGAGTCTCTCTTGGAGTCGGGTCTGGTAAGGATGCTTACCCGTGATGTCTTTTGAAAGGGAAACAAAAAAATTTGTTAAAAAGGACATGTTTAGTAAATAAAACAAGGCGATAAAGAGAATGTAAACAAAATTACGCGTGAAGTAATTCAGAACTTGTCGACTATCCTTCAACTGTTTCTCAGAACGTCACATTCAAAAGTACTAAGTACGCGATAAATGGAAATTAACATGAGATAGTTGTGGTCACAAAAGATTCCTTCATTTTGGATTCCATAAAATACATAACTACTGAAAGTTTGTTACATCAAAATAAATCAGACATTCCTAGCTCGGGCAATCATGGCCCTCATCTTACAAATCCTTTCCCCACAGTAGCTCAGGAAGGTTACAATTTCTTTTGGGGTAATAAGGGGATTATCCATTTCCTCGGCTTGCTTGAGTAGGAGTGGGAGGTCTTCTAAAGTCCCGTTAGCCAAATATGCCAGGTTGGCAAAACAGTTCATCCATGAACGAATGACCTCGTCTTGTTGCATCATCTCAACCTCCAAGATGCGTATAGCCTCACGACAGTCATGTTCTACTTCCATTGCATGTCAACGCTTGCTGTTTATTTCTCGTTGACAAGCCTCTACCACTTCGTTGAGCTGACGCTCCACCCGGTGAATTTGTGACTGTAGTAATTCTTTTTGCATCAGAGCGTTTCACTCTTTTTCCATGGCCTTTGCCAACATATCCCTCAGAAGTTGCTTATCCGCTAGCATGGTGTCTCTTTGTTTGCTTTTCATCCTTAATTGAGTGTTAGCCGCTATAAGGCATTGACCTTGCTTCCTCAAATACTCCCTTTCAATTTTTCACTTTTTCGCGACCTCCTTGATGGTCCATTTGCTTTCTAGGTTCTCCCTTTTCTGAAGGGCGCATTCTTGAGCAAGTCTTCTTCTAGATTTTTGTTTCTGCCAGTTAGCTCCTCTATCTTGGCCCTCATGGCTCTTGTTACTCCATCTTCAAAGACAGGTGGAGGAACAAGCATGCTTGTTGGGAGATAGGAGGGGCTCTTGAATGGCAGCTTGACTATGGACACCCTATTCAGGATCCACTGATGGTATTCTTCTTTTACAGCGTGGCTCCTAACTCCTAACCCTTTTCCTTTCTTGTGCACTTTCTTCCAAGCCTCCACTATATTCCGAACGGTAGAGGTGTAATCTCCTTTTGCATAGTAGAAAACAAAGGGAGTGAGCGACTCCTCGTCAGGTGGCCCAAGTAGTGGGTAGGCTAATTGGCGCTTGGCAATGATAGGGTTGTAATTGATGCACCCCTAAGTGCCCATGAGGGGAACATTCGGGTGGTTTCCACAGTGGTGAATTATGGTGTCAACGCTCAACCATTGTGGATACCACCATACTTTTTTAGCCGTGAGCCCTACCAGATGATTAGCCCACTCACGCCCATTCTTTGTCGCTAACTAGCACAACTTCAAATCAGAAATGGGGCATTCAACCTTACCGACTTGGTTAAAGGCATGTGAGTAAGCTTCACATAAAGAGCTGGAAGACAACAGATGATCCTTTTCCCACCTTGTGTATGACAACAGTCCATAGTACAGTAGACATTCGCCAATATAGCAGTGACGGGGTTCTCAAACTTGAGCTTTCGAGCTAGGAAGACGTCGATAGCCTCGTAGTCCACATAGTTGTCTATGTTTGGGAGTAATACGACACCATAGATAGTAAGAGCCAAAGCGTCCATGAAGGTATCTCAATCTTCCTTTTCATCTAGGAAGTGCATATGTTTCTCAAGGTATTCCCGAGCGAACCCCGGGGTCTGATTTCTACTTAGCTGTGCCCCCTTCAACACCTCTGGGCTGATTTTTAGGACACGGGCAACGGAAGTGATATTTGCTTGATGCTCAAGATGTCAGTAAGGCGTTTGTCCTTCTAGTGGCATTCCCAAAATCCGCTCAAACTCCTCAACAGACGGGGCCAACTGAAAGTCTCGAAATGTGAAACAACGGAGAGACGGATCATAAAACTAAGTCAATGCAGTGATCGCCTCAACTTGTACCTCGACCTCCAATAACTTCAAAATCTTTCCATATTTCCTGGCGAAAGCCATCCTTTGAGTCAAATTCAACTTCTTACCAAGTGCTTGTAAGCTAGTTGTGTCGACCTTTTTAGCCTTAACATGTAGTAACTTCCTCAATTCAGTTACACTTATACCACAACTACCTGACCCCATGTTAATTTCCATATTTCACTCGAAGGTACTCGCCTAGCTTCGAATAGCTTCCTGCGAGAACCAAAAGGAAAAGGAAGTTAGTCATCGAGAAACGACGTGTTTTGTAAATCGCTACCCCTTTAGTAACTTTGGAAAACTTTTATGATCGGGGGTAATGATTGACAAAACCCATGACAAACTGAGAGCCATATGGGTTACGGACTTTTTGATCGTCATCGACTCTTTTTTTGTTTTTTTTTTTGACTTTTTGGTCTTGTCCTCATTTGACTTTTGGATGTTTTTATTTTTTCTCATTTTTTATTTTTCCCTTTTTTCTATCTCTGACAACTTAAAATCCGTAACTCAAGACCTAAAGACTTAAATGAAAAAGGAAAGGACTGCTTGCCCGTCAAAGGATCACTAGTTTTAGAAATGTCATTTGTGGCAAAAGCAATCCTTTGAACGGGTAAGTTGTCTAATAATTTGGATTAAAAGGGAGAGTGAGAATGAGGAAAGGTAGAGGAAAAATCTGCCCCTTTGTGGCCTAAAATGGGTTTTTTTGAAGGCCTCCTATCGGTTCTAGGGTTTATCTAACAGTGATACCTCGCAATAGGTGACTTGCACTACCATTTAAAGGTCACTAGAGCCAAGATCCTACTCATGATGTTGACCACAACAGTAGGAAGTCTACTAGGTGTGGAACACCACGAATAAGTTGAACTCTAGCTGAGGTTCTCACGATAGCCAGACAGGACGTACATCCCAAATGACACCGCTACCAACCTCCCTTAATCATTTGAACCCGGGTATAGGGCCCCGCTTAAAAGTGTGTGTGAATTATGAGTGTAGTGTGTGGAAGGAACATCCAATACCTTTACCTTACCCAATCCTTCACAAAGAACAAACACAGAACAAATAAAATAAAGTCTCATATCCTAGGGTTCAACAACATACAAACGTTGACTGAAAATAAAGGGCAAAATACAACGCCGCAACGGTTACAGACAAGCATCAATGAAAAATAAACGGTATAAAAACAAAGAAGTCAAATAATTAAAGGCTAAATAAACATGCGTAATCAATTTGGTAGACTTGACTCTCAAAGTCCCCAGTGGAGTCGCCATCTGTCACGACTGGGATCGCGGCGGGAGGCCGACCCTTAAAACTATTAAACCGTTTCAAAATCCTTTCAAAAAACAGGGAGTCGCCACCAATATTTTTAAGGATAAAATACTGGAAAAACCTTTTGTTAAAGCATTGGTCACAAAAATGAAATTCCAAGTTCGGAAGTCTAATTACAGGTGAGGAAAGTATTAGCACCAACACTGTCCATTATAAAACTATTACCTCAAATTAATTACGCATATATTAAATAGCCTAAAAATTAGTTTAACTTCTCAAGAAAAAAAAACCAGAAACGTCGACAACGAAGTCTTCGAGATAAGATCAACAGGACGTCTCATCCAAATTAATCTTAAATTAATGATGTAACTAAACAGTGAAAAACAATATTTAAGAAACACAACAGAATAAAGATCAAAGGTCAACAGAACGTCTCGTCCAAATTAACCTCATTTTTAAGAAGATAGTATTTTAAATAAAATATTAAAAATATGATATTTAACAAAACGTCGCGTCTAAATTGACCTCATTTTAAAGAAATTACTTTTTTAAATAAAATATTAAAGATATGAGATTAACAAGACGTCGCGTCTAAATTAACCTCATTTTAAAGAAATTGCTATTTTAAATAAAATATTAAAAACATGAGATTAATAAGACGTCGCGTCTAAATTAACCTTATTTTAAAGAAATTACTATTTTAAATAAAATATTAAAAACATGAGATTAACAAGACGTCGCGTCTAAATTAACCTTATTTTAAAGAAATTACTATTTTAAATAAAATATTAAAAACATGAGATTAATAAGACGTCACGTCTAAATTAACCTCATTTTAAAGAAATTACTATTTTAAATAAAATTTTAAATAGATAAAATTGATTAAGATAATGACTAGAGACATAAAAATTAAAAAAAAGAAAGTGGGAACTGATTATCCTACGTATCCTCAAACTTTCGAGAAATCAGGGTTACGTAGTTCTTTGAATTAATTTCTAGAAAAACATCTAAAATTATATTTAAAATTATTTTAATCGATTTGATTTTTATGAGGAAGGAAAAATACAAGGCGAAGAAAATCGTACGTGCATAAACATTCAGAATCCTATAACGTGTATGTAGGCAAAGTAATTTGTACGACATCACATATAAGATTTTAAAACGATTTGTTTATATATTTTAAAGAAGAGGATTTAAGAATCTAATCATTTTCAAACTATCATTTATTATTTTTTAAGAAAAGATATCAATATATAAGAATGTTTATTTTCGTCATCTTAAAAAGGCAAGATATTAATAACAAATTAAATTTTTTTATAAATAAAGCCACTTATTTCATTATTATTTATTTTAAAAAGGTATTTATCTTATCATCTACATGAATGAGGGCCTCCTATTTTATTGAAGTGATAAGCAAGGGAATTAACAGCAACAATAAATAGCTAGATAAAAATAATAAATTACTTATTTTATACTTAGGAACTTTGAAAGACATAAAACCCGAATATCACATTTAACAATAATTGCAATATTCTGTTTTTTTTAGAAAATAAAATAGAAAAGCTTTGGGCCTCTAAAACCTATTATTGGAGAGAGAAAGAAAGAAAGAAAATAAAATAAAAAAAAGGATCATTTGGGAATGGGCCTCCCTATCTGAGGCCCAAAATAAAGAAGGAAACCTAAATCTAAAAGAGAAAGAAAGAAGAGAAGGAAAGAAGAAAGGGGGCTGGTTTTTTGAAAGAGAGAGAAGCTTGAAAGAGATAGGGAGAGAGAAGAAGAAGAGATCGAGAGAGGAAGAGGAAGATCCGACGGCGCGTGGTGGGCAGGGATCGTCGTAGGGAGGCCGGTGGTGGCGGGCCTGTTCGCATGGAGGTGGAGGAGAAGATCGGCGTTGTGGAGGACGGGGCTGATTTACGTCGGGGAAGAAGATGAAGTCGCGGAGAAGGCCTGTCGATGTCGAAGCTCACCAGGATCTACTCGGGCGAAGAAGGATGAGGTCGGCCTGGGATGGTGCCGGCCGGATCTGCTTGGGTCGAGGTGGGCCGGTTTCTAGTCGGTCGGGGAGAAGGCCGGTCGTGCGAAGACCGGCGGTGAGCTTGGAGGCGCCGATAGAGAACTGTTCTTCTCCCTCTTGTTTTGTTGTTTTTTTAATTTTTGCTGTTAATATCTAATGTGATGGTTAATGTTTGATTGGTTTTTGGTTGTTTTCTTGCTGTTGGTTTTTTGCTTGGAAGAAGAAGAAGTTGATTTTTTTAGAGAAGAGTGATTTTTTGGCTGTGGGTTTTTTGCTGTGAAGAGAAAGAAGAGAGGAGGTGAATTTTTTTTTCAGAGAAGGGTCCCCTATTACTGTGTTGGTTCTGTTTATTTATCAATTTTTGGCATTCCATTTTTGTGAACCAAATCTTGCCATTTTTAGTTGCAAATCCAAGCTCAATCCTACTGCGGATTGTGGTTCTAGCTCCCTCCATTGACATTGTGTATGGTCACTTCAGATTGCTACCAGTGCAGAGAATAGGGAAGGGGCTAAGGGAGAAGGGAGGTCAGAATGTGATGATGATAAACAGTGATTGATGATGATAATTTTAAAAATAAATAATAATAATAATAATTATTATTATTATAATCAGAAAAGAAAATAAATAAATAAATAAATAAAAAACAGTGTTCACATACTCAAGATTCTATCATAGCGGATTTGACAATATTTTCTAAACTATTTTTTATTTGTTAAAATGGAAGGAACGAATTTTCATGAGTCCTTACCATTTTTTCACTCTCAAATATACCTTAATACACATCAAACTCTTCCTTATTTCTATCAACGATTGTTGGTATTTGTAATATCTCTGTAATCTTAAAGTTGTAAACTTGTAATTTTGAAAAGTCCATTATATTTTAATCGTCAACCGTGCATATGATCTTAAATTTCCTCTCTATGCAATTACTCAACAAAAAAGAATATATATCCCATGAGTTAAGAGGGATCTCGTGGGACCCTTTTTTTTTAAAAAAGGTATTTTTAATATTTTGATTTTTAGGATCTTATGTGATTATTGTTATCTAATAGTAATTCGGGCAAAGTCAAGACCCTTTTTATTATATAAAAAGGCCTCGTAGCCCCCTTGTATTTTAAGTAATATTTTTGAGTAATAAATCCTAATTTTCCTAGAGCAATTCTCTAGGGTTTTAGCCTTACATACTCAGTGAACATTTTGGGGCCTACCGTAGAGCCCGGTAAAATGATTCCCACATCACATAGAGAATGACTGACTCCAAGGAAGAGAAAGATGGTGACTGCATGCTGTAACCCTAGTCATAGAGATGATAGAGACACCCAAGGGAATCAAGAAGGACACCAGGACAGGGACAACCGGTTGGAGGAGGTTTTGACCCTCATCAAAACACTGTGACACATGGTAGAGGAATTGAGAAAAGAAAATGACGACTTGAGAAACCACTGATTAAAGGAGAGAGAAGCCTTCAGTTATCAGGATACATAAGCCACAAAGCTCATGGAAGACAGATCAGAACCCCTAGTTCCTTATTCAACACACACATTCATGGAGGATATGGCAGCCTCTACACCATTGCACCATAAGCCCCCTACAATGAAAAATATAACGAGAGAGGCGATTCAAAAGAACATCTCAATATGTTCACAGCCAACCTACTCATTTCAAGGGCATCTGACACCCTACTATGCAGAACTTCCCTACAACCCTCACCAAATCCGCTCAGCTCTGGTTCTCACATGTTCCCTTGAAGAGTGTGTCATGTTTTGCAGAACTTACAAAAAAATTCCTCAACTAGTTTGCCTCTAGCTGAGCGGTCCAGCAGACCTCACATAGTTTGGTCAATCTAAAGCAGGGTAGGAAATAAACACTTAAACAGTTCATGACTCGTTTTAACAAATAAGCCATCTAGATCTGACACTTAAGCTTGGAAGTAACCCTCCATGCAATCCAAATAGGATTACACCTAGGTAAATTTTCTAACTCCTTAGCTAAAAAAACCCTTTCTCAATATAGATGATTTCAGGCAAAAAGCAACACAATATATAAACATGGAGGAACGAGAGACCAATCAAGGAGGAAACTTTGAGCAAGGAGTCACAAGAGCAGAGCCACGAAAGAAAAGCCCTCGACCAAACAAAGAACCAAGACACAAGGCCTACCCCAACCCAAAATATGACACATTCATTCATCTGAACAATAGACGGGGTAGAATCATGCACGAAGTTTACAGCACCAGGTTATTTAAGCTTCCCCCACCCTGGGCGTAAGTGAAAAGCTCTAATAGAACCAAATTCTATGGATTTCATAGGACTTTTGGCCACAACATAGAGGACTGCTGGTCACTCAAGAATCAAATCGATCACCTTATCCGATCAGGGTACTTAGAGAGATTCATTGACCAAGGGAGAGAGCCACCGCAAGAAAATATGTAAAAATGAGAGAGAGAGAGAGAGAGAGAGAGAGAGAGAGAGAGTGTGTGTAACACCCTGGAGCCAACTTGCAAATCTCAAGATAATTACCCTCACCATATAAAATCTCTTAGATAACTTATTTTTCGCCTAGTAATTATCAAGAGATTCACAACCTGATTCCAGAGGTTACCGATACAATATCAGAGTACGCAACCTTTACTTAATTAACTTCTTATTATTATACATAACATCAGAGTTCCATACATATTATATTTTACAACATGCACCTAGATCTTATAAAATATAAAGATGTAAAGTACCAAAACATAGCATATACATAATACAACAATAGTAGTCATGCAAGCAAGCATCATCATTAAAAGCCTTCATAATTCATCCATATTCAGCAACATCCACTTTGTCACATGTCCTCCTGGTTAACCACTAAAGGGTTGCCACAAGTAATAGAAAGAGTGAGATAAAATATCAAATAAATAGAAATTAAATCAGAACAAACACAATCACAAGTAGGATGCTATGCGATGTAAATGCCAAACAAGTATTTTATATTATACTGATATTATTATATTCCGTTCTTTTATATAAATGAAAATGCATGATGGATCCATTTTGGTGGGAACATCTGCAGTGATTTCCAACAATAATATTTTTACGGATATCCAACCGATACCGCGCCCCATAATGCAACACCACATCGGATAACAATATCATAATATCAATAACAAGTGTTGCGGGACCCCCCTTAAGGACACACTGCTTAGCCCTTAAGACGGCTGTGGTATAAAACCACCGCAAAGGTCTGTGCTCAATAGAGCGCGTTCCCCCACCGGGAACCCCCTCAAAGAACCCCTCTGCGGATTCTTTGAACCGCCAATGCATATGATGCATGAATGCATTACATTATCAAATTCCTTTATAACTAATTTTAACAATAAAATTATTATAACAATCAATTAAGCATACTTTATTTATAACTCAAGAATATGGAAACACATTTTCCATATTATTTATATCATAATTCAATCATACGGAAACACATTTCCCATAATATTCATATCATATTTCAAACATATGAAAACATATTTTCCATAATATTTCATATTTCAAAGAATATGAAAACATATTTTCCATGTTATAATAATCGTTTAATATCATATTCCAAACCATTTGCATCCATTTCACAATTTAATTCAAATTAAATTAAAATATAACTACATGAGTTTCTAAACAATTAAACAAGTAATTCTAACTTAATTTATATGTATTTAATATCCTATCCCCTCTTTCTTACCTCAAGTGAAGATCGTTAAACTTTCCTTATGCTAAACTCCTTTGTATTTCTCAAATCTTCAAGTTTGCGTAATCTCTTCTTATGCGAAAATTAAAGAATGAAGGTTTTGAGAGCTTGAAGAGGGAGATGAAAGGTTATAGGATCAGTGAGGTTTTTGGTCTAAGGAAATGTGGGAGGTTGAGGCTCTATTTATAGGCTTTCAATGTCGGTTACTGTAGCAAATTACTATAGCAAATCACTGTAGCATCTCGAAATTGACATGAGGCGGTGGAAAATTGGAGAATTCTCACGAATTCTCTACATTCTACAACATTTTTCATGTGACGTTACTGTAGCATTTTGCTGTAGCATTTTACTGTAGCAGATTTTTATTTTATTTTACTATTCTATTCTACATTCTATTCTCGTCTATTTCTGTTTTAAGTCAAACTGAAAATATCCTTGTATTCATATTTAAATTTCCTATTTTCTAGGTTTCAGTTCTTATTTCTTTGAGAAATTTTAATTTTTTCACTATTTAATTTACTGCTTAAAAAATTGGGCTGTTACAAAGAGAGAGAGAAAAAGAGAGAGAGAGAGAGAGAGAGAGAGAGAAAGAGAGAGAAAGAGAGTCCCTGAGACAGGTGGAACTGCAACTATGTGAACACCTAGGTAGGAGCATGAGCATTCTCGATCCCACAAGCTAGAAGACATAAGGAGTAACAAAAATTGAATTACCCATACCATTGCCAGTGGTTTCCCCGGGAACAGAGTTGGCACATCACGAGGAGTAGGGCAGGTTAACTAGGACTGGGAAACCTTGCGCAAACTGGCTCGTCCTGTAAAATCCGGGGCTATCCATTATGCATGGGTCGGTCAAGTTTGGGTCGCAGATAAAAGAAACATGAAATGTGAACTTTTTTGGGCATTAACGGTCGAACTTGGATTAAATTGTTTTGGCCCATCGGTGTCTGAGTCCAACCGAATAAGGGAAAAAAAACCCAAATAATATTTTAGTCAGCCCGACCCAGCCTATTTTGCGTAAGAGGAGGGGGAAATTGGAAAAAGGGGAAGAAACCCTCATTTGCGAGAAACCCTAAAGCTCTTCTCTTCTTTGAGTTCTCTCGTCCTTATGCTATGGTTGCGGCTACGCACAACATCATGCCTTCTTCTTCGTCCCATTAAGATCTCGTCTGCGATCACATCCTTGATTCTTCTCTCCCTCCATTTGCGACTTAGTTTCCTTTTCGACACCTAGTCATCTCTACTTCTCCAAACAACAACAAGGTAACAACTATCCCTTTTCTTCTCTTATTCATTCTCTGCTTGATTATTTTGTCCTTTGATTTCATTCTTGTTGGTTGGTGGTTTTATGAAAGGTCACACAAGTAAAAAGGCAAAACCTCCAACACCCTAATTCTTCTATTTCCCCTACATCTGTGGTTTTATTTTTTGGTAATCTCTAACACTTTACCATGTTTTTCTTGTTTGATTTCGTGTTTTTTTCCCCTTATTCCATTCTGATTTTTTGGTATAAGATACATGGTTTATTACTTGCTTCCAACATATCCACATTTCACTTCACTGTGCATGTTTGGTTTTATTGTGGAATCTCTCAAAATCACATTTTACCTTGTCAAAGTGCGTCGTTGTACTTCTTCTTTTTTCCGCTTTTTCCTCCTCATTTACAGCTTTTGTTGACCAAAAAGGACTATTTCTAAATCCCACTTTACCAACCTCTATCAGGAGAAAAACAAAAGACAGACAAAATCATGTTTTAAAGAAAATTTTGTTGAACTATTTTTACAGCTCATAGTCAAAAAAATAGTTTATAATTCTAAGAAATCCTGTAATTTATTTCAATATATTTTTTCATGATACTATAAAGATAAATAAAATAACTTATTTAACTAAATTTCATATGACAAAAGAGAGAATCCTTGCTAAAAAGCTCAAAACCTGCACCCTTAGTATATTCTGAATTTTGGGGACTAAGCTGCTGATACCATGGCCCACGTTATTACATTCATTAGTTTTTTAAAACTCTGCTGCTATACGTCTTGGTAATCAGTCAGGTCAACCATAAAATTAACATGTTTAGAAGATTTGGAAAAATCAAATTTGTTTAATATTTCACAATTTATATGAATAAAATTCCTTCTTCAATATCTTACTATTTATTATAAATATCACACCAGTTCCATTATTTATTTTATTTACAATAAAAATTTGATATTTAAATGAAACAATGAGAGACATTTGACATAAGATAGGTCATCTTTCTAGCTTTCTAACTTTTAGTCAATACTCCATCTATTTTTACATAAGATAGGCAATCTTTTTTAACTTTCTAACTTATTGATTGATTTTCTATTCTAGGAGGCATTTGGCACGACAGATCTGAGATGGAAAGAATTAGCAACTGGTGAGAATGCAAACAATAAAGGTATAAACCTCCAGTAAGTTATATCTAATGCTGCATATACTTACAAGTTATATGATTTCTAATATGATATATGATTTATATGATTTAATACTTGTTTATATTTAATATGATATGGTACCTATTAATTTAATATGCTACTTGAGTTATATGATTTAATATGTTTAATTGGTGTTATGTGTATTCTCTATTTATTTAATATTATATAATATATGATTTAATATCTATTTATATTTACTATGATATGATATCTGTCTATTTAATATACTTCTTAAGTTATATGATTTAATATGTTTAATTGGTATGGTGTGTATTCACTATTTATGATATATGATTTATATGATTTAATATCTGTTTATATTTACTATGATATGATATCTATTAATTTAATATGTTGCATGAGTTATATGATTTAATATGTTTAATTGGTGTGGTGTGTATTCTCTGTTTATGATATATGATTTATATGATTTAATATATGTTTATATTTACTATAATATGATATCTATTAATTTAATATGATTCATGAGTTATATGATTTAATTTGCTTAATCGGTGTTATGTGTATTCTCTATTTATTTAATATGATATATAATTTAATATCTATTTATATTTACTACGTTATGATATCTATTAATATAATATGTTGCTTGAGTTATATGATTTAATATATTTAATTGGTTTTATGTGTATTCTTTATTTATTTAATATGATATATGATTTAATATTTTTTAATATTTAACATGATATGATATCTGTCTATAATATATTTACTATGATATGATTTAATATATTTACTATCCCATTTAAGCTTATAAGACTGATTAGTTTAGGATATTTAAAATTAGCTAAGTTATCTACTTTAAATAATTAACAACTATATTCATAATGTCTCTAATATCTAAGACATTAACTTTATTGCAGTTTCGTTGCTATTTAGTAACAATGAAACTGCTAATCAGGGGGTTGATTCAGCCTGCTAAAAAACCTGATAAAGCTACTAAGAAAAGAAAAAGAAATTTGAATTCTAGTGGCACCAGAACAAAATCTATTGTCTAGGCTCACTTTATAGATTACCAGTTGTGGAAGGAAAAGAACCAGAAGTAAAATGTTGTTACTGTCCAAAGACCTTTTACTGTAACACTAAGAAGCATGGAACCTATAACTTGCTTGCCCATGTGAAATCTTGCGTGAAAAACCCTTTGAACTCATCTGTCAATCCAAATCAATCT
Source organism: Clitoria ternatea (assembly GCA_037962975.1). Lineage (NCBI taxonomy): Eukaryota > Viridiplantae > Streptophyta > Magnoliopsida > Fabales > Fabaceae > Clitoria > Clitoria ternatea. The sequence continues at coordinate 248,839,393 of CM075672.1, read as the reverse complement.
GTCTTAACATTTGGAATAGATAACAATCAACTAGGGTCTACACTAAGTAGGTTTGATAAAGATGCTTCTAGAAAAGTTGTAACGATGCTTATTATGTTAGATGAGCTTTCATTCAGTGTTATTGAGTGTCCAGGGTTTAGGAATTTGTGTAAGGTGTTGTGTCCCTAATTCAAGGTCCCATCTAGATATACAATTTCTAGGCATTATTACCAACCGTATGTTAGTATGAAAGCAGAGTTGAAGTTGCTTTTTAAAACTAACACAAGTAGAGTTGCATTAATCACAAACTGTTGGACATCAGTCCAAAATCTCAACTACATGAGCCTAATAGCTCATTTTGTTAACAATAAATGGACATCTCAAAAAAGGATAATTAGTTTTTGTAACATCCTGATTTTTAATTAATTACTAATTAAGGTTAAATTTAGGATTAAGGATTATGATTGGTTTAGTTGATGGTTAATTGGAATTTAATGGTTAATTAGATTAATTATTGAATAATGATTATAATAATAATAATGGGGAAAGGACATTGGTGCCCCTTGGACCATGAGAGGAGCTTCGGTTCTCTCTCTTTTCCCTTCCTTTCCGTGTAGGCCCCACGTTGATGGCTGATGGCTTTAGTTGGATTGGGACTTGCATTAATGAGGATGGGCTGTCTCTGGGCAGCGTGATGATGGGGCTGAGTGGGAGAGTGTGAGTGTGTAGATAAGTTTTGGTTTCCCTCTCACTCTCTTCACTCTCTTGTGTTGCATGTTCTGGAGGGAGGAGAAACGCTCCTCCTTCTCTCTAGAACTTGTTGGAGCTCCTGCTCCTTCATCCTCTCCTTCATCATCTTCTTCCACTCACAAACTGTGTTGGACCGAGTGGAATGGTGTGGCTGTGTGAGGAATAGCATGGTGGAGGAAACAACGTGTGGCTGTGTGATTTGGAGGCTGGGTTCTTCCTTTGGTTTCCCTGGTGATCTTTTCTTCTTCTCCCTTCATATGATGGGTTGTATGGGGCTCGAACGGGAGCCTGCAGCTGTGAGTGGCGGTGGAAGATGGTCCACTGATGCCGAGGCAGAGCTGCATGTGAAGAAGAAGCCATGCATGAGATTGGGAAGCATTTGATCCTCCATTGAGCTGGTGAGAACGATGATATACCTTGATGCTGTGATGCTTGAGTGAGGAGGAGTGTAGAAATCCTCTATTGGTCATGGGAGAAGATGACGTTGAGCCTGGGAGGCTCTGATGCTCGAGTGGAGTCGGAGTGGATTCTCCAAGCTGCGAGCAGAGTGTTGTTGAAGGATGATGAGTTGTTTTGTTGAAGAACGTGTGACCGAGTGGTGATCGGTCTGTGTTGCAAGCTCATGGAGCTTCTGAGTCGTCATTCCAGGTAGGGGGGCTGACTTGCATCTTAAATGCATGGTTTATGGACGAGTTCCGGGTGAACTACTTATATGTATTGCTTTATGTTTGAAATATGATAGTTGTTTTTTGATGATTGAGTATAGATGCATGCAACACTCGAGTATTTGTGATATGTTTGAGTTGTGAAATGTTGTGATGATTTCTCTGTCCTTGATATGTATGGATTAATACATATGTTATTGTGAATAAAATTTGAGTGACTTGTGTTGTGAGTCAGCAAATAAGAGATGTCTGTTGTTAATGATGAATTGCACTAAGCTGGATGCTTGATACCAATCGGCAATCAAATAAATACGTGATTATGTTAAGGATTCAGAGATTAATCCTGGTTGTGTATGTTGAGGATTCATAGATTAATCCTATTATAATGAAAGACCCGAGTGGGACTCAGGGCAAATGCCAAGTGCATTGGAGTTGAACTCCTGATGAATTGCTTGTATGCACCTGATTCGCCTATTGGATGAAGGCATGTGTATTGACACTGATACCGAGTACAAATAGAGGGCATGGCTGTAGTATATGCTCAGAAGGTATAAATTATGTATAGTCATGGGTAAATGGATTAATACCGATCGGGAGATGATTGTATGATTATTCATATTGAATGGCAGTGTATTGTGGTTGACTGGTGATAAATGTTATTGCATGATTGTGGATTCGAAGATTAATCCGAGTCAGTAACTGTCATTTAATATGTAAAGCTCACCCCCTACACCATTTTTTTTTAGTATGTGCAGGTCCGGCTGGAATGATGTGATGGCCTTAAACCTGAGTGTAGGGTTTTTATGATGAGGCTTTGTACATGATGTAATGTACCGAGTGTGTTTGATGTATTACGGCCTTGGCCGGCTCATATAGCATGTTGTATAATGAATATAAATACATATGTATTGGAATCCGAGTGCATGCTTTTATATATCTATGATCTACATTGAAGTCATGTACTTGTATCGGGTAATGAGGATTGGTGGATGAATGATGTTAAGATACTATGTATTCCGAGTGAATGAATAGATATATATATATATATATATATATATATATAAGTGTTTTATGTTGATTTGATACTTCTTACCGACTGGAATGCGCTGTTGATCATTGGAGGAGTGTTGAAGTATGAAATAGTGTTAGAGTTAATGATTCGGAATGTTTACACATGTATATGTTGATGGTTAAGTCATTACTTGGGTTGAATATGAATGGTGAGGAATGAATAACGCTAAGCGAATAGATACCGAGCGAAATATGATGCTGGATATCCATTTAGAGTGAAATATAAAAGGCTCAGGGCCATTTCCGAGTGAATTTATGGGTAGGACTCCTCTTCTGAGTGAGATATACTCTACTGGGCTATTCCTAAGTGGTGTTGACCTTATGGGTTTGAGTGAAATGTATTTTGAGTTAAGGTAAGCCTATTGGTGGTTAAGTGAAAATTGGTAGAGTGAAAATATAAGTAAACCCCGAGTGGAGAGAGGAGATTGCATATGCCCGAGTGGAAACCCGAGTGAATCTCTGTTAAGTGAAGAGTTGTGGATGGTTCAGATAAGAAATATTCTAAGTATATAAGTTGTATAAGTTTTCCGAGTGAACATGGGTACCTATTCCGAGTGAATAGGGTAATAAGTATGCTGAGTGGCTAAGTATTGAATAAGTCCGAGTGGGAACTTAGCTTAATAGTTTTCCCCGAGTGGGTAAGTATTTCATAAGTCCGAGTGACTTAACTTGGTGAATTCCTCCGAGTGTTGAGGAGTTCGGATAACTCCGAGTGGAATTGATTAAGGAGGTTATTTCTGAGTAATGGATGGTTAAGGTATTCTCAGAGAGAGATTAGGCACGTATACCGTGTGTGTGACCGAATGAGTGTTGGTCGGTTTTAGAGTTAAATATCGAGTGAGATACCGCTAGAAGGATGAGTCGGACTTTGATTGATTTTCCGAGTGAAAAGCCGTGTGAAAGGAGTCGGTCTCTGAATGAGTTACCGAGTGAGGTTTAACTCTAGATATCAGTATAATAAGTGATGATCGTGTAACACTCCCGAGTGAATCCGACTGGAGTATTCCGAGTGGAGCCTGAAGGTGGAGACTCCTTCTGAGTGAAGGAAGGTCTAAGTATATTCCGAGTGAGAGGAATAATGAAATACCGAGTGATATTGGTTTGGTGGATTTCTGATTATGTTGAAGATGGATACACCGAGTGGTGTTTGAATGGATCGTTTACTGAGTGAGTGGAACCCTGATTCCCGAGCGATCAAATGCCGAGTGGCTTCTCGCTTTGGCGAATGATGGATTCCCCCTAGCGAATGTGTTTGGATGAAAGGCTTTTGTGTGGTATTCGCTCAAGCGAGGGTGTGTTGCTGGGAGGCTTTTACTTTGGCCCGCTCAGGCGAATGTGTGCTCGCCCGAGCTAGTTGGTCTGTCTCGCTCAAGCGGAGTCGGGTCTCGCTTGAGCGAGTGGGTGCTGTTTCTGTTGGGTTCGCTTGAGCGTTGTTAGGATTTTGCTGGATGGCTTTTGATTGGCCTTTACTTTTCCTTGCCTTCCATCTCCCCCTCCTTCTCCTCGTTGTGCCGGTTTAATTATTTTGGGTAGATTATGAATGATTCGTAAACTCTAAAATTTGGAAAAATCCCCCTGTTTGGTATTTATTTATTTATTAAAAACTAAGGGTGTTACAGTTTTCCTGTCATTGAAGATCACAAAGGTGATACTATTGGAAAACAAGTAGAACAATGCTTGATAATGCATCAGCCAATGATATGGCTATTACATATCTGAAAAATAGGTTGAAGAGTGTTTCTAGTTTGGTCTTAGATAGTGAGTTTGTGCATATGAGATATTGTGCTCACATCCTTAACCTTATTGTTCAAGATGGTCTTAAAGAGCTCAACAAGAACATCTCAACCATAAGGCATGCTGTGAAGTATGTGATGTAACATCCCATTTTCAACACAAATAGAAAATAGATATTAATATATCTTTAAATACTTACTATTAGTTAGTTTATTATTATTATTTTTATGAAATTTTGGTATTTATATTTAATTATTTGTTTTTTAAAATAATAATAATAATAATAATAAAAATATTTATGTATTCTGAATGAGAATTTTAAAATGACTTAATTAGTATTCATTGATTAATGAAATTATATTAAGAATTTTAAATATATTTATTATTCACAACTTTTATTTTATGTTTTTATGTTTTTGCATATTTATGATTTAACTCTTATTAGATCCAGCAGTACGGGTGCTCCCTATTTAGCCTCTCCCAATTTAGCCAGTGTTCAACAACGTTGACACACCCTTCCGCAGTTTGCAGAATCAACATCTTTCCAGACCTAGGAATTTCCATCTCGTCTAATGCGTGTTGAAACGCCTCTGTACTGTGATAAAAGGCAACGTCGTCAGAGAGGTAACCTTCAGCACTTGACCCGCTGTCAGAGCGACTAGTAACCCTCGAGTCAAGGGAACCCCCAGGGCAGCGCCGAACCACTGGCGCTCGCAAGGAAGAAGTTTCGACCCTCTCTGAGCGACGAGGCCCAGCCACAGGAAGAGTCACAGGAATCCTCCCACCACGGTGGCTAGAAGGGGCACGTGAACTCAACTTCCCCCTGTTCGAGGTACCAACGCTGCTTGGCCTAGGGCGCATGGTTGAAGTTGAAGCAACTGAAAATAATATGAAGGTAAGGGATAAAGAGGTTACCTAAGGAAGGAATAATGGAAGGAAGAACTTTGCGAAAGGAAAGAACAGCAACAGAGTCTTCAAAATTTGAGCAGAGGTTCACTAAGCTTGAAGGCGAAAGTAAGTTCTGAAACTTGCTAAGTTACCCTTTTATAGGTAACGAAGGGGCACAGTGATTAACCAAGAGTCGTGCCGTATACCCCAAAACGCAGCTTTTCAAATTCAAACGACTTCGTCGTTTCATAGCCTAAGGCGCGAAAATAGTAACGCCTCATGAGAAGTTTCGAGTGAAGCAGACCCACAAAAGTTAAAGTCCAGGCCCGATAAGCCCAACCGACGGTTATGTTCCTGGGCAATGATGGCTCACGTTTAAAAAGGCATTTAATGTCCAATCATTTCAGACGCATTAAAGGCATCCCAACAACTATTCGAATACCAAGGGTTACGATTTCCAAAAACTCTTGGGATTTCCCTCGTTGCAAATCTTTGTCCAAATCCGTTGTAAGGGCATCAAGAGGGCGGATACGTAATCTGTAGAATGGTTGCACTGGTAGGATACCGGTGCATAGTTGACAAGAGTTCTGAATGGTCATCTTCAGAGTACCTTACCGGTATCTAGACTTTTTGAAGACTGTGTAGTTTATATGAGCAACTTAACAGTCCCTCATACAAGCTAGAGGACAAATGATCCGGTCTGAATACCGGCCCCTCAAGTTGTGACGTCAGCATGATTGTTCCAGAGGGGCAACCGGTATCACAGGACAGTATCTTCACACCGGTTATCCACTCTCACTTCTCCGTTCTCATTTCATCGGATACTTCATCCGTCCTCACTTCCCCGTCACGTATAACTGCTTACCTCAGTGTCACAATGAGATAAGAGGGGCTATAACTTATCAGTATGGATACTCTACATAGCGGAATGTGCCAATATCACTTGTAGAAAGGATTATGTACGATCACATGCGTGATGTATGGAAAAGGTGATTATCCTCCATCCCTGTGTCAGGATCGTACACTGATAATTGACCTACCCCCTGACACACTCTGAATACTGAGCCACTTTGATTGACACTCTATACACGGTATCAGAACCTATGTGCCCACCTGTATCCAACGATTCATTTCCACGTCCAACTATAAATAGCATATTCCAATACACATGTAAGGCTACGTTGTTCTAACTCACATCTTACTATTGCATTGCTTGAGTGTTCACTGAGTTCATATTCACTCTTCTAACTTGAGCGTCGGAGAATCTTCGCAGGTGACACCACCTTTTGCCCACTCCAACGCGAAACTCTGGTGTGAAGGATCTCCAGGAAAACGAGACCGGTTTTTCCCACTGAGAGACCGGATTACAATACCGGATACTCACTGTACCAGTGCACAAATAGACTTTTGTGGCTGGTCCCACACTGGATCGTAGACCCCGGTTCTGACCAGTTCAAGAATTCACAATTTCAGATTAAGTTTTCTTAATATAGTAGTGCTGGTGAGATAGTGGTGGAAGTAAGAGAGAGAAATAAATTTTTTTTGGAAGAAGGTTCTGCTAAAATCCTAAGGTAAGAATACCTCTCTTATATATTTTTTAGGGTTATTTTCATATCGTTTTTAAAAATCTATTATTATACTGGAAATAATATTATTTTAAGTTACTATTCTGAATAGTAAAATATTATTTTAATAGTAAATTACTATTTCAATAGTAAATTACTATTCAAATAGTAAATTATTATTTACTATTACTATTTACCTTTACTATTTACGTTTTACTTTTTACTGTTACTATTCACGATTTACTATTTACCATTACTATTCACAATTTACTATTTACCGTTACTATTTATATTTTACTATTTACTGTTACTATTCATGATTTACTATTCACTATTCAAAATTTACCATTTTTGCTTTAAGTAGTAATCTTAATTTTCATCTTGTAACTATATTAAAATAAAATTAGTATGTTTTAGAACTCGGAGACGAGGTGCGTACAGATTTTCAATAACTAATCAGTATACAAGAGGTAAGGGGGAGTGGGATAGGAATATAATATGAAAAGACATAAGAATAATGAGAGGAGTCCCCTACTCCTTTAAAAATTTAATAATATTATTATTTTAAAATAATAACTATTTAACTTAAAAATTTATAATAAATTTTAAATTAAGTATCTTGTGTAACTTGATCTGAATACCTATGCAAATACCTGGATAACCTATGCGAACTGGACTGAACCTATGCAAGGAATTGGACTATTATGACCTGTATGGACTGAACTATATACCTATGCGAGGATTGGACTATATGGACCTATATAGACCTATGCGAGGAATGGACTATAAAGACTTAAAATTAATCTTATTAATTTAAATAACCATTAAAATTTGAATTATATTTAATTGATTTGATTATAATTATTAGTATTTGATTATTATTGATGATGTTGATCGATATTATTTGATTATGATTGACATTTTTTTGATTGTGATTGATGATATTGTGATTGATAATATTTGATTATGATTGATGATCTTCTGATATGAGTTTGAGCATATAGCAAGCATGACGGAAAGTTAAAACTCAGTAAGAATTTTCTTACCTTACTCTTTAAATTTTTCTTCTAAGAGAAAGAATTTTATCATTATTTTAGTCTTTTATTTTTTCTTAGAAATAATTTTCATTAACTTTATTTTTAATCTCTAGAATAAAATCTAGTATTAGAAAGAAGCTATTTTATGAAAATCAGAGAGGTTGAGATAATTAATTCTTGAATTAAAGAAAATTTTTATAGTTTTAAGTATTCTTAGTTAATGATTTTAAAAAAATATATATTTTCTTTTAGAAATCAGAAATTTAAATTGGTTTTCCCTAATGAAATAACTAAAGGATATTTTGTTATAGTCGAGATTTTTAAAATCAATCTAGTTAAGATTTAAATTGGGAAAGATTATGTAAATATGTGAATTTTTTTTAAGAGAGTTTTGAGATATTTAAGGCTTGGAAACTCAATTTTGGTGAAATCTAAATTTGAAGACTGTACTAAATTTATTTCTGTATAATAGGAGTTCAAAGAACTTATGGGAATGTACAGTTTATTGAGATAATTTTGGGAACCTTTATGATATTTAATAATTAAGTTTCTAAAAGTCTTAACCAACTAAATATGTGAATAGTTCATGCATCATGAATCATTAAAGAGAAATGAGATGTGATATTGCCTGGGGACGGATTATAGAAACCGGGGATACATTAGAGGAGGCTTAATTGCGAGCCTTGGGATGAGAGGGTGTGAAAGGGTGCTTCAGGTGACCTGGGGTCGCTCCCTAGTGTCAGGTACTTTCACAACAAAAACTTTCTCAGTCTGACTAGTCTCTAAGTGTTTCTACACCAGTTGAGTTGTTCATATGCCATGAAGGCATTTATGTTATTATTATCCGGAATTATGGAATAGTGTAAACTCCTGGTTGGCCCAGTACAAACTAAAACTTTAAGGGCCCACATGCATAAAATGAATAAGATGGTAGTATTAAAAATATTGCATGACATTCATGTGATTGTGACATTCTATGTGGGTGATTGTGAATGAAAGTATAATTGTTATGTTATGAAAACTCTACATTCATAATTGATATGTATATGATTGTGTTTGAAATTATTATATTAGATTGTGAAAACTCTTATGCTTATGTCGTATCTGTAAAGTATTATATTCTATTTCTCATTTCTTCTTGTTTGAATTTCTGTGCCCAAAATATATGTTATATGATATATAGCTAGCAGTACAAGATGAAAGGATGAAACTACAAGAGGGTAAATTGATCTCATCCTCAATCGGATAGTAGGAGAGATGTGATAAGAGTAGGATTCTAAAATCACATGGTTTGAAGATAAGAAAATGATTGGTTACAGTCGAAGTAGAGGTATTAAATCTTTAGTTTTAGTTTACCTTAATACAATATTAAGTTGGATGATTGTAATTCAAGGTAAACGTTAAACTTTAATAAACCTTACTCTTTGGATATGATACTGTAATCTTTGGTCACTTATGATTTTCTGAAAGTTCATTTTATCATTCTGAATAATTTGAAACTTTTTACTTTCAAAATTCAAAGAAAATCAGATGTATATACGTCCTTGTATACGCGAGATAGGAAGTGATAAATATGTATATCTTTCTAAAAATTTTAAAAGCAAGAAGAATAGATATTTCTCGTGTATATAAGGGGGTGTTATATGTGAGATCATCTTCACATAGTTTAAAGAAGTTTAAAGAGTGTGTTCGGGAAATTGGGATTGACAGTGGGAAATTAGTGTGCCTAGATGTCTCTACAAGGTGGAATTCGACTTACCTTATGTTGGATTCTGCTGAAAAGTTTGAATATGCTTTTGAGAGACTAAAGTTTCATGACCCTGGTTATTTAGAGAGTCTTGGATCAAATGGCATACCTACTTATATCGATTAGGAAGATTCCCGAGTATTTGTAAAATTTCTCAAGATTTTTTATGATACAACTAAGATTTTCTCAGCCTCTAACTCAGTTAGCATCAACAATGTCTTTCATCAACTAGTACTTATTCATTGTGAAATCAGTGAAGCAATACACAATGTTGATTGCTCTTTAAGTATAATAGGTGCTGACATGAAAAGGAAATATGATAAGTATTGAGGCAGCCCATACCAGATTAACTAGTTGTTGTATTTTGGTGTCATCTTAGACCCAAGATATAAGCTGCAATTTATTTTATGGGCGTTTAGAAAAATGCACTAAGGTGGTGTGTTGTCTCCATCTGAACTTGTAAATCCTATGAAGGTCAGCTTGACTAAGATGTTCATGTGGTATTCTAATCTAAATCAACCTGCATCTCATTTTTCACATGGTTCTCAAGTGTCTAGTTTAGTGCAGAGTAATAATAATCAATTAGAGTTGGAAGCCCAGGGCAGGGATAAGTTAGATGACTCGTTTGAGGATTTTTTAAATTCTCAAAGCATGATTAACCAAAAAACTGAACTAGAAACATACCTTGATGAACCATGTGTAAAAATGGATAACAACTTTGATCTTTCAATTTGGTGGAAACAAAATACATCAAGGTTTCCAATTGTCTCGTATGGTTAGAGATGTGCTATCCACACCAGTCTCAACTGTAGCTAGAGTTTGTGTTTAGCACCGGAGGTAGGGTGCTGGACATATATAGAAGCTCATTAAGCCTTAAAATGGCTGGAGCCCTTATATGTGGTCAGAATTAGTTACGGCCTAGTCTAAATCCATTTTTGGAATTGAATGTTAGTGAAGAGCTGCAAGATACTAGTGATATAGTTCAAGGTCAGCAAAAACACCTTATACTCACAAGTTACTTATTATCCATATGATTTAAAACCCTTTGTATTATTATCATTATTTTGTGTATAATTTTATTTAATTTATTTCTAGAAATTGAAAAGGGCAACAAGTGACAACCATCTATTACTGCTGGATCAATATTTATAGCTAGTGTTGTGACTGGTTAGTCCTAAAATAGGCATCGATTTATTACATAAGACTTAATATGTTTTTTTTGTATGTGTTTCTACAACTTATTATAGTTATACTGATTTATATATTTTTTTGCTTGTAGTATTATTTACAAGATAGTATGATACTTTTTGAATGGTCATTGAGTCTGGTTAGTCTTGAAACAAGTATTGATCTTTTGCTTAAGACTTCATATTTTTTTTTGCAATAGTTTATCAACAACTTATTCAAGCTACTAATTTATAATTTTTTGCTTTGTAGTATTATTTACATGATAGTATGATGCATTTTGGAATGCCATTGCGTCTGGTCTCATGAAACAGGTATTGATCTCTTACTTAAAACTTTATGTTTTTTTCATTAGTTTTTTAACAACTTATTACAGCTACTAATTTATAATTTTTTTGCTTTGTAGTATAATTTACATGATAGTATGATGCTTTTTTGGAATGCCATTGCGCTTGGTCTCATGAAATAGGTATTGATATCTTGTTTAGGACTTCATGTTTTTTTTGCATTAGTTTTTCAACAACTTATTGCAACTACTAATTTATAATTTTTTGCATTGTAGTATTATTTACATGATAGTATGATGCTTTTTTAGAATGCCATTGCATCTGGTCTCATGAAAGGTATTAATCTCTTGCTTAAGACTTCATGTTTTTTGCATTAGTTTTCAACAACTTATTACAACTACTAATTTATAATTTTTTGCTTTGTAGTATTATTTACATGATAGTATGATATTTTTTTGGAATGCCATTGTGTCTGGTCTGTCATGAAACATGTATCAATTTCTTGGTTAAGACTATTTGTATGATAGTATGATACTTCTTTGAGAGGTATTAAATTATATTTTCTGCTTGGCAACTAATTAGAGCTATTAAATTATATTTTCCTTTTTCTGTAGCACTTTTTGCATGGTATTTTGAAACTTTTTGGAAGGTCATTGCATCCGTTGATTCTAGTCCCTCTTAACACTAACAGGTATTAACTTGCTACATAAGGCTGCATTAATGTTTCAGTAACTGCTAATTGGTTTGTGTTTACCATTCTTTTTGATAATTAATTGAATTGTATTGTTGTTTAGTGTTTATCAGTTACCAAGTGTTATTTTGTCTCAATGATTTCAACACACAAGCTTATGGATACTAATCATTTAGGTATAATGCACTTTCTTTAACCTTCATATTCTATTATTTAATTTTGATTGAAATGTAAATAAAGTAAACACCCTAATTATGATTTTGTGTTTCCAGGTCTGTTTTGATGTGTTAAAGTAAAGCGATTAGGAATTTAGGAGTCTTTGAATGATGTAATATTGATTCCTTATGCTTGATAAATACTGATTTAGTTCTGGACTTTTATTTTGAATAATTATTAAATATATATTTGTAATATGCACAAATTAGTTATCTTTTAGATATAAGTGTAAGGAGTTAATATTGTTGTTAAGTATGTTACAATTGTTACTAAAGATATTTCTTTATGTCTATTTTTTTTTGTTTTTGGATGGATATGTTTTTTATAATTGACAAATAGAAATAAAAATTTAAAATTATATGCAGCAAGTTAAAAGGTTCAAAGAAAAAAATAAGATAAAAAAAGGTCTGAATATTGCAAAGGCCCAAATTGAAAGAGGAAGTCTTATATTGTATGGTTTGAAAAAGTCTGAATATTGTAAAGGCCAAAATTTAAGGAAATAAAAAATTGTTAGGCTGAAAATCTGAAAGGCATAAAAAGGCCAAAATCTGAAATCCACCTAACAGTATTCGAGTTTCGATCACCCGCCACTCGAAAAATCTGAAAGTGTACCCAAATAAAAATGGGCCATAATTTTATAGGCCTAGATTTTTTTGGCTTCTTTTTTTGGGCCCGAACCGGATTGGGTTGACCGATGCCCGACCCTAAGGTTAACTCTATACACTACCCCTCGAGCAGCGGAGCCATTACATTTGACAACTTGGACCTCTCTATGGGAGTCCTAAACAAAGATGAACTAATCGTGATTGTGATGGAAGTAGTAGAATGCATCATTGGGAGAGTGCTAGTTGACCAAGGAAGTTCCACAGACATTCTCCACTAGAAAGCATACAAACAACTCAAACTACCTCATACATGGCTCAAAAGATATGATGGAGCACTGCTCAGCTTCACGGGAGACTCGATATAAGTCATGGGATACATAGAACTAAAATGATCTTTGGATCAGGAGAAGACAGTAAAGCAATCATGGTTAAATATCTGGTTGTTAACATCCCTAGCTCATATAACGCTATACATGGGAGCCTAACGTTAGTGAACTTGGCGTAATTGTTTCCACTCTCCACCTTACCATGAAATTCCCATTTGGAGATAGACGTATTGGAGTTGTTCAGACCGACCCAGAGATAACTCAGGAATGCTACCATAAAATTCTTCGACCCACTTTCATTGTGAAGGAGGATATTGAAACCGATTTTGATCCTAAAGATAAAATGGAGCACGAGCACCTAGTGGAATCTTTAAAATTAATGCAGATTAGAACAAGTCCTAACTAGTGTACCCAGGTCAACACAAGCTAAATCAGAGCTTGGAAGAATCATTAATCAACCTTCTACGGGCCAACGCAGACCTCTTCGCATGGACCCTCCCGGATATGCCCAGAATTGATCCAAACATCATATACAACCGTTGAACATAGACCAAGAGGCCAAGCCAGTAAAGCAAAAGCAACGTAAGCTTGGATCCAACAGAAGAGCAACAGTGAAAGAAGAAACAGGCAGACTCTTAGTGACCAAATTCATCCAAGAAGTCAAATACCTGACTGGCTCTCCAACGTAGTCATGCTAAAAAAAGCCAATGGCAAGTGAAGAATATGCGTGGACTTCACCGACCTCAATAAGGTATACCCCAAAGACCCTTATCCTTTACCTAGTATTGATTGTTTGGTAGATGGTACTTCAGGGTATCAGGTTCTAAGCTTCATGGATGGATATTCCAGGTATAACCAAATACAAATGGACCCGAGAGACGAAGAAAAAATCGCCTTCATCACAAGGGGAGCAAATTACTACTATCGAGTGATGCCTTTTAGACTGAAGAACGCTGGACCCACATGCCATGACTCGTGGACAAAATCTTTGATAAGCAGATTGGCAGAAACATGAAAGTATAGGTAGATGAGTACTCATTCGGAGTTCAAGGCGGTAAATTCCCAAGATACATGCCGACTCATAAAGGCATAGAGGCCAACCCAGACCAATGCTAGGCCATCCTAGAAATGTGAAGCCCGTAAAACATCAAAGAAGTACACACCTCACTGGGAGAATCACAACCCTCTCTTGATTCCTCTCCAAATTTATAGAGAGGTCTATGCCTTTCTACCAAGTGTTGAAAAAGACAGACACCTTCTAGTAGATCCAAGAGTGTGAAAAAGCCTTTGAAGATCTAAAAGCCTATCTGGCTTCTCCCCTGATCCTAACAAAACCAAATTTAGGTGCAGAACTTATCATTTATCTCTCAGTCGGGGAGAGCGTCATTACTGTAACATTAGTATAAGAAGAAGGGATGATCCAATGACTGGTGTATTTCATTAGTAAAAACTTTGCAGGGCGCAGAAACAAGATACCAATGAGTAGAGAAGTTTTCATATAGCCTTGTGGTGGCCGCTCAAAAGTTGAGACCTTATTTTTACAGCCACCAAATCATTGTCAGAACCAACCAACCCATCAGTAAAGCTCTACAGAAGCCTGGACTAGCAGAAAGAATGGTCACATGGTGAGTATGGAATTCGATATGAACCAAGAGGAGCCATTAAAGCACAATTTTTAGTAGATTTTGTAGCAGAGTTAGGGGTAATAAGGAAGAATATGAAGAAGAATATGCCATATGGACCCTTCCATTCGACGAATCATCGAATGGGAAAAGAAGTAAAGCAGGAATAATTCTCGAATCACCAACCAAAGTAGCCATTGAGGAGTCGTTATAATTTCTATTCAGAGGAAGCAACAATCAGGCAGAATGTGAGACACTCATAGTCGGGTTGCGAATGGCATTGAACCTGGGACCACGATGTATACAAGTAAAACCCGACTCACAGTTAGTGACCTGATAAGTGGAAGGGGCCTACCAAGCAAAAGATCCCACCCTCGCTAAATATCTCTCCCGAGTCAAGGAATTGGTAGTAGAATTCAAGTTTTTCAAAATAACACATGTCCCCTGAGTGGAAAATGAAAGAGCATATCCAAACTCGTTAGCACTAAGAAGGCTGGGAACCTAAAGACACTCATACAAGGTGCTCTTGATGAGTCCACCATCAAGGACAAAGAACAAGTGAATGAGATCACCATCGCACTCAGAGAGAAAACATGGATGATCTCACTAGTATATTTTTTGACCGAGTGAGCTCTACTTGTAGATCCCTTAGAGGCCAAGAAAATTCAGGTACATCTTAATAGGAGAATAACTTTATAAGAGGGGATTTACCCTGCCACTCCTTAAATGCCTCAATAAAGAATAAGCAGAATATGTAATGCAAGAGCTCCACTCAGGAATTTGTGGACACCACAGAGGAGTATGACCCCTAGCTTCCAGGGTCCTCCAAGAAAGATACTTCTGGCCCATTCTATGCTTAGACTGTTCTGATTTCATTAAAAAGTGTGAGTCCTATTAAAGAAATGCTAATAAAATATACAACCACCTTGAGCCGCTGCATGAAATTCTTTCCCTTTGGCCCTTTAACACATAAGGAATATACATCTTAGGACCATTCCCCTAAGGAAAGGACAGGTAAAATATCTACTGATAGTCATAAATGTTTTCACAAAATGAATAAAAGTCGAGCCGCTCACTACCATTTCTGCGTTCAAGGTACAAAACTTCAACTAGAGGAACATAATCTACCGACATGGACCCCCATACCATTATCTCAGATAACAAACGACAGTTCATATACAAATATTTCATCGAATTTTGCAAGAACTTGGGCATAAAGCATAAGTTTTCATCAGTAAAACAACCATAAACAAATGGATAAGATGAAGCCACTAACAAGTCATATTACAGGAGTTAAAACGAAGACTAGGATAAGCAAATGAAAGATGGGAAAAAGAACTACCTAAGGCCCTATGGGATTACCACACAACTCCTCACTCGGTCACCCACGAGATGCCATTTTGACTTATATATGGAGAAGATACAATGATCCCCATGGATCTAGAAGAACCCCCCTCAGAAGAATTTCCTACGATAAAGAAAAAATGATGAGATAAGAAGAGAAAACCTAGACCTTAGTCTGAGAGAGTAAGACATAACTTACATCAAGATACAGGCCTCCAAACAAAAATATGGTCAGAAGTGGAACACCCTGCTCAAACCACGACTCTTTCAAAAAAAAGACCTAGTCTTAAGAACAATTGACAATAATAGAAGAGTCAAAGAAGATGGGAAACTAGCAGCTAATTGGGAAGGCTTGTACAGGGTAAAGGAAGTAGTAGGAAAAGAAGCATACTGACTAGAAGAATCAAAAAGTAAAAACATCCCTCGAATGTGGAATGCCACACACTCAAAGATATATCATAATTGAATGTAACAAGGGTACTCTTTTTCCTTCTCAAGAGGTTTTTCCCACTAGGTTTTTCTCCTGAGGGGTTTTAACAAGGCTCATCCAAATATCAATAATACAAGTACAATTCAACTCAATAATTATTCTTACGTTTAAGTCTTAAAACCCCAACTGAGGGGGTAATGATAATTATTTCTACGTATAAGTCCTAAAATCCCAAGTGGGGGGCGGGGGGTTAACGACAATTCTTTTTACGTATAAGTTCTAAAACCCGAGCGAGAGGGTAACGACAATCATTCTTACATTTGTCAATTATTTTTATGTTTAAGTTCTAAAACCCCAACCGATGGGGTAACAATAATGATTCTTATGTTTAAGTCCTAAAATCCCGAGTGAGGAAGTAAGGCAACTATTCTTACATTTAAGTCTTAAAACCTCGACCAAGGGGGTTTTGGAAATCATTGACGTTTATTAATCATTCTTACATTTAAGTCCTAAAACCTCGAACGAGGGGGTAACGACAATTATTCTTATGTTTAAGTCCTAAAACCCCAACCAAAGCGGGTGATGACAATCATTCTTTTGTTTAAGTCCTAAAACCCCGAGCGAAGGGGGTAACAGTAATTCTTACGTTTGAGTCCTAAAATCCTGACCAAAAGGGTAACGATAATCATTCTCGCATTTGCCAATTATTCTTACATTTGACCCTGAACGAGGGTATAAATTCTCAAAAACACTATACGCCTGAAATGGAAAAGCATGGAAATGACAACATAGAAAAGGCACGTTTCATTCCAAAAATAAAAAGTTTTACAAGAAAACAAAAGAACAGGACAAGTAAAAAAAAAAGAGCTAGTTGGGAGGAAGGATTGAGGAATCATCCTATAGAAGCAGAGAAACTTTGGCTTCAACTTAAGGAGGGGAGGCTAAAGGGTCAGCAATGGCATCTTCTCCCTTAAACTTTAGAGGATCCATAACCTTTCTATCCATCGTTACCTTGAAAGGATCCAGTCCCTCTCAAGATATGGCAAGAAGAGGGTTTAGGGCCAAAACGTACGTGCGACAGAGGTCAAACCCCAAGATGAACTTTTTCACCACCTTCCCCTTAACACTTCAACTTACTTCTCTCAATTGGAACCCTTCTAGAGAAACTGAGATTTGACGTCCTTAGTCCTGGACTCGACTTCTAAGGTAGCCTGCCTTACAGATCCTAAAGCACCCTACGCCTTCTTCAAAAACGTATTAACTTTCATAGCCTTCCTAGCGTGCTCCCTCCAAGTCCCATTGGAACTCGCTAGTGCCACCTTGACATTTTTCAATACTTCCTCAGCATTCCCTAGCGCCACTACCTTTGCTTGTAGACGCTCTTCTAACTCGGCTACCCTTCTTAAAGCCTTCTCAGCTTCCCGACCCTTTCCCGTCAAGACAACCGTCTCCTTAGATAAGACGACAACAGTCTTATCCTAAACACCGATGTACCCATCCAAGTAACGTCCTATTGATGCCGCCAGAAGGAAAAATCTCCATGGCCCGACAGACGGCCATAAGGTTAGAGCCCATGTACTTCAACTTATCTTTCTTAAAGACCAAGGCATGATTAATGAGTTAGGGAATGGGAAATTGAGCATCCACAGAGAGGTTATGGGATTCTTGGCTAAAGTATCTTGAAGCATGTAATGCTCCTATTCCCGAGAGGCAAAGTCATAATCAGGCTTGAGACGAGCCATCAGGCGTTCGATGATCATATGCTCCCGAGTGATTAGGGGGACCTCAGGAGATTTAGGAGTCTCCACCACCTGAATTATAGGCGATCCTGAGGGCATTCCCTATAAAGATTCCAAACCTCCTTGTAAAGGTCCTTGCTGAAGTTGTTGCCTTGTAGAAGCTCGACCCACGAACTCAGGGCAAGAGACAGGCACAAGAGGATGAAGAGAGGCCACCGATGCAAAGACAATGGACATAATAATAGGAATAACAACCAAAGTTAGAATAGGGGTCATCAAAGACTCACCGCTAGCAGACCCTCATTTTTTTTAGGCCTTTTCAGATCTCGAGCGGTCATCTTGTTGGGGGTCATCACCTAAAGAGACATAAGCAAGAGTTAGTATCAAGAATCAAACAATGAAGACAAGAATCCTACCAAAAGCTTACACATCTAGAAGTCTAGAGCACCTGGGTCGATGGACAAAGAGATTAACGCTTGGGAACTAAAGTAGTGTCCTATGTCTTTCATAAAGAACCTCACATTATCGCGCTTGGCACGAGACAGATCCTCCTAATTTACCCGGTATTGAATAGGTGCCTAAGTCCAATACAATAGAAAGGAAGGATGCATATCCGGGTAATGAAGAAAGTCTTCCCCTGTTACATTTAAACTCACTCGAAGTTAAAAAAAACCTTTGAAATTTTTTGTCAGACTAATTGAACGCCTCTATTATACGATGACCAGGGATACCACTCAGGGAAATCCACCGAACAGAAACTCCCACTTTAAAAATCTTAGCTTGGAAAAAGTAAAAAAAAATATAGGGACTGAGGGAACACACCTAAATAGTAAAAAAAGACCTCAAAGGCCTTCACAAAAGCCTATCCATTTAGGTGAATTTAAGTCAGAGCGACATTCAAGACATTCAGGGGGCCTTTTCAAAACTAGAAAATGGAATAGACAAATAAAGGCGAGAGAAGAAAATTTCATACACATAGGTATAATCTAACTCCCCAGGGTTTATCCTGGCATGACAAACCCTTTCCTCTACTAAACAACCTAAACACTCCACGTTCGAGGCTAACACAAAACCATTGAAAATCCCCTCTTACCATAGCCTGGCAATAGAATCCTCATCCTGAATAAAAGAAGAGAAAGACAAGACATTTTCCCTAACCCTTGAAAATGCATTCGAAGAAGAAGCCATTTTTCAATAAAGCAAAATGCTACAAAAATTACAACCCAATAATACAAGTAAAATGGAGGAAGGATAACTGACCTTTATCTAGGAAGAATACTACCTAAAGATGAAGGAAGTAAGAGACCTAAAAAAAAACCAAGCAGGAACAGTGACTTAAAGATAGAAGGTTGAGAGCAGAAGAACAGAAGGGCACAAAAGAAATCACAGTGAAAAAGGTAAAAAATTAAGAAGACTTTGGTTATATATACACGAGGGGAAGGTAACCCCTTAGGCAAGAGATCTAACGGTTGGGAACAACATCACCAATTCCACAACCACGAGGACCTCTCAAAAGGCAACTGACTTTGACACATGGCGAAAAGCTCATTCACATTTGAAGCAACGCTCATAAACCCAAGAGACATATTTAAGAACATTGGGATACAAAACGCCCCATCATTGCAAAAATAGCTTCGTTCAGACATCACCTTGAGAAATGAAACATCAGCTACCCATTATCAGACACGTGTTTTCGCTTGAACCTCCCTTAAAAAGCACTATGAATTCCACCTAACACGGACAAACAAACAAAAATAACCCCTTTGAAACCCTAACGTCATGCCACTCAAAATCAAGCTACTCAGAATCGAACCTCCCAGAATATCTCTACTCGAAATTGAGACACTCAAAGCATCTCCACTCGGAATCAGCCTACTTAGAATATTTCCACTTGGTATCAATTCTCTTAAAGCATCTTCACTCAATGTATAGTCACTCGACCCAACTTTTTATCGAGAGCTTGTGACTAGGGGGCTCTTATCCCTCTTCCTCGAGTCAGGAAGAGGTCCTAAGGACCCCTCTTTTCCCTTTTTTTAGGAAAAATATCTTTAATATCCTGATTACCTAAGATCTTAGGCTATTATTATTATCTCATAGTATTTGGGCCAAAGTCATGGCCCTTTTCTTATCGTATAAATAAGGTCTTGTAGCCCCCTTGTATTTTAAGTGACATTTGTGAGTAATAAAACCTAATTTTCCTATAGTGATTTTCTAGGATTTTAGTCTTACACAGTAAGAGTGAACATTATATATATTTACACATACACATAATATGAAATCCAATTCATGCTTAAGTTTGATTGTAATGATATAATGTAGAATGACTTTAAGTCAATTTCTAAACTTTTTGATGAGGTATTTAGGAGTTAAGAAAACATACTATTTAATATGTTCCCTCATTTCTAAAATGGAGTAGTTGGTAAATCTTACCTAATCCAACTAACTTTTAGTTGGCCCAACTAAGCCTGTTAACTTGGCCCAACCAAACTTCACTCGGTCAAGCTAGATCTCACTTAGCCTAGCTAAGCCTCACTAGGTTAAGCTAAGTCTTACTTGACCCGATCAAGCTCCATTTTAAATGAAGTACATATTCAATTAGCCTATCAAGTGAAGCTTAACACCAGACTTAGTTATTTTAGAATAGAATTATTCCATTATTAATTGAATATCATCCTTAGAAATGAGAGATCTTCAGTTATGTTTATCTCTAATAATCCTATATATATGTTGTAAAGGTTCTAAATAAATCAATGAACTTAGAGGCTTAATAGAAATTCCTCGGGGGCATAAAAACTCAAGGGAATCATATTAGGATTTATTAAAAATTTGGCATGCCAAGTATGAGCCGGTGTTCACACGTAACGACATGTGGATACATGTAACAACGACCCTTATAAGTCCCTTAACCTCAAATGAGGGGGCTTGTGTTCCACCCTTAAGTTCTACATTATTTAAAAGTCAAGGTCAATAGTAGTTTACAAACATTCCATGCTCTAAAATCATCAAGGAACCCTTTACAAGGAAAAACTCATAAGGCTTGTGACAACAAAAGTAGATAGTGTATCAAACATGATGACCTATTGATGTTACAAGGTTGGAACATAATGTTTAGCTAGAGATTCTAGAAATTACACCAACATTTGTACAAATTCCCATTTTAAATGATATGAAAGAACACTATTTTGGTTTTAAGAAAAAAAGCTAAGTGTGTAGATCAATTAATAAGGACTATTCTAACTTATCTTTTGTAATCTCAAATTTGGATGCTAAAGAAATATATAGTTTAAGGTAACACGAGAACACACTAGAAGGAGGTTGAATAATGTGATTAACATTTTTGAAAAGTTCTATACAAAAATATATGTTTAGACAAATTGGCAAATGGTGTTTGAGTTTTTCGTAAAATAATATTTAAATAGAAAATAGAAAAATGACTCAAAAGAGAGGAGAGGCACAACACGTGGATATTTTGTCTTGGTTCACTTTTCAACTTAAGGCTACATCCAATCTTTGTCTAAGCAAAACAAGATTTTGTTTTACTAATCCACTAGCTAAGTGAAATATACACCTACTTACAATGATTTCAAGTATTCTTTTCACACTTAGCCTATTTAGCCTAAGTACCAAAGTATTCCTTCTTAAACAAACCTCTTTAGCCTCAACCATAATCAATACATTAAAAATAAACCCAAGTCTTCCCAAGACTTTGGTATAAAGCTTATGATAATTGAACTAACTGTTTAGGATATAAAACAATGAAAGCTCTTAAAAACTTATATGAGAAATATCATAGAGTTTCATGCAACTTGTTGATTCTTAGAACGAGAAAGATGCATGTCTTTCTTTTTGGAGATGCTCCTTTAATAGGCTTCAAGAAAGTAAACAATGTAAGACATAAAGAAAGGGCACATCTTTTGTTCGTGTAACAACTGTTAAAGTTGCAGGCAGTTAAAAAAACATATTTGTCTTTGCCAGTCTTTACATCAACTTTTGTCTTTTGACTTTCCTTTTCTATAAGGGTAGTTAGGACTCTCCTATAACCTAGGTATACCTTTAAGTGGTATAAGGAGGTTTGAACTCAATCCTTTATTAGAATAACTACAAATAATTATTGAAACATGAACTTTGACTTGTGACTTGTATTTACTACCTTCTATAAAGGGGTGAGTGAGGTTGATCATTAGGGTGTTTGAATGCTTTAGACATCAAAAAACTATGCAGAAAACCTTACTTTTTGACTTATGACTAGTATTTACTTTAATACCCTTTTAGAAAACTTCAAATGGTTTAGGCTCAAATAAATTAATGTTTTTCTCACAATCAAAACTTTTGAGGAGTCTAAGAACCTTATATATTTTTCAGGACTTAACATTCTCTCCATTTTTGATTGATGACAAACATTAGATTATAAAAACATGGAAGCAATAAAGTTTATAGATTTACAAATATAATACTCCCCTTAAGTTCATGCATTCATATAACAGGTTATCTAAAGAACTCCTCGTAAGCCAGATATGTGTTCATTTTAATTTGGACAATTATATGGCTAAGAAACTTTTATGATATTCAAAAAACTTTAGACTACATGTGTAACTTAATGTAAAGGCCTTAAATTATACAAATATGCATATATTCAGTTATCACACAAAATATAAGCTAAGTCATAAGTAACTACCATGGACTTTAAAATATATTAGTAACAGATGTCTAGGAAAATTCAAAAAGTACATTGAAAATGTTCAACCATGAAAATAAAGCAAAATATGTAAAATGTTCTCCCTCTTTTGTCACCACAAAATGCTCTTCTTGGAACTGTCTCAACACACCTATTGAAGGTTGAACAATGAGACTATAAAGGATGCAATATCATCATGGAAGGTAACCATTTCTTGTTGAAGAGTAGTGGTCATGTCCTACCTATATATTGGAGACTTCTTATCTGGACTCTTTGTAGTTCATCCAAATCAACAACAATAGCTCTATGAGCAGGGAGGGGGCAATGGAAAATACAAGCAGGGGCAAGTTTTCTAATGCCTCTCTGAGCCAATTCAAAATTATATATGAATTTAGGAGGGTAGTACTTGAATGTGAAAAGGAAATGGTTTTAAAGGAATTCATTTTTAAAAGTGGAAAATGTGAGGGTATGGGTTCAGTAAAGCCAAAAAGACAAAAGTAAATGGTGTTATAGGACTGATTAAGTAGAAAAAGAAGGTCATTCTATGACTGAATAAAACAAAAGGTTTATAGTAAAGGAGTCAGGGGAAGGTATATTAGATTATAATGATGAAAAATGATCATGGGAGAACTTGGCCGCCCATAGATAATAGAAATTCACTCTAGATTAGATTGAGTCAATTTTTAAATATAGATTCAAAATCCATCCAATAAATGATTATAATTTTTTAACGATTTTAGTTAATTTGGTTTTCAGTTTTTTGGATTTTAATTTTTTTTGGTTTGGTTAAATGATTTTCATTTGGTTGGTCGATGCACATTCCTATCTTTTAATAATTTTTTTTACCACTCATAATATTTTTGTCCACTCAAATTTAAATAAAACATATTAAAATAAAAATCAAATAAAAAATGCAAAAGAATAATATTGTCTTTCGTATAACAAAACTATTCAATTTGTTGTTATAATTGATCCTTCGTTTCTTATAACATCCTGAATATAATTATTGAGTTGATTTTATTAATCAAATAATTTAGTTGAGAGTGTTGAATTCAATCAGGACGGTTATGTTAATTTTTGAAATTAATTTGAATACGTTTCGGGTAATCGGAAGTTACCCGGTTGGTTTTAGAAATAAACTGAACATGCAAAAGGACGTTTTCATCCCTCTATTAATTAATTCAATTTACTCTTTCTTTTCTTCTCAACTTTACTCTCTTACGCATGCAACAGAGAAAAGAAACGTGCCATTATTCTCCTTCATCACCTATGGCTATCACACTTTCTTCATCTTCTTCTTCAATTTCTTCCAAGTCAAGAATTTATGTTCCATTCACTTCTCCTTCCTCACGACAGCCATTACAAGTCTTGGGGTTCTCCATTTTCAACTTGTTAAGGTGAAGCCCATAGAAATAATTTTGGGTTTTGATGTGTTTTTCTTCTATTCTCTAATTCCTTCAATTCCATGATTCTAGGGGCATTTTGGAACCCAATTTGTGAGTGGGCAACGTTTGGTACCTTTGGGGTTTCTTGAGTTTTCAGTTTCAAGTAAGTTCATAACCACCCATGGCTCTGTTGGTTCTATTTTTGTGATTTTGAACCTTATTATTGCTATTTTCATGACTTAGGGTTTGATTCAAAGTCGTTTTGAGGTTTAGGTAGTATTAGGGTTTCTTGAAATCAAGGATCAGAGTTGGTCGGTAAGTTGTAGTTTACCGAAATAATTATGGCTTGGTAATTTAATGTTGAAATGTGGTTTTAATAGTGTATGGAATATTAAAGATAGTTATTGTTAATTTTAGGAATTATTGGCTTTAGGAATTAGTAACCAAAAAGTAGTTAAGACGTGTTGGAAAGTGTTCCCTCTAGAGTCAGAGGGGCCCCCACAAGTACCCCTCATCCCTTCATTTTAGCAAATAATGGTGAAGATCATGATTCTCCATGATCCTACCAGAGACGATTATCTCTCCACCTGTTGGGTTTGGGTT
Source organism: Clitoria ternatea (assembly GCA_037962975.1). Lineage (NCBI taxonomy): Eukaryota > Viridiplantae > Streptophyta > Magnoliopsida > Fabales > Fabaceae > Clitoria > Clitoria ternatea. The sequence continues at coordinate 248,814,849 of CM075672.1, read as the reverse complement.
TGGATTCCCCATTCTCCTTTTGTTTAACTATTGTATAAATACAACTTGTAGGCTCACATTGTAATTCAAGTGTAACACATTACAAAGCTAATAAACGTTAATCCCTAGGGAGAGTCCTTAGGTTTTGTGTATTCCATGCTTTGTTGTGCGAACATTTTAGCATCCACCATGGGGCCCGGTAAATGGTTCCCACTCACAAAATCCTAAAACCTAAAAGAACTAAGGGGCTCAGCTTCACGGGATGAGATCTCTACACACATCATTCCTTTCATCCTCGTCATCTCCTACGTTGCAACACGCAACCTTCTCATCACAACACGCCATAACTGCAGTGTTGGAACTGTTAATTTTCAACTTCCACAAAAACACAGTGTGCCTTCTTCTATGTTCTCCCAAAGCGACATCGTTTCATGCTTCTTCTTCTCGCATCATTTTGGGTTTGCATGTACCCACCTCATCCATATTCAAGGATACGCAAATATGAGTTTGGAAATGGAATACTCCCTAGATTTTACTGTCCTAGAAAATGGGCCTTCAAAGCAGTAATATCATTTTCTTCCGTGGCTTTGTAAAGAATATGTGAAGTTGTACTTTCACAACTATTTAGCTACTATTAAATTGGTTCAAAGTTCTGTACTTTCATAACTGTTTAGCTACTATTCAATTAGTTCAAAGTTTTGTACATTCAAATCATATTACATATATAAACAATTATTTTGTTATAAAAAATAAAGTTTATTTTACATCTCGAAAAGATCTATCTTCACTTTTCAGTTGTCGTGTGGAGGACACCACTAGTTTCATAAAAAAAAGTAGATATAATAGCAGCAGAGCACCCAATTATTCAAACTCTTGTTGGCTAGGACTTCCTATAATATTTTCTTCATCTGTGAATATAGAATAAGGAATTACTACTATGAACTGAAGTGAATATGAGTTTATGTCAAATCTATAAAGAAAGCATTTTGGGTTTTTGGAATTGTCAATTCCAGGTAAGGGGAGCATTATATTTTAAATGCATAGATTATGAACGGATATAGATATATGTATATGTATGCTGTGTTTGTTGATTTGTGATGTTTTGATGTAATTAGTGTGATGATGTTTGGTTGCTTTGGCTATATACCTTGCTTGATGTGTTGTCGATGATTTGATGTTGGATGCTATTGTATTGGATTGCAATGATCGTGATATTGAAGATTAGTGATGCTAATTAATGTTGAATATGCTATGAAGTTGATTATGAATTAATAAGCTTGAGGTAACTTAATTAATGTATGAATTAGTTATGAAATATTGTTGTGTCATGCTATGCATGAACAAGAATTGGAATGAAAATCCTTCGTGATGGTAACCAAGTGGTAGCCCTAGGTGATGGTAATCACGTGGTCTATGGATAAATTGATGTTGTGTTGTATAACATTACATATTCAAACGCACACAGGACTGTAGGGGGTTTGTGATGCTGACCCAAATAGGAGGGTGGCCTTTGGATAGACAAAGACCCTGTGTGGTTTCCTTCAAGATCCATAACCGCCTTGGATTGGGTTCAAGGTCATCCTGTAACACCTAATTGAGCTTCCGCTATCACTAAGAGTGATTGGTGTTACATTATGGGTGAGTGGTTCGGTATAGGTGAAATGGAATTGATTATATGTTATAAAAATTTATACACTACAGTGTGATTCCCATCATTAGAGTCGGATCTGCATGCATATGCATTTGTATATAGAAATTGAGGTTTGAAGGCTATTGGACAGCTTATAATGTATATTGATGTGATTGTATTAGATGACAATGTGTGTGTTAGTGATTATGACGAGTTATTGTTTATGTGTGGAATTGGATGTCTGATTAATGAATTGTGTTGAATCTAGTCCAATACCTGTCATTTTATATATATATATATATATATATATATATATATGCTCACCCCTATGTTATGGTTATTTTTCAATGGATGTGGACCGAGACGATGCTTGGTGATTACTCGGATGGAGATGCTATGGTCTTGGAGACCTATGTAAATATATCTATATATATTTGTTAAGCTTTTGGTATAGTATCACCTTAGCCGACCCTATGTAAATCTTAATATACACACACACTTGTGAATGATATTGATGTTGATGTTGATATATGATGATGTTTTGGATTTGTGAACCATGGATGGTTCCATTATGATGATATTGATGAATGGTATGCCCAGGAACTGTGTATATTGCATGTTATGTTGAATGATCCTCATGGGCAGGGGATTGTGCATATTGCATTGCATTTAAGGTGTGAATATGATGAGAAATGACTTAGTACCATAAGGATGATGAATATGATCTTATTTTGGTGAAAACATGCATAACGAAAAACTAAATAGGCCAATTTGTGATCCGTGAGGTTTTGGTGCCTTTGGAAGGATTCAATAGCCTCTATATAATCTTTGAAAGTTGTGGGAATTAGAATGGTCCAATCCCAATGGGAATTGATAAGTCAAGTTGGGAGAAAATAACCTAAGTTGGCCAAATTGTATTTTCACGCATATCTTGCTTGTTTTAAGGAATTTTGAGGTGTCACTAGTTTGCCATAGGCCTTGATTAGTGATAAATAGCTTGAGTTAAAGTTTGGTGGCATTTAGATGCAAAACGAGTGAAATATGATGTGAAGAAGTTGGTTTGGAGGTTAAAATACTGATATTTTTGCTCAAGCGAGCCAATTCTCGTTTGAGCAAGCCTATGAGTGATTTAGGGGTGTTTTTTTGGACAAATCTCGCTCATTCGAGGATAATCTCGCTTAAGCGAGAGTCAAATGGTTAATTTTTGTCAAATTTTCGCTCAAGCAAAGGTATTTTCATTAGAGCGAGCCTCACAGGGGTGATTTTGTCGAATTTTCTTTAATCAATTTTGAAACTCCCAGGCCTAGGCTATGTTATTAGAGACCCGTTGAGTCATGTGGGGCCATCCTAGAACGGATGTAAATTTTTTGAAAAATTTTCCCCTATATTTTTTTTAATTTATGTGACATTTCTTATGAGTTATAAGTTACCTTAAGCCTTATAAATCAAAAATTGGTCATATTATTTGATGTTAAACTTATCTTTCATCTTTTCCATTTCTCATTAGTTAAGAGTTGCTTTAAGTCTTATAAACTAGATACTAACTATATTTCTAACTAATATTAGACTTATTTTGACTTATCTTAATATCTTAATATGATAGAAATTTTACATTAAATAATTAAAAAACTCAATATAATACTTAAACTTTGAGACTATTTCATTAGTTAAACTAATCTTTTAGATTAGAATCTCTTGATATGTCGAAGACTTATCAGAATAAGTCACAGCCGATTTTTATTAGGTGTTTGAAATTATCCTCTAACTTTTTGAATATTGCAGATTTGCATATAAAGGAGCAGTGTAAATCCCACCAAAAGGTTGTGTCATATTCAGAGTTAGTGAGAACCAACAACCAACCAACCATAATAGATTAATATTAATTTTGACGAAAATTGCTTGAAGTTGTTCATAAATCAAACTAGTTTCATTGGTCCTTGTAAAGTAATTGTGATCATATAACTCATACTACTTAATATTCACGGTCGGTTTTCGAATTTTAACTGTATAGTACGTTGAATATTGTTGATCATCCAATGAATTGGCGAACAAATCTCTAATTCGTTGCAAAATCTGTATCCCATTAACAATGTCGACAGGACAAAGCCTTATATTATATGCCACTTTTCAAGTAATGCAAGTTAATTAACCAAGAAATATGGAAAAAGAAGCAAAAATCTAATGCTTCTACCTACTACTACGATTATAGTTTCTCGTAGACGTTGAAAGTCTTATATCTTATAATATATAATATGATTTAAATATTTATTAGGTTTTTCTTTATGTTACCAATTAGTTTTTAAATAAAATTTTAAAATGGTATCAAAATCATAACCTAATCTCTTTTTTAGGTCTGACAAATTTTGTTAATGGAAGCATAATATGTCCAAAATTAGTATTTTTTTAAAAATAAATAGCCTTATTTAATAATTAAATCCAAACAAAATTTCCACTGAGCTAAGCTAGATATTGGTTAACCCAATTTTATTTTGTCAAATGTGGATACAATAATTCGTGATTTCGTACCAAATGCATCGATGTGGGGTAATTAAAAAGCTATTCGGAACTTGACATATTGGAGAACACATCGAACAAATTGTCGGCCATATGCCATACAGAGTTACGTTTCTTTCTCTATGTAATTAATTAATTCAGATGGGTTTAAGTAAAGTAACAAGCATTAATATGTCGGAAACGCGGAGTATCAGGATAAGTATAAAACTTAAATCGATTATTAACTAGTAAAAATATTAAATCCTAATAAAATCGTAGTTGAATAAATTATCTCAAAAAATTGATCTGTATTAATTATATAATTAGTTTATGATTCAATTAATCAAATTGATTGATCTAATTTAATTTTGGTAACAATTATCTATGCGAAGTAAACGATTAGGATTGCTATAACATATAATGCTATCTTTGTAATTTGGTCTAAGTAATATATATCAGTCATATCGCCTATTCTAAATGCCAAAGTGCTTTCTGCCCACACCACATTATAACTTTAGCATTGAATCTTTATCTGCAACCTCACACTCACTAATTATACGTCTCACAGTTTTGGTAAAAAAGCGTTCTCATGGAAACTTATTCAAACATGTTCAGATTGAAAACATCTACATATAGTAGATTTTTTTTTTCTTTACTTAAAGCTTCAATCCAATACCTTGTGGATGGGTATTTTATTACTATGTATAACATTTGAACAATAAAATTGAATTCATCAAAAGTGAAGATAAAAAAGAAGAGACAGATAAATAATCAATCAAAATACAAATGGAGGAAATAAACAAAAAGTTATAAACAAAAAAGTGTTAAGGTATATAGTAATAATAAAATACAACTTAAGAAAAATTCAACTAACCAAAAGTAAGTAAAGAACTTTTGTATCATTATATTTAATATTGTAATACGTATGTAGTAATTATTAATTACCACTTATGTGGTTGAAATGATCCTCAGCTTTTTCAATACAATATACAAATCCACAAAAAAGTTGCTTGTGACATTACAATGAGTGAAAACCAACCAAACACCATATTGAGCTTTGACAAAATCTGTTGATGCAAGTCGAAGTTCATAAATCAAGAGTTTCAATGGTCCTTGCAAAGTTGTCACATTAAAATTTATACTTATTAATTCTCATGGTCGGTTTTGAACTTTAAATAAAATAGTATGCAACTTTTTTGTTGTATAAAAGTTTAGGCAAACTTCAGGAATGAACGACTCTCCCCATAGACTAACACGAGACCTTTCCAATGTGCTTTTGTCCTCACTCACGCATTTCCCGAGAACTTCCCAGGAGGTCACCCATCCCAAAATTACTCCAAGTTAAGCATGCTTAACCTTGGAGTTCTTAAGTGATAGGCCACCGAAAAGGCTAATGTATTTATTGGTATAGGTAGTACGAATTCATTTCTTTAAGCTATCCTCGACTGTATAGTCTCACACCTATACAGTCTTTGGATCCCTCTCATTCTGGTATGTATTTGGTTCGTTCATGTGTCCCTCCCACTGGAAGCCTGCCAGGAGTCGCTCCTTGTCTGTGCCTATGCACCGACGATCACTCCCCACCCTCAACAGTGCTCGGGATGTCACATTCCCCGCTGGAAGCCTGCCAGGAGCCGCTCCTTGTCCGTGCCCATGCACCAGCGATCACTCCCCGCCCTCAACAGCGCCAGGATGTCACATGCCCACCAGCTTCCGCCTGGTTCGTCCTCGAACCATACCGTACTAGGAGAGGCTAGGCTCTGATACCACTGTAACACCCCGACCGCTTTTCAGGAATGAACAACTCTCCCCACAGGCCAACACGAGACCTTTCCAATGTGCTTTTGTCCTCACTCACGCATTTCCCGAGAACTTCCCAGGAGGTCACCCATCCCAGAATTACTCCAAGTTAAGCACGCTTAACCTTGGAGTTCTTAAGTGATAGGCCACCGAAAAGGCTAATGCATTTGTTGGTATAGGTAGTACGAATTCATTTCTTTAAGCTATCCTCGACTGTATAGTTCTATACCTATACAGTCTTTGGATCCCTCTCATTCTGGTATGTATTTGGTTCGTTCATGTGTCCCTCCCACTGGAAGCCTGCCAGGAGCCGCTCCTTGTCCGTGTCTATGCACCGACGATCACTCCCCACCCTCAACAGTGCCCGAGATGTCACATTCCCCGCTGGAAGCCTGCCAGGAGCAGCTCCTTGTCCGTGCCCATGCACCAGCGATCACTCCCCACCCTCAACAATGACGAGATGTCACAAATTTTATATTGTCTAATTATTTATAGGGTGGGTTGAAGGGGAAGAGGAAAATTCATTGGGTCGCTTGGAGGGATGTGTGTGTTCCAAAGGAAGAGGGCGAGTTAGAGTTGAAAAATGTAGCATTTTCAACATTACTCTTTTATCTAAGTGGAGGTGGCACTTATTAGAAGATAGAAATAGCTTATAGGTAAGGGCTTTGATGACTAAGTATGAGGAAATGGTAGTTACAAGGGGGAATATGATAAAAGAACATCTCCATGGTGGAAGGATTTATGTAGTATAGATAAACAAGGGGGTGGACGTGAGGATCATGTGACTTCAAGTTGGTGGTTAAGGATGATAAGGAACATGGTGGGGAATGGTAAAAGTACTTGTTTTTAGAATGATAATTGGTGGGGAGGGATGTCATTCCAGGAGCGATTTCCTCGGTTATATTCTATAACCACGACTGAGATGGAATCAGTTGCTAGTGTGGTAAATAAAGGAGGAGCCGGGGTTGGTTAGGGTTGAAGGAGACATTTATTTGATTGAGAGAAAAATTTGGTCGGGGAGCTGGAAAAACATCCAAGGGGGATAAAGTTAAAAGATGAGGTAGAGGATAGGTGGGTGTGGTTAGGGGAAGTGGATGGAGGGTCCTCTGTAAATAGTGTTTATCGGCTTTTATCTTCATATAGTGAGGTACCAGACAGTTTATACAAAAGTCTGTGGAACAAATTTTTTCCTCTTAAAGTTATAGGTTTTGCATGGAAAACGATGAAGAAAAGGTAACCGTTACTAGTTGAACTACTGAAGCGAGGAGTGATGGTTACGAAATATATGTCCATTATGTTAAAGTGCAGATGAATCAGTACATCATTTGTTATTTTCTTATGCTAAAGCTTATAAGGTGTGAGCTAAATACTTACAATGGTGTGGAGTTACAGGTGTAACGCCCCGACCGCTTTTTTGGAATGAACGACTATGTATTCGGTTCGTTCATGTGCCCCTCCCACTGGAAGCCTGCCAGGAGCCGCTCCTTGTCCGTGCCCATACATTGGCGATCACTCCCAGCCCTCAACAGCGCCGGGATGTCACATGCCCACCAGCTTCCGTCTGGTTCATCCTCGAACCATACCGTACTAGGAGAGGCTAGGCTCTAATACCACTGTAACGCCCTGACCGCTTTTCAGGAATGAACGACTCTCCCCATAAACCAATACGAGACCTTTCCAATGTGTTTTTGTCCTCACTCACACACTTCCCACCAAATTCCCAGGAAGTCACCCATTTCAGAATTACTCCAAGTTAAGCACGCTGAACTTTGGAGTCCTTAAGTGATAGGCCACCGAAAAGGCTAATGCATTTATTGGTATAGGTAGTATGAATTCATTCCTTTAAGCTATCCTCGACTGTATAGTCTCGTACCTATATAGTCTTTGGATCCCTCTTATTCTAGTATGTATTCAGTTTGTTCATGTGTCCCTCCACTGGAAGCTTGCCAGGAGCCGCTCTTTGTCTGTGCATATGCACTGACGATCACTCCCCGCCCTCAACAGTGCCTGGGATGCCACATTCCCCGTTGGGAGCGTGCCAGGAGCCGCTTCTTATCCGTGCCCATACACTGGCGTTCACTCCCAGCCCTCAATAGCGCCGGGATGTCACATGGAAAATATTTCTCTAGAAAACAGTCTCTGAAGTTAGCCCAATCCAATGGTGTACCGGCCTCAGTCATACGAATCCTCGCATGGATCCACCAGTTCTCTGCCTCCTCAATCATCATGTAGGTGGCATACTCGACCTTTTCAAATTCTGTGCAGGGTAAAGATCAGAAGATGTGTTCTATTTCCTTAATCCACAGGTATACTACCTCTGGATTATAGCCTCCTTTAAACTGCGATGGCTTCCTTTTCAAGAAGTGATCCAATCCGTGAAGTCCTCCAGTATTTCTTGGTTGATTTTGCCTCTCTAAGGCCTCATCCAAGCGGTTGAAAGCGGCTGCCATAGCTTCATTATTGTTTCTTGCCATCCTATATTTGTAGTTCGGTTTATACTAATTCTAAGGGAAAGTATATCGTATATAATTATAAGATTATAACACAACTATAAGTACTTTACAATTTATCAGTTAGGCAAGTCATATAATACATACTTAACATATTATCAAGCAAGTAACCAAATAATTCATGTAGTATATCAAGGAAATAATACATGTCACAGCAATTGGCCCTGAATTTTTTGAAAATGCTTTGATACCACTTCAATTGTGACACTCGAAACCCAAATTACAAATTCCAATTAATTAACCCAAATTTTTATAATAAATTTTTCACATTTAAAGAATCATTTTGAAATTCGTAATTTAAATTCTGAGGTCACATAAAAATTGATAAATACTGAATATTATCATACATACTAGTCGTGAATGAATAAAACATAATACATTTATATAGCGGAAATGATCGATAAGATTGCAGTACGAGGTACATAATAATATTATTACAATACATTAAAAAGTCAAATAAAGTCAAAGTCCAAGCAATAAAACATAAAAGCTTCATCAATTTCACCACTCGTCATTCTATGAAGCATGCACTGTAAAAATAATGTAAGAGTGAGATAGAATATAGAATAAATATAAAATAAGTAAAATTGCACAAACACAATCAACAAACAATTATGATATGATGAATATGCCAAACAATGTCATTTACATTTAATAATCTTTAATAAGTAGGACTTAACATAATGCCACAAATCCCTACCCTTTGTAGCGCTCAAGTACCAAAGTACACAAGTAGGACTTAGCATATACCATGAATCCCTACCCTTTATGGTGTTCAAGTACCGAAGTACACAAGTAGGACTTAGCATAAACAATGAATTCCTACCCTTCATGGCACTCAACGAAAATAAGGCTTTAACTCATCATAGAGTAACCCCCACCAGGGAAGACAATCATGGAACCTTTAAATTCCATGATGCGTCCAAATGCTTATGATGCATGAATGCCTTTAATTCTCTTTATCAATTTAACATACCATGATATCAATACTTCCATAATCACTTGAAAGCCATAAGTCCTCAAAGGACACATCACATATATCAATTCTCAAAATCATGGATTTACAGTTTAACAACATATCTTAATAAACCACAAGGCATTCATGTATACATTAATTTAGTCATTTATAATTATTCATCACAAAGATATACATACTGTACGACATTCATAGGATACTCAATAACATCCATAATAATCAATAATCCCTCAATAATTCATAAATAAATCATTACCCACATGGAAAATATCCTTTTCATCAATAATAACCATCATAGGTAAATTTTAGAAATTTACAGCAGCAACATACATTAGTAAAAAGGCCATAACGTGAGCAAATCAAATCATTTTTAAGTAATTCCACTTTCTGTAGTTCCATAACAAAATTATCTAGAACATTCATGAAGACCAAAAATTCTAATTCCTTACAGAATTTGCTCCACGTTACAAACAACACACTGACTTTTGCAAATTTTTTACTGCTTGTACATAGTTTGGTAAAATAGGCATATCTCATTGTAAAAAAATTATTTTAAGATAAAACTTATGCCAAATTTTCAAAAACAGAATTATCTATAACTTTTATGAAGACCATATGTCCCAATTCTATAAGTATAAAACACAGTTTCAAAATTACTTTCTGACTTCAAAACAGTAATTTCAATATTGTAGATTTAGTTACAACTTTGACAACCTTTGGTAAAAATTGTATATCTCTTAATAAAAAAATTATTTTTACATGGGACTAAATCCCACATATTCATAACTCAAATATCTAAAACTTTTATGAAAGGATCAAAAATTAATTCCTTATAAATTATTCTCCAACAGCTAGACAAGCACTGACTCATACATAGCTTCTAGAAATGTCATACTTTAATAAATAAATCATAGCTCAAGTTTTACTTATCCTTTTTAGAAGATTTTGGTTTCTAAATTTATAGGACACAAAGATCTACAAATTTCATGAATATATCATTTTCAATTTCGAAATATATGAATTACCAAACTTTAATTAAAAACACTCATTTTTAGAAACAATTAAACACCATGAGCACATGAGAGTAATTTAAGCATAAATTCCATATTACTTAGAATTTTGATATAATACCAAATCTAATAGAATCATAACATCTATATCTACAACTTTTATGAAGATAAAGATGGCTAATAATACTCACAAAATTTACAATCTTAACATATATCCAGAACCAAGTCATGAAACATTCAAAAGAAACATACTTCTGTATTTTGACTATAACGCATGTTATATATATCCAAATCTTTTAGTTTAAGTCTCCAAATTCACATAACAAAAAGATCTAAAACTTTTATGAAGAATTAAACATCAAATTTGCACATTTTTAGCTTCAAAATTAAGTAACAATTTACAAAAATAAATCTAGAAATCCTAGGACAGCATACAATTCTACCCATTCCATATTTATTCACAACCCTATCCCCTCTTACCTTAATGGAGGATCCTAGAGTGGTTGAAAGTGTTCTCTTATTGTCCTAACTTCAGATCAAGAGTGACTTTGATAAAGAAAATGAAATAAAATAAGAGATATGTCTTCACTAACTTAGCTTGTTATAAGATTTTAGACTTGGGAATAAGATGTAGTGTTGATTTAATCATGCAAATGACAAGTGGGGGACAAGCTTTTCATAATGGGATTGTAGTGGGATGTTAGTTGCATTATATTTGGTGATAATGGAGGTTTTAGGTGAAAAAATAGGCTGCATTGTTGACCATTCCCGCAGCCTACATAATATAGCTTGTATGATTGAAGTAAATATCAATTCTGACATGGTTTTGGTATTTTGGGCATATATCTCTCATATCTTAATGGCTTTTAATGACTTTGGTCTTGTTGTAAATATAAGACAAAGAGGAATAACTTTGTAGTTGATGACTTATTCAAATTCAGACTCTAACTAGGCATTAAAATATGTACAAGATGATATGATTGAAGTAAAATATTAATTCTGAAATAGTTTCAGTATTTTAGATATATCTCTCTCAAATCTTAATGGATTGTAATAAATTTGGTCTTGTTGGAAAACTAAGAAAAATAGGAACAACTTTGTAGTTTACTATATTTTGAAATTTGGAATCTAACTAGGAATTAAAATGTGTACAAGATGACGCATTTTGAGTAGAGTATGTGGTAATTTGATGGGAGTAAATGGAAAAGGCAAAGAAATTAATAACTAAGGAAATATGTAATAAGTTATTTGGTTAACTTTTACCTAAGGTATAAAGTTAAAATTATTTACAATGGTAAAAGGTTAAATTGAAGATGTTGTCCCAACCAAAATTTATATAGAAAGTTGAGATAAAATGGATAATATCATCTAAATCAAAATGATTATACATAAGAATGAAATTTTTGGGATGTTACAATTCTCCCACCCTAATAGAAATTTCATCCTCGAAATTTAATACAACACATCCCTCAGTGGAACAATTCTGGGTATTGCGTCCTCATAGCATCTTCACGCTCCCAAGTTAAAGTTACATTATTTCCTTGTTTCCATGCAACCTTCACTAATGGTACATCCTTGCTTCTCAGGCGTTTAATCGACCTTTCCATAATCTGTATAGGTTCTGCAGGGATGGTCAAATTTTCTTTAACTTTAGCATCATCAATAGCAATCACATGAGTGAGATCCTGTACATACTTCCTCAATTGTGATACATGGAACACATTTTGCAAATTTACAAGATGAGGAGGAAGTGTAATCTGATAGGCGACCGGGCTAATCCTTTTTAGAATTTTATATGGTCCAATGAACCTTGGGCTCAACTTTTTACTTTTTACATTGTCCATGTAACACCCCGACCGCTTTTCAGGAATGAACGACTCTCCCCACAGACGAACACGAGACCTTTCCAATGTGTTTTTATCCTTACTCACACACTTCCCAAGAACTTCCCAAGAGGTCACCCATCCCAGAATTACTCTAAGTTAAGCATGCTTAACTTTGGAGTCCTTAAGTGATAGGCCACCGAAAAGGCTAATGCATTTGTTGGTATAGGTAGTACGAATTCATTCCTTTAAGTTATCCTCGACTGTATAGTCTCATACCTATATAGTCTTTAGATCCCTCTCATTCTGGTATGTATTCAGTTCGTTCATGTGTTCCTCCCATTGAAAGCCTGCCAGGAGCCGTTTCTTGTTCGTGCCTATGCACCGGCGATCACTCCCCTCCCTCAACAGTGCCCGAGATGCCACATTCCCCGCTGGAAGCTTACCAGGAGCCGCTCCTTATCCGTGCCCATACACCGACGATCACTCCTTGCCCTCAACAACGTTGGGATGTCACAACAGGTATGTTACCCGAGGATGGTGGTAGCCACTTGTTGAGTTTCATTGGAATGTTTCCTGGTAATAAGGCTCAATAAGAATTGTGAAGCATTATTTGGTTTGTTATGGTTTGGTCATTATAGGTAGTGAGAAATAAAGTTATTTTGATGATCATAAGCTAGATATACAAAAGGTATTTGATCTTATCCAAGTTAGATTGTGGTCATGATTGAAGGCACAAAAATCTTCTTTTAGTTATTCTATGTTTTGTTGGATAGAGTGTCCGGTAATGTGTATTAAATCATGTTAAATGGTCTCAGTTGTATGTTAGTATTGAGTATATCTTATACTCAATCACTTTAAAGTTTATATATATATATATATATATATATATATAATTTGTTTCATTCTTAATTTTTTAATTAACGATGTTGGAGGGATTAGCTCCTAGGCTAATTAGATGCAAATTTTCACGTAGTGAAGGTTAATTGGATTTATTTATTTTATATATGTATTAACCTTTTATATAATTATCATTGCTTTAGTTTAAGGGGAGAAATAGTTTTTTTTTCAATAAAACATACATTTATCCTAAACCCTAAATATTTAATATTGAAAATATAAATGCTTATCATTTCATGAAAATAAAAGTGACTATTTTTTTAAATAATTAAAATATTTAATAATTTTGATAAGATGGTCAGTTTTTAAATTCATTGATTTGATAAAAAAATGAAAACAAAGAAAATAGAAAGAAATAGTTTATACCAAAAGAAAAAAGTTCATGAAAATAAAAGTGACAATTTTTAAAAATAATTAAAATATTTAATAATTTGATAATCTGGATTGTAATTAACTTATAGTTGTATCTGGGTTAGGGTATCCCTTATACCCTTTTTTAATATTATTTCATTTTATTGATAAAAAACTCAAAGAAAAAAATACGTATACGATGGATGTAAAGATTTATTCTTAAATAGAAAGTTGTAACCTTATAATTTAATACAATATAATTATTCATAATATATAATTTTATTTATTTTGTAATTTATAAATAGAAATTAATTATTTTATGATTGACAAATCTATATTAATTATGTCATAATTGAGTATATATTTAATTTGTAAGTTACTAATTTTTTTATTTTGTAATTTATTATTAAAAATTTAATATTTTATGATTCCTAATAAATATGTGTAAATTTCTATCCTACCTAATGTGTATAATATATTGTAATACATAAACTCAAAACATGTAATCTATCATAAGGTTTAAATGCCAATATTTTTCAAAATATGATAAACCTAATGCTAACCTAAAGAACCTTAAAACATAAAAGTAAAGAGACCCAATAAGCTACTAACCTTTGAGTTGTTACAAATTCCACTATAACTAAAATGTTTGTTTTCGTACCACAAACACAAGACAAACAGGGAACTGAATGGATTGCTATATATATGCAATCGCTCAAAAGAAAATTTAGGATCTTGATGGAGGTTTGAGAGAAAATTTTAAAGTGGGGGAAGAAATGAGGGGAGAGAAGTTGTTGTGTGTATAAAAGCTTTAAAAGTCTTACACCACATCCCAGACCAAGATTTTAAATTCCTAACTATTCAGGTGTCTAGATGAACACGTCTTATAGGTACGTAAAATAGGTATTGGACGTAGACCCACGCTCAATTCAAAATTCAACATGGCGTGGAAGGCTTTTCTTATGCCCCAAACCTAGCCTATGCGTCTTTTGGAATATCACAGTTGGCGTAAGACTTGTCCACATGAAATCCATTAAGTCTCACACTATTTGAGGTGTGTGATAGATCATATGTCATGCCCTCATGCTATAATTCCATTTTGTTATGGTGAAATATAAAATAACTTTAATTACGGACAATTATACCCTTATTTAAAATGTCCACAATTTTTTTAATATTTTCAATATATATTGCTCCAATAAGCAAAAACCAATATCTTTTTCATTTTTAAGAAAGAAAGACAATTTAAGGCCAACCCAGGCCACATCAGAAGGCATTGCTGGGATCATCTCTTACACGACCAATGTCCCTTACACCAGTTTCACGTGTTGAATCCCGAGTCAAAACGCCATGCTACGCCACGTCATGCCTGTACCTTCTACCACAATTCTGACAAGCTTTCACATATAAATATTCTCAACGTTTATGATCTTGGTACATTCGTTCACTCCCACCTTTCATAGCCTTCATTTGCTTTGACCTACACCTGTGATATACATTGACTTAGACATTAGAGAGACCTTATAAGACCTACTCCCGTTCAGCTCTGTTGGCCATTTAATAGATACCTCGTGAAGTTAGTAGAGTGATGACAGGGCCCGCAAGCGCACGGGTTATGTCGCGTAATATAAAAGATTATCGTTCTCCACAGGGACTGTGTTCAAAGTACCAGTATATTGAAATTTAATTATCCACATAATTGATTTTTAAGATTTTTATAAAATAAAGCACAAATTAAAGTTGCACAGAATATGAATAAATATAAAAATAAAATTTACTTGACACTTAAAAATCAGAGTTGAGAATATCTTGGGATTTCGGGGGATTAAGACTCTATTTTATGTTAATGAATTTTAACTTTTCATAAATAAGAATCGAATTAAGTTTTCCAAGGCGAATTTTCCAAAAGCTAATTAATATGTTCCTCTCGGAATTCTATTAATGTACCTAACCTATGGAAAGCGCTGCTTAATCCTCAGAAAGGCCCATTATCGTTTTATAAAAACCCCTTTTATTTCCTCAAAAGAATTTTGATTACTTTCACGGTTTTACCGAGGTCACAAAAAGCATTTCAAAAATCTTAGGTTTAGTTCAAAGCTTTCCGGTAAAAATAAATCTCTCGATTCTATTTATTACCTAAACTTACTAATACACCCGTAAGTATACAGTTTTATCATTTAGGTTCTTGTTAGGAATTACTAAAAGCATTGAGCATAATTGAACTAAATGGAAAACAGAAATTTATTTAATTCCAAGTCAAAATAACATTAAAATAAGATATTATCATACCCCTTTTATCTCAAGATAATTAATTTAGCTACTCATGAAATAATTCAAATTCATATAAATAATGGAAAAATAAAACATACAAGATATGGTAAAAATAAAGACTTACGGGTTTCTCCAAAAGCTCAGAATAATTTACCACTGTATTTCCTTGTTGCAATATTCCTCCACCAATTACAAATTTAAATAACTCACTTTTACAATTCACAACTCTTAAAATAAAATAAAGAAAAAGAAAATAAAAAGAGAAATTAAAACGAAAGAGAAAGGAGAAGGAACGAAGAAGAAAATGAAAAAAGAAAGAAAAAAAAGAAAAAAGAAGGACGAAAGAGAGAAAAGAAAAGGAAAACAAAAGAGAGAGAAGAAAGAAGAGGAATTAATGCTGATGGAATTGATTTCAAGTGATTCCTTGGTGGTGCTGTCCGTGTTCCCTTTTATAGGCAAAGGAAGGGAAGAAGTCAGCTTGGAAAACGCGTTGCCAGTTGGTGCAATTGTCTTCTTCTCAGCCGCCCCACTATCACAGCTTGGAGACAGCCTGGATGGTGTCAAGTGGGAGAAAACTTTCGGTGCATGTGACTTCCAACTATCCCAAATTGCATTATTTTAATATTTCCAATAATTCGGTGCTTGGATTTATTCAGCTGGGCAAATTCCGAGTGGAAAAATGGGTCGTTTTTCATCTTTTCTCCAAAATCCGAGTGAAAGCTTGCTAGAGGGTGGTTTGCTGAGTGCTGGACGGTGTTGCATTATGAAGAATTAGGTCGGTTTTCACCTTCTCTCTAGAATCCGAGTGGAAAAATGCCTTTTGGGCACAAAACCAACTGGAAAAAGGTGCATTTTCTAAAGAAGACCGAGTGAATCTTTGCTCGGTTTAGGGTTTAGGGGTCGGTGTTTGGAAGAAAACCGGTTGGTATTTGGAACAAACCGGTCGGTGTTGAGTTGCTGTGAAGTCGGACAGTTTTAGTTGCTGTGAGGAGATGAGCAAAGCAACTCCGATTGCTTTATTTCTTCGAAACCGATCGAAAAGTGAATCGGAACCGAGTGAAAGTGATTCACTCGGAACTGATTAGAAGGTGGCTCGGAATTGACTGAAGAGGGACTCGAATCAGACTGAAACCATTCACTCGGCTCAGCTTCATGGAGTTCATTCGGAACTGATTGAAGACTCACTCAGGATCAGAATTTATTCAATCGGTTCCCAAACATTTTTACTCGGTCAAATTCATTCGGATACATTCACTCGGATTTGCTTTGAAATAATTCAGTCGGCCTTCATTCCTTGAAATGATACACTCGGAAGTGTCTTCTTGCTTTTTACTCGGAATGGCCTTCAGTCGTCAATCAACCCAGTCGGTTGTCTTTACTCGAATCTGGCTGATTGAATTTCCTCTCATGTCCGAGCCTTGCTTTGCTCGGAAATATAGGTTTCTGACCCATTTCACTCGGTATTCTTCATTGCAAAGATCTCACTCGGACTTAATAT
This sequence comes from Clitoria ternatea, assembly GCA_037962975.1. Lineage (NCBI taxonomy): Eukaryota > Viridiplantae > Streptophyta > Magnoliopsida > Fabales > Fabaceae > Clitoria > Clitoria ternatea. The sequence continues at coordinate 248,797,608 of CM075672.1, read as the reverse complement.
AAAACTGTGAGAATCTGTCTGAGTATGATTCAATCCTGGTCGGATTTTCCTTGCTTGCTTAAGGCATTACTCAGAAATGCCTTGTTCCGCTTGAGAATGCCATCTTCTCTGAGTGAAACCACTCGGATTCCTCTTTAGTCAGCATTTATTCATTTCAGTGGCCTCTTCTACTCAGAATCCATTCACTCAGAACAGCTTTTCACTCGGATTAGTTGCAATCAGAAAGCTCCCACTCGGATTTACTTCAATCAGCAATCCTTTCACTCGAAGAATAGCTTTGGACATATTTATTGGAGGTCGGTCTCCTTTTTTCACTTGGAATGGACGCAGTCGGGGAAGTTTCCACTCGGAATCACCTCCAACCGAGACTTATTCCATTTCAACATTGGTCCTTCACTCGAGTCAGCCATTTACCACTCGGAATTGCTTTGACAGGGAACATTTCACTCGAATTTTCTCCAACAGTGTAGTATTCCACTCGGCAATGCTCTACTCTGAGTCTTTCCACTTGGATTTGGTCATTTCTGAGTTATCCCACTCAGATTTGGCCATTTTGAGTCGGATTTCAGTGCTCTGAGTCAGATTTTTGCTTTCTGAGTCAGATTTCAGCTTTAAAAAGAGAATTCTTTCCACTTTGGGCTTGTTCTTCTTGTTTCTTTATCATTTTATGGTCGTTTTTCTCTTGTTTTTGACCCTTTATTACCTTAATTCCTGCAAAATAACATACCCAAGTAGAAAATAGTGGAAAGAAAGCAAAAATCACAATAAATAAAGGAAATACAGTGCATAATGATTAAAGTCCTAATCAAATTAGACCTAATTTATTGTATTATAAAGCACTTATCAAAATACCCCAAACCAAAACATTGCTTGTCCTCAAGCAATCACCATATTCACAAGATAAAATACAGAAAACACAAAACTTAATAAACTAAGGAATCCAAAACAGAGAAACAGATTTATTCAAATGCCAGTTTTATTTTTCTTATGTGAATCAATTTTCAATGTCAAGACTTGAGATACTCTTCTCACAATTTTCACTCAAGTGTTTCAAGGTTTGTGTATCTCTCAAATCATCATAGTCAAAAAAATATTACCATAAGCTTGTTAATAAACCAGAAACTCCACAGTTTAGATAGAAAATATGTCAAAGTCTAAAGGTCTTTCAAAGGTTGTAACGTGACCTTGGGTTGTATTGTCAAGGTAGGAATTTCAAGAAAAATGGAATACAAAAGGGCTTTAACAGTCATGAATGATTCAAATCACCATTATAAATTTAACAGAGCAAATTTTTGAACTTTTATGGACTTTTTGGAATTCATTCAATATCATCCTTTTGATTTTGTTTTTCTTTTTCTTGCTTTTCTTTGCATTTAATACCATATTTTTTTCTTAAGTCTTTTTTTCTTTCTTTGCTCCACTAAATTTCCAACTTTTTCACCATTAAGAGAATATCAGTCAATGAAAGGTTTCAAGGAAAAATTTTCACTTTTAGGCTCAAAAGGGGCAACTAGGGGTCAAATTATGCAAAATTCTGAGGCTTAAGAATAAGACCTAATTGTGCCTTTATCATCCTAAGACATATAATCAAAAACCATTTTGAATCGGTTGAAAAACAAGTTCTAGAATATTAATGACTATGAGATTCACTCAATCAAGAAAATATGGGTTTTGAAAATTTGTTTGATAAATAACCCATTTTGGCTCAAGCCTTACCATGGAAAGTTTTTTCAAAGAAAATTTTAATCACATAAAGTTCATTAGACATTGATTTGGCATTTTAAACAATCAAATTTTGAAAATTTTACTCAAAATTTTAGGATCCTTAGATACTTTAGCCTTGTATTCAAAGTGAATTTATCATGCAATCATAGTAAATTACAAGATTACAAATCAAGGAAAACACACATGCAAAATAAAATAACAATCACACAACGTAAACAAAACAGTTAAGTTTTCTTATCTACCACCCCAAACCAGAATTTGACATTGTCCTTAATGTTAAAATGGATGATAAAAGGATAAGAAAACTTACCTGTAGTAACCCCAAACCAGCATCTGACATAGTTGGTTTTTTTATTTATTTATTAAAGCTTAAAAATAAAGACATGGGGTTACCTCCCCACAAGTGCTAAGTTTAACGTCTTCAGGCAGACTCTATCCCTCAATCATAGTCAAGAATCGATTAGGGCCTAGAAACTCATACCTTAGTATAGAAGGTGAAGATTTAATTTTAACATTTGGGCTCACCATGACCTCAGTGTCATGTTTCAGTGGTATGTCACCTTCACTGCTTTTTGATGTTCCTGCAAACTTATTCAGAAAAATAGATTCAAGTGGGTCATTAAGAAGAGTTTCATCCTTTACCACTTGGTCAACAATTTCAATTCCATAGCAAACATCATTAAAAGGTTTTTCTAAAACATTTTTCAAGTTAAAATCAACCTTTTCGTCTCCAACAGTTAGAGACAACTTACCATTTTTGACATCGATCACAGTACCTGCAGTTGCTAAAAATGGTCTGCCTAAAATAATAGGAATCAAAGAATCTTCGTCCATTTCAAGCACAACAAAGTCAGCAGGTATAAAAAATTTTCCTATCTTAATAGGAACATCCTCTAAAATTCCTATAGGATATTTTACAGATCTATCAGCCAATTTTAAAGACATCCTAGTAGGTTTTAGTTCACCCAATCCTAACTTTTTAGCAATAGATAATGGCATTAAACTCACACTCGCTCCTAAATCACACAATGCTTTATCTATATTCATGTCACTAATCATGCAAGGAATAGAGAAACTACCTGGATCTTGGAGCTTGGGTGGAAGTTTCTTTTGAATTAGAGCACTGCACTCTTCAGTAAGTGCAACTGTACCATCTTCCTCCAGTCTTCTTTTGTTGGACAAAATGTCCTTCAGGAACTTCGCATATGTAGGCATTTGCTGCAAAGCATCTATAAAGGGAATATTGATATATAATTTCTTTAAAACATCAAGGAACTTACCAAATTGTTTGTCCAACTTTGCTTTGGCTAAGCGCTGAGGAAATGGAATGGGAGGTTGATATGGCTTAACCTCCTCCTTCTTTTCTTGTGGTTTCTCTTCTTCAATTACTGGATGAGATGAAGATTCATCTACTTTCTTTTCCTCCTTTGCAGTCTTGTCAACTGGCCCATTGTATTGAGTACCACTCCTAAGAGTGACAGCCATGGTTTGGTTAGATGGTCCAGCCTCTAGTTTTCCAGGAAATGTTCCCGGTGTTCTTTGAGAATAGGAGGCTTGTTGGGCAATTTGATTTTCCAGTATTTTGTTGTGAGTGGCAAGAGAGTCCACTTTTGAAGCCAAGTTTTTTATTGCATCAGAGAATTCATCATTTTGTTTAAGTTGAGTAGCTACAAATGTCTCCATCAAGGATTCTAGCTTTGATTTTTGTGGAATATAGGTTCCTTGTTGAGGTTTGTAGTTACTTTGGAATTGAGGTGGCCTATTTTGGAAGCCAGGTGGACCTTGTGGAGGTCTGTAGTTACCTTGATAGTTTCCACCATAGTTTCCAATAGCGTCCACCTGATGCATTTCTTGTTCTTGATTAGGGGTCATTGCTAAATGGCAGTTTGTAGCTCCATGTCCTGAAATACCACAAACTTCACAAACAATATTAGTAGCACCTGTTGACCCTATTTTATCAAGTTTTAATGTTAATGCTTCAACTTTAGCAGAAAGTAGGGAAAGAGCATCAACAAAGTACTTACCCGGTGTTTTAGAAGGTATTCCTCTCTCAGAGTTCCATTGGTGAGTATTTTGAGCTATTTCTTCAATCAGGTTCTCAGCTTCATCAACATTTTTACTCATGAAGGCTCCTCCAGCTGCAGCATCTAAAGAGATCTTTTGTGTGGAAGTTAGTCCATTATAGAAAATATGGATTGTCAACCACCTTTCTATCCCATGGTAAGGACATTCTCTTAGCAACTCTATGTATCTCTCCCAGGCTTCATATAAGGATTCATCATCTTTTTGTGAAAAATTTATGATTTGTTTTCTCAGCACATCAGTCTTGTTCCTTGGGTACCATTTATTGATAAAAGCACTGGACAATTGTTCCCAAGTCGTGATGGATCCTTCAGGAAGAGAGTATAACCACGCTCTCGCTTTATCTCTTAAGGAGAAGGGGAAAAGTCTTAAGCGAATGGCATCATTGGTGGCTCCGTTCATCTTCAGGGTGTCACAGTATTCAAGAAAGATTTGAAGGTGAAGATTTGGATCTTCGGAGGGTAATCCTCCGAATTGGTTCTGTTGAACCATTGAGAGTAGTGAAGGCTTCAATTCAAAATTGTTAGCCTTCACTGTGGGTCTGAGGATGCTAGATCCTCTTCCATTTGTACTTGGAGCGGCAAAATCTCTTAAGGGTCTATGTTGGTCTGCCATTTGTTTTTCTTTTTCTTCTTTTTGTTGTTTTTGTTGTTTTCTCAAAGCTCTAAGGGTACGTTCTATCTCAGGGTCAAATCCTAAGTTTAGATCGACACTACGGCTTCGTCGTATAAATAGAAAATAAATGACAAATAAAACAAACAATTACAAAAATAAAACAACAGATACACAGAATATAGAACAAAATACAAAATTACAAAGAAAATAAAAATAAAAATAAAAATAAAAATAAAAATATTAACAAGTATGATCTAATCGAATTTCAATATTGCCGATATTTGAGGGACAACAGTCCCCGGCAACGGCGCCAAAAACTTGACAGGGCCCGCAAGCGCACGGGTTATGTCGCGTAATATAAAAGATTATCGTTCTCCACAGGGACTGTGTTCAAAGTACCAGTATATTGAAATTTAATTATCCACACAATTGATTTTTAAGATTTTTATAAAATAAAGCACAAATTAAAGTTGCACAGAATACGAATAAATATAAAAATAAAATTTACTTGACACTTAAAAATCAGAGTTGAGAATATCTTGGGATTTCGGGGGATTAAGACTCTATTTTATGTTAATGAATTTTAACTTTTCATAAATAAGAATCGAATTAAGTTTTCCAAGGCGAATTTTCCAAAAGCTAATTAATATGTTCCTCTCGGAATTCTATTAATGTACATAACCTATGGAAAGCGCTGCTTAATCCTCAGAAAGGCCCATTATCGTTTTATGAAAACCCCTTTTATTTCCTCAAAAGAATTTTGATTACTTTCACGGTTTTACCGAGGTCACAAAAAGCATTTCAAAAATCTTAGGTTTAGTTCAAAGCTTTCCGGTAAAAATAAATCTCTCGATTCTATTTATTACCTAAACTTACTAATACACCCGTAAGTATACAGTTTTATCATTTAGGTTCTTGTTAGGAATTACTAAAAGCATTGAGCATAATTGAACTAAATGGAAAGCAGAAATTTATTTAATTTCAAGTCAAAATAACATTAAAATAAGATATTATCATACCCCTTTTATCCCAAGATAATTAATTTAGCTACTCATGAAATAATTCAAATTCATATAAATAATGGAAAAATAAAACATACAAGACATGGTAAAAATAAAGACTTACGGGTTTCTCCAAAAGCTCAGAATAATTTACCACTGTATTTCCTTGTTGCAATATTCCTCCACCAATTACAAATTTAAATAACTCACTTTTACAATTCACAACTCTTAAAATAAAATAAAGAAAAAGAAAATAAAAAGAGAAATTAAAACGAAAGAGAAAGGAGAAGGAACAAAGAAGAAAATGCAAAAAGAAAGAAAGAAAAGAAAAGAGAAGGACGAAAGAGAGAAAAGAAAAGGAAAACAAAAGAGAGAGAAGAAAGAAGAGGAATTAATGCTGATGGAATTGATTTCAAGTGATTCCTTGGTGGTGTTGTCCGTGTTCCCTTTTATAGGTAAAGGAAGGGAAGAAGTTAGCTTGGAAAACGCGTTGCCAATTGGTGCAATTGTCTTCTTCTCAGCCGCCCCACCATCACAGCTTGGAGACAGCCTGGATGGTGTCAAGTGGGAGAAAACTTTCGGTGCATGTGACTTCCAACTGTCCCAAATTGCATTATTTTAATATTTCCAATAATTCGGTGCTTGGATTTATTCAGCTGGGCAAATTTCAAGTGGAAAAATGGGTCAGTTTTCATCTTTTCTCCAAAATCCGAGTGAAAGCTTGCTGGAGGGTGGTTTGCTGAGTGCTGGACGGTGTTGCATTGTAAAGAATTGGGTCGGTTTTCACCTTCTCTCTAGAATCCGAGTGGAAAAATGCCTTTTGGGCATAAAACCGACTGGAAAAAGGTGCATTTTCTAAAGAAGACCGAGTGAATCTTTGCTCGGTTTAGGGTTTAGGGGTCGGTGTTTGGAAGAAAACCGGTTGCTATTTGGAACAAACCGGTCGGTGTTGAGTTGCTGTGAAGTCAGACAGTGTTAGTTGCTGTGAGGAGATGAGCAAAGCAACTCCGATTGCTTTATTTCTTCGAAACCGATCGAAAAGTGAATCGGAACCGAGTGAAAGTGATTCACTCGGAACTGATTAGAAGGTGGCTCGGAATTGACTGAAGAGGGACTCGGATCCGACTGAAACCATTCACTCGGCTCAGCTTCATGGAGTTCATTCGGAACTGATTGAAGACTCACTCAGGATCAGAATTTATTCAATCGGTTCCCAAACATTTTCACTCGGTCAAATTCATTCGGATACATTCACTCGGATTTGCTTTGAAATAATTCAGTCGGCCTTCATTCCTTGAAATGATACACTCGGAAGTGTCTTCTTGCTTTTTACTCGGAATGGCCTTCAGTCGTCAATCAACCCAGTCGGTTGTCTTTACTCGAATCTGGCTGATTGAATTTCCTCTCATGTCCGAGCCTTGCTTTGCTCGGAAATATAGGTTTCTGACCCATTTCACTCGGTATTCTTCGTTGCAGAGATCTCACTCGGACTTAGTGTGAAACTGTGAGAATCTGTCCGAGTGTGATTCAATCCTGGTCGGATTTTCCTTGCTTGCTTAAGGCATTACTCGGAAATGCCTTGTTCCGCTTGAGAATGCCATCTTCTCTGAGTGAAACCACTCAGATTCCTCTTTAGTCAGCATTTATTCATTTCAGTGGCCTCTTCTACTCAGAATCCATTCACTCAGAACAGCTTTTCACTCGGATTAGTTGCAATCAGAAAGCTCCCACTCGGATTTACTTCAATCAGCAATCCTTTCACTCGGAGAATGGCTTTGGACATATTTATTGGAGGTCAGTCTCCTTTTTTCACTCGGAATGGATGCAGTCGGGGAAGTTTCCACTCAGAATCACCTCCAACCGAGACTTATTCCATTTCAGCATTGGTCCTTCACTCGAGTCAACCATTTATCACTCGAAATGGCTTTGACAGGGAACATTTCACTCGGATTTTCTCCAACAGTGTAGTATTCCACTCGGCAATGCTCTACTCTGAGTCTTTCCACTCGGATTTGGTCATTTCTGAGTTATCCCACTCGGATTTGGCCATTTTGAGTCGGATTTCAGTGCTCTGAGTCGGATTTTTGCTTTCTGAGTCAGATTTCAGCTTTAAAAAGAGAATTCTTTCCACTTTGGACTTGTTCTTCTTGTTTCTTTATCATTTTATGGTCATTTTTCTCTTGTTTTTGACCCTTTATTACCTTAATTCCTGCAAAATAACATACCCAAGTAGAAAATAGTGGAAAGGAAGCAAAAATCATAATAAATAAAGGAAATACAGTGCATAATGATTAAAGTCCTAATCAAATTAGACCTAATTTATTGTATTATAAAGCACTTATCAAGTGATACCTAGGCAAACGTATATGCCAGCAATCCACCAACCCATCCTCTTCGCATGTATCAGTAATGTACTTGTCATCAAGGTTTACATCGGTAACATGCCTTGTATATGGCGGCATGCCACCTCAACATTGTACCCCTGTCTATAAAAGTTATATATTGACAACGATCAATTACCAATGAAGTATAGGCTATACTCTACATAGATAATTACACAACTCACACAGCTCTTTTGAAAGAGAAGAAACAATTACAACATGGGGCGTTTGCTTTTTTATATATATATATCAAATACCACTCTAAGATATACATTTCACCTGAATGACCTATCTTTCAAGGGGAAATTGAATATTTGGAACCTACCTAATGAAAATCCATTCCTTGTTTATTATATCAGTCACTAAACTTATATTATATCTCTTTATGTCTTTAAATGTATTTGGTGGCTAAAATGTTTTTTTATTCGTGAGAATAAAAAATACAAATAAAAGTAAAAAATATTTTTTGAAATCAAATGGTCCCTTAGGTGACTTAATCCTAACAAGTAATATATATATATATATATATATATATATATGTTTGTGTGTGTTTGAAAAATATAACTTATAACATATTTAAGAGTTTATAATTTTTAAAAGTTTGTAGAGTTGTTTGATGAAAAAGAATAAAATGAACTTATAATGTTTTAAAAGCTAATTGAAAAATCTTATTTAAGTTATCATTTTTTACAAGTTACTTTCTTAATATCGAGTTATTATTTTTATCTTTATTTATTTTAAAAAACAACTTGTATTTGTCACATAATCATAATTGTATATTATTTTAAGCTATCTTGTAAGCTAGTTTTGTCAAATACTTTTAACTCAAAAAGTCACTCATAAAAATATAAAATATCTAAAAAGTCATTAAAATATTGTAACTACTCCTTCCGTTTCTTTTTATCAGGCATAATTTTAAAAAGCACATTAAGAAAATCATTAAATAATCTTGGAATACATAACCATATAATTTCCTAGTTTAGTCTGGTATTTTTTTCTCCTTATTTATTTCACATCTTCATTATAGTTATCATAGGAAAATAAGTAATAATTTTTTTGAACTCCTAAAGTGACAGATAAAAAAAGAATAATCTTCTTTCAAAATTGTGTTAAATAAAAAGAAACAGATGAAGCATAAGTTTATTTTAGCACACTAAGACTACCTACGTTTATTTGGTGAAGTTCATGGTGAGCATTTAATGTGTAAAAAGTTAGTTAAGCCTGGGGATGAATGTGGTATATATTCTCAACTTTAAGCCTTGAAGGAGTTAACCTAATTTCCTTCACCATTTTCATGCCCGTCCAAGTTAAATGCGCAAAAGTGTATTGGTATTTTCTTTTGGACTTATGTGATATCTCGACGTTGTTGAGGGCGGGGAGTGCTTGATGGTGCATGGGCACGGATAAGGAGCGGCTCCTGACAGGCTTCTAGCGGGGAATGTGACATCCCAGGTATTTTTGAGGGCGGGGAGTGATCATCATTTTATAGGCACAGACAAGGAGCGGCTCCTGGTCCGTGCTTCCAGTGGGAGGGACACATGAACGAACCGAATGATATCAGAATGAAAGGTATCCAAAGATTGTATAGGTACGAGACTATACAGTCGAGGATAGCTTAAAGGAGTGAATTTATACTACCTATACCAACAAATGCATTAGCCTTTTTGGTGGCCCATCACTTAAGGACTCCAAGGTTAAGCGTGCTTAACTTGGGAAATTTTGGGATAAGTGACCTCCTGGTAAGTTCTCAGGAAGTGTATGATTGAGGATAAAGCACACTGGAAAGGTCTCGTGTTGGTTTGTGGGGAGAGTCATTCATTCCTGAAAAACGGCCGGGTTGTTACAGTGGTATCAGAGTATGGCCTCTCCTAATATAGTATGGTTCGGGGAACTTGAAGAAATTCTGGGATGGGTGACCTCCTGGGATGTTGTCGGGAAGTGTGTGATTGAGGACAAAGCAGACTGGAAAGGTCTCGTGTTGGTTTGTGGGGAGAGTTGTTCATTCTTGAAAAACGGTCGGGGCGTTACAACTTAAGCTACTAATCTTTTCAAATCATCTTGTATATATTTGGAAGAAAAAATTAAAACGCTTGAGAAACTTAAAATTGGTAATATGCTTGAAAGATAAGGAAGAGTTTTATGAGTGCTACAAAAGTAATTAAATAATTTTATAGCACAAATAGTTAAGGAAAAATTTCAAATGACATATGAATATTTCAAAATTAACCAACATGTTTGGTGATGTAGTTTAACATCCCGCCTCGTAGATATATGGTCGGGAGCTTGATTTCTGGCTTATGTGAATAAAAAAATAATTTGGCTAGTCTTATATTGCTTAATGCATTGACCGTTGGGATTACAAATTAGTCTTTGATCTTATAGCATAGAGGTAATAATAATAAAAATATTTTAAAAATTTTCTTTTTTTATTTAACATATCTTTGATTATCGTTTACAATTACTTTAAAAACTTGATTTCCCCTATAATCCTTACCCATATAAGTTTTACACTTTCTAAAATTATAAAATTTTTCATCAAAACATAACATGGAATCGTGCCACTCCACTTTATATCCTTCTTATTCCTCTTTTTTTCAATTGATGAGATGTAGAACTTTCACTACAACATTGTAGATTTAGAGTCTATACATATTGCGTCGAAATTTTAATGCTTAAAGTTGGAAAAACTTTGATGCAAAGTTGCATGTGGCATTACGTTGGAAAACAAAAATGCAAAATGTATGTGTGTGTCCCCCACCCAAAAAAAAATGTTTGTCATTACGTCCGAAATTTGGATTTTGCATTGGAAAAAAGTTGTGCTAATATTTTACGAGGGAAAAATTTGACGCTTATTTTACATTTTAAATTTTATATGCAAATAAGTATAAAAGAATGAGAAGAATAAGAGAATGAGAAGAACAAAGGGATAATAAAATATTGCTAAAGGATAATTGTAAGATTGTGAGCATGACACAGTGAGAGCTAGCACAGTGGTCAATACCTCGCAAAGGAGAACACTACAAAAGAAGTGATTGTGTGAAGGAAAAGAGAACCCTAATGCGTGAGGCTGTCCTGGGGGAGAAAAAGAATCCTAATGAGTGAGGATGAGAAGAGAACATTGACGCACACGAGGGAGACAATTAGCCTAAGCATCACACAATGAGAGCTAAAGTGGATGAGAACACCGCTAAGGGAGAGCCTGTTAAGTTTGTTAGAGTTTGTTGAAAGTTTGTTAAAACTTTATGTGTATAAAATAGAGGGCATTGATCAATGAGAAAAAATAACAAGTGAGAGGTATTATCCAATTCGAGTCTTCTTCCTTCATTCCCTATCCACGCATAAGAAACTTGGACTACTATGTTATAGATACAGACTTAGTCACATTGTGTGTGAGTCTATTGCGTTACAAACTTAAGGTTTGTAGCATAAAACAGAGCAGAATCAGATTTTGCAAGAGAAGGAACTTGGTTCCAACAGTGGTATCAAGATTAAGGTTGATAGGGACATGTGTGGTGAAAACGATAACAAACAATGAACATTTTCCTACAAATTCTCTAATTCTTACAAGGAGGAAGTTTGATCGGTAGTGTGTGTAGATGAAGGCATTATTTAGGTTTCAAGATTTGTGGGACATTGTTGAAAATGGAGTTGAGAAGGTTACAGAGGAGACAAGTAAAGAAAAAAAGTTGAAGATTAAAGACTTAAAGAAGAAGGACTACAAAGCTTTGTTCATAATTCATTAATGTATGGATGAAACAAACTTTGAGAAGATTACAAGAGCAGAGTTTGTGAAAGAGACATGGGATAATCTTCACAGAGCCTATACAGGTGCAAAGAAAGTCAAGAAAGTGAAACTTCATACTTTAAGGAGGCAATTTGAGATGCTATGAATGGAAGCCAATGTGAGCATTGGTAGTTTCTTTGGTCGAGTAGAAACTCTTGCAACTCAATGAAGGCGTTTAGGGAATCTTTCACCAATTAATATTTAGTTGAGAAGATGTTGAGAAGCCTAACTCCAAGATTTTATCACATTATGGTAGTAATTGACAAGTCTAAAAACCTTGAAGAAATGACAAGAGATAAGCTTCACGGGTCTTTAGAGGCACATGGACAGAGGCTGAGTGAGAGAAATAATGGGAAGACTTCGGAGCAAGCTTTGCAAGCTCAAGAACAATCAAGAAAGGTAGGTGGTGAAAGCAGTCATGGAAACAGAGGAAAGCAAAAGTGGAAGGCTCATAACAGAAATGAGAATTTTTTTAAAGAAGGGAGAAATGAGCATAATAATAAAAGGTATTAGAAAAGAAGAAAAAATCCAATAGTTCAAGAGGCGGAGGAAGAAAGAATAAATTTGACAAAAGAAATATTGAATGCTATAATTACAGAAAGAAAGCACATTTTGCTAATGAGTTTTAGAGCAAATAAAAATATTATAGTGATAAAGCAAAGATGGCCCAAGAAGGTGGAACAAACTCAAAGGAGGTTCTATTAATGGTGACAACAACTACAGTAAATGACAAGAGTGATCATTGGTACCTGGACATTGAAATTTTTACACACATGACAAGTAAAAAAATACTAGTTTGTAAGTCTGGATGAGTCTGTAAAGAGCAAAGTGAAGTTTACATATGACAACACACTTGCAGTTGAGGGTGTTGACAAGATTATGATTCTAAAGAAGGATGGAGAACAATCATCTATTGAATGAGTGCTTTATGTTCCTGGTATGAAGTGCAATTTGCTGAGTCTGGGTCAATTAATGGAAAAAGAAAACGTGATGAACATGAAAAGTAAAATGCTTAAAGTTTATGATAATAGAAGGAGACTGATTATAAAATCATTATTGTCTAAAAATAGAACTTTCAAGGTTAAAATTAATTTGTTGAAGCATAGATGCTTTGCTGCTACAATCTCAGAAAAGGAATAGTTATGGCACTACAGACTTGGTCACCTTAATTTCAAGAATCTGAGTCAGATGCATAAGATTATAATAGGAGTGCAACACTTAAAATTACCAACTGAGAAGTGTAGGGATTGTTTGGAGTGCAAGTAGACCAGAAGTGCTTTCAAGAAGCAAAGTTCCAGTAAGAAAGCAAAAACTGGAAGTGATTTACTTAGACATTTGTGGTCCTTTTAGACTGAATCTTTTATTGATGATTTCACTGGAAAGTTATGGGTCTATATGATATAAAGAAAAAGTGATGTGTTTGAAGTGTTCAAGAAATTTAAAGCTCGTGTTGAAAGGTCTAGTGGAAGATTGAGACATACTTTCAAAATAGATGGTAGAGGTGAATGTACCTTAAAACTATTTCATGATTATTTTGAAGAAATAGGGATTGTGCATCAAGTTTGTCCGCCTTATACATTTCAGCATAATGGGGCAGTTGAGAGGAAGAATAGAAGTATTCTAAACATGGTAAGAAGTATGCTGAAATGCAAGTTTCTTCCATATTACCTTTGGAGTAAAGTTATGTCAACATCAGCATATCTGATTAATAAATGGTCCACCAAGAGACTGAAGGGCTTAACACCAAAAGAAGCATGGATGGACAAAAACAAGATGTCAGCCATTTAAGATTTTTTGGCTCAGTATTTTACAGGCGCGTACCAGATCAATTAAGGTAGAAACTAGATGACAAGGGAGAGCAATTCATTTTGCTTGGATATCAGATCTAAGGACAAAACAAGTGGTTATCAGCAGAGATGTTATTATAGATAAGACAGCAGAATCAAACTAGAGAAACAGAGCAGACTCAGACTCAGTTAGAGTAATTATTGATTTTAATAATTTTGAATCTGTTGAGTAGGATACACCAGCAAGAGCGGACCAAGGTCCAACGAGACCTCAGAAAGTAAGGAGTGGACCCAAAAGTTTGGAAGAATATCAAGTTTTCATATGTTGGTATAAATGTATAGGGAGACCTGATGTATTTTTCTTTCTTTGCTAATACTGATCCAGTAAGTTTCGATGAAGCTTAGGAAAGAAAAGTTGGATAAATGCAATGAAAGATGAGCTAAGTTCTATTTAGAAGAACAAAACATGGAGTCTTGTTGACTTTCCACTCATCAAGAAAGTTATTTCAATAAAGTGAGTCTTCAAGGTGAAGATTAGTCCAAAGGGAGAAATAGTCAAGTATAAGTGGCAAGAGGTTTTCTAGAGAAACAAGGGATTGAATACGAGGTGTTTTCTCTTGTTGCAAGGATTGAGACTATGAGAGTTGTGGTCGCACATACAAGTTTGAAAGGGTAAAATTTGTACCAACTTGATGTAAAGTCTGTGTTCTTCAATGACCTACTTAAGAAAAGGTTTATATAGAGCACCCTTCTGGATTTAGTATTAGTAAACAGGAAAGAAAAGTCTACAGACTTAACAAAGCCTTGTATGGTCCGAAGCAAGCTCAACGTGTCTAGAACAAGAAAATTGATAGTGTTCTTTTTAGGATTAGTTTTACCAAATGCAGTTCTGAACATAGGGTTTATGTGAAGGGTAAATCAGATACAAATCTGATTATAATTTACCTTTATGTAGATAATCTTCTAGTGACAGGAGGTGATAGTGAAGAAATTAAAAATTTTAAACATGTGATGTAGAAGCATTTTAAGATAACAAACCTAGGACAACTATCCTATTTCTTGGGGATAGAATTCAAAAAGACAAAGCAAGGGATTGTGATGCACCAAAACAAGTATGCACTAGATGTGTTAAAGAAATTTAATGTCTAAATGTAACTTAGCAAATACACCAGCTGAAACTAGTTTGAGTCTGAGAGCAGAAAGAGAAGGGAAGCCCGCATATGCAACCTTGTATAGATAGATTGTATGATCTTTAAGATACTTGTGCAATACTAGACCAAATTTAGCTCAAAGTGTTAGAATAATCAGTAGATTTATGCAGAATCCACTGAGTTCATACATGATTACTGGAAAAAGGATACTGAGATATGTGAAGGGAGCTACTAGTTATGGTGTGTTACTTCTAAAGTACGTAGTATAGAGACTGACTTATTTGGGTATACAGACTCAGACTGGAGAGGTGATTGTGATGAAGGGAAAAGTATAACAGGCTACATTTTCTATTATGGGGGAGCCCCTGTATCTTGGTGTTCGAAGAAAGAAGTTGGAGTAACAATGTCTACTTGTGAGGTGGAATACATAGCCACTTCACTTGGTGCTTGTCAAGGAATCTGGTTGAAGAAATTGTTGAAGGAACTAAAGTTCAAAGGTTCAAAAGTTGTGAAGTTGTATGTTGATGATAAGTCTGTGATAAGTTTGGCCAAGCATCTTGTTGATCATGGGAGAACCAAACACATTGAGATTAGATACCATTTTATTCATGATAAGGTAAACAAGGAAGAGATAGTGCTGGAACACTGCAGATCAGAGGGGAATCTTGTAGATATTTTCACAAAGTTATTGAAGAAGAACAAATTTGAAGAGTTGAGGAACAAGTTAATGTGAAGAGTTAAACTATAAGTCTATTGTAGGTCTGATGAGTGAAAGTCTAGTGCCCATAAACATAAATGTATAAAAAGTATGAAGTGTGAGAAACAGAATTATGGGTGAGTGTTAAGTCTGATAGCTTGAGTTTGTTAATTATATTTTGTTTGTTTAGTTTGTTAAGACTTTGTTGAAAGTTTGTTATAACTTTGTGTGTATAAAATAGAGAGAATTAATCAATGAGAAAAACAACAAGTGAGAGCTATTATCCAATTCAAGTCTTCTTCATTTATTCCTTATCCACGCATAACAAACTTAGACTGTGTTATAGACATAGACTTAGTCACATTATGTGTGAGTATCTTGCGTTAGCATAAAATAGAGCAGGATCAGAGCCTGCAAGAGAAAGAACTTAGTTCCAACAACTGTAACAGAGGAGAAAGAGAATCTTGACGGGTGAGGAGGGGTAGAGAAAGTTGACTAGCGTGAAGGAAGTTTGGGTAGAGTAACGGGGATAAGAAACAATGGAACAATGACTTGTGACGTCAACATAAAGAAAGGAAGATGGTCATTACATCATATTTTGACCTATGCTACAAAGTCTATGTTTTCCGATGCAACTGTTGCATTAAGTTTTTTTTTGTTTCTGCCTCGACTCTAACACAATATTGCCTGTCATTGCGTAGGTTTTTTAATCGTTGTGTTGGTAATTTTCCCACACTACGCCAAAATACTCTTGAAATGTTTTTCAATATCCAAATTAAAAATCGTTGTTAGAAACTTTTCAATATATATAATCAAGATTAAAAGTGATTTAATAGTAATTTGATCATCTTAAAATTGTCTTATACATTTATTTTTAATCTTAACCATTCGAATAAAATTTAATAACTAATATTTAAGTTTTTAATTATATTTTTTATTAGAGTCTCTATATATATATAAATAAGTAGTTTGAGTGAATATTTTAAAAAAGGATAAAATTTAGTGAATCAAGCAACAAAAAGTGAGCAACCACCATACTTAAAAAGTGGCACTTCTGAAAAGGAAAGGAAGAAGAAATGGAGGGGAAGTGGAGGAATTGAGTGGCATATTGAGAGTGTAATTAACTACCACCACTTATCGGTTGGGATCATAGAACCTGAAAGCAACATGTTGAGATGGGTCCCCAACTTCAATACAAGTAACCTTTATTCATCTTCGTCTTTTCAATCAACTTTCAACGTATACGTGACATGGCTTTCAAGAATTTTATGTGAAGGTTCCATAGTTAATGGAATCTGATATTGCTTATGATTGTGTATTTGTAAAAAAGAATTACAAAATTATGTCATTTTGTCGTGCTTTCATTTCAACTAGCACCAATTAATCTGAGATAAATGTTAATTTTAGTAACATTTTTTAGATTTGTAGACGTTGTATTATTTTTTAATTTCTGATAAAAATAAAAAATATTACTATTTTCATTTTTATTTATAAGATAGTTCAAATAAAAACACGTATATTAAAAAATATGTTAGCGCATTAATTTTTATACAAAGACACCATAACATTTTAATTTTACCCTTATTTAAATTTAAATTCTATTTTAATGTTAATGATGATATTTTTCAAAATAAAAATAAACATAAAAAATATTAAATACTTCTCTAAATATATAAACTTTGAATCGTAAATAGTACCACTTAAATATTTTTTCTTTTGTCTTGTAATAACAACAGATGAAGTATTTCTTAACTTTTACCACATTAAAATTCGTTAGAGAGAAATTTCCTGTCTTTATAAATAATTTTCAGAGAAAATAAGTGAGGATTTTTCTTATTAAAAGGTAAGGGGACAATCTTCTAAATTAATTGAAGGAATTAATAAGTACCTGAATTATTTTGCTTGAGAGTGAGACACCATTCATTCTTCTTAAAATTTAAGTAACCAAAAAAAGACATTGGTCAGTTGTTTGGATGGAGGGATGGGTTGGACAAATTTTATTTATAAGATAAAATGAAATGAGATAAAATAGAGTGAGATTTCTTTTTTGTTTTATTTATTTTAATATTTATTTAATAATTTTATAAGTACTATTGAAATTATAAAAAACTGTTATATATATTGAAATTTATTATAATAAGAATAAATATATAAATATAATTAAATTTATTTATTAGCATTTTATTCATTTATTCAAATAAGAAAAAAATCTATTTTCATTTCTTCATCTTATATTCCTATCCATCCAAGATAACATATTTTTCCAATCTTATTTTTTTCCTATTTATTTCATTTCTATTTATTTTCTTTTTTTTTAATCTCACCATCCGGTAAAGAGAAAAATTCCGGGACACATGAAATAAGAAATTCTATCTTTTTTCACGCTACCAATTTTTTATATTATAAAACTTATTATGATAACATATTTGAAAAGAAAAAGTATGAAAGAGAATTAACTTTGGAAAATGGGACTGCTGTTTGGAAAATCTTTCATAATTTTTGTAGGGAATAAGGTTGTAAATAGACAACATGATGTTAATAGATTGTGGTGGGTACTCGTCGGAAGGAACCTTTGTTTGTATTGCAATTTGTAATGGGTAATAGGATTGATGAAGTTAGCTACTATTTGGTTTTTAGTTGGTGATGGTTAAATTTTTGTTTGATTAATTTTTTTAAAAAAATTATGATTAAATAAAATTTTGATTTTCTCAGATCATATAAAGAATCAATATGAATTTTTAAATTTTTTTATTTTTATAATTTTATTTTCTTAACCACGTACTAAACAGATACGTAACTTGCGAATTCAATAATTCAACTAATTCTCTTAAGTTTGAGATTAAAAAATCTTGAGGTGAGCCAATATCCGAATTCAAATTAACTAGTTAAAAAAATTATTTCCATTTGCATTCACAAATCCTCAACCTCACGCTGTTATATATTCCTTCAAAAATTCCAACCACTCAAAAGCACTTATAACTAGTCCTTTCGTGTTTCTAGCAAATAAAGCACTTTTATCAATTTTCGTGTACATTTTTCTTTTTCTTTTGGTGATTTATATCCGAGGCATGACATAAATTATTTGTATCCAAGAGCACTCACATGCTCAGATCAGTTTACTTATTAACATGAAAGTATATATATTATGGGAAAATGCCACACCCATCCATGTTTAGGTGAAAACGAAAGTGATTACAGTAATCACTTTTGGATGGACTTTAGTCTTCTATTTCTACAAAACATTCACTAATCAGCTTAAAATTCTGGTTACTTATGAAGGATGTTCAAAAAAGTGAGCATAAAAATAGTAATTATGGACCTCATAATATTTGAATCCATTCGTTTATAAATATTACTTTATGATATATTTAGGGTTTAAAAATTACTACTTATACTGTGCAAAGCATTTTTATTTTAATAATTAAAATAATTTAATTTGTAGTTTAATAAAAAACAGTTTTCTTTTAGCTTTTGATAAACACATAAAAATCATGAGAATATGTCAAACTACTCGACAAAACTTACAACCTAACCTATATTAGGTCTTGACCAAATTACATTAATTTATTAAATAAACCAGATTTAAATTTTTTGATAGCATATTTAATTAAATATGCTTTAGGTTGTTCAAAAAATATTTTAAGGAATATTTAAGTCAATGCAGTATATATAATATAATAATAAAGTATTATTGTAATTATTTTTATATAAAAATGTATATAATATTTTGATATTCTATATTTAATCCATTTAAATGCATAAATTTGTTGTTTTATGTATATAAGAATCTTGTCAATTTATATATTCAAATGTATATTTATAAATTTATTTAATAAGTATTACTTAAAATAGACTTTCCAAAAAAAAGACTTTCAAATAAACTTTTAAGATAAATTAGATTTTTGAAAAGGCTAATCTAGACATCAAAATGATCTATATTAAGTAATTAATAAATTAATTAAACTTAGAACTGTATTATTGAAATACAGGTTAAGCCAAACCTAATAAAACCTAGTTTATGTTGAAAATATTATTTCTTAATTTAAAATTTAAATTATTATATTATATCAACCTTTTAACGTGCAAAACATTTTATTTTACACCTTGATTTTTATTAGAATGTGTAATCCTTACGTGTTGTTAAAATAACGTTCTAATGTTTCACGTTCATTATTTTTCGGGCAGTTTTTATTTTCTTTCAATTACTCAAACAACGTGGCTTAAATATTTATATTTTTTTCCCCGGAAACTAGCTCAGCTCTATTACTATAAACAGAGGGCTGAGAGAGAATTATAAATATATAAAACCGTGCTCTCGTTTCTATTATTATTAAATTTTTTTAGTTATGTTCATTTGATTCAGGGATTTTTAGCTGCACACGACCGGTCTAACGAGTTGACATATCTTGAGAGGGAAACGCATTGAAATTCATATTTAGTGGAAGCGTTTTCTCTTTAAAGATAGTGTTTTACATGCTTCAACGTAGACTACTCTAAACTCATTACTCTTTGTATTTAATTTAAAATAGTTATTAATTTCTTTATTTTTGTTTTTATGAAGTATCCATTACATGATATTATTCTTCTTAATTTATTTAAGTTTATCTCTTTATTTTTTTTATCAGTTTAACCCAACATATTTCTAATCCATGTCAATTATAAATGTACTTTCCATCGAGTGTATATAACACAGACAGAATTCAAAAAATATAAATGTACCTTCTTTGGGGCTTTCGGTGTATCATTATTATGTGATCACTTGGGGGGAAAAGAATTAAGAAAAATTGGATCCAACATTAAGGAATTCAATACAGATAATCCATTAAAGTGTATATAATAGTAAAAATTGAAGTAATTTGCATAAAATATTAGGTTCAAATCTTAATGCCTTTCATGCACCAAAAACTCTTAATGCTTTCCTTGGTAAAAAAAAAACAACGATAAAGGGAAAGTCGAATGGGCAATAGCATCAGCAAGGAATATAAATAGGATAGCACATTGACCCAAAAAGAAAAGAAAAAGATAGCTAGTAATTGGATCATCCCCATTGTAGAGTCATAAATATCGTTCTTCAACATCACAAAATAGAGACGAACTAAAACTCTTATTTTTGTTCCTTTCCACCTTAAAACAAAAAAAAAAACACACGAATTGTATTTGGTTTGTTTAAATTTAAAATTAAGTAATTTTAAAAAATATTTATTTATAATTTATTTTCAAGTTATTATTGTGACACCCAATTAATAAAAATACGGAGAAATTTTTTCTAATTTTTAACGAATCAATCCGGGCACGCGGAAACCCCAAACGCATATAGGTAGAATGTATAATTCGATAACGTAATATATTTACTGTTAATAACATATCATCGAGGATCAAAACAACTATTAATCCTCCAGTGAGGTTATCAACCACCTATTTCAACTATATAAAAATATATAACATATGTATCAAGAGTGTCGGCCAAGACGATACTAATACTCATCCGCTATGCATATATATATATATATATATATATATATATATATATATATAGGTCTCCAAGACCAAACGACTCCAACCGAGCAATTACCAAGCATCGCATCGGTCCACATTCATTGAAAAATAACAATAACTTAGGGGTGAGCATATGTATATATTAAATGATAGGTACCGAACTGGATTTAACATCATTTACTAATCCATTATCCAGTTCCACACAATCAATAATTCATTATAAATATTACCACACACTGTCATTCAATACAATTACATTATCTCAACATAATCAACCACAATCATCATTTACTATAACACTACTAAAAAAACCCTAAACAGCTACCTCAAATTAGCGACCACCTACTGCCGTCGCTAACTAGCGACCGGGTTAGCGACCGCCATAAATAAAGAGCGACCAAAAAAGTTGTAGCGACGAATTTAGCGACCCCAACAGGATACGGTCGCTACCAATTATGAACACCGTCGCTAATACGGTCGCTATAACTCAGATCCTTCTTTTTTGATTTCCCTCCTTGGTTTTTTGTTGGCGCCAAACATTAGCGACGGCTAAATGGCGTCGCTAGGTTTTGATCTAGTGACGGAGTAGTACTACCGTCGCTAATATTCATGAGATTAGTGACGGATCTATTGTGCCGTCGCTAATATCTTCGTCTTCCCTCCATTTCTTTGTTTTAAGAAGGGAAGTTAGTGACGGTACGAAGGCCCCGTCGCTACATTTTAGGAAATTAGTGACGGGTTTTCTGGCCGTGGCTAATATTTAGGAGATTAGTGACGGATATATTGTGCTGTCGCTAATATTTTTGTCTTCCCTCTATTTCTTTGTTTTAAGAAGGGAAGTTAGTGACGGTACGAAGGCCCCGTCGCTAAATTTTAGGAGATTAGTGACGGGTTCTCTGGCCGTGGCTAATATTCAGGAGATTAGTGACGGGATTTGTGTTCCGTCGCTATGATTTTCGTCTTCCCTCCATCTTTTTACTTTTAAGAAGGGAAGGTAGTGACGGTAGGGTGACCCCGTTACTACTTTTGAGGAGATTAGTGACGGATTTGTCGTACCGTCGCTAAAGGTTAAAGATTAGTGACTTCGTTAGTGACGGATGTTTACCGTCGCTAAGTTTTTAATCTAACTCCACAGCTTCCCCCTTCCTATCATTTGCCCTAACTCGACAGCTTCCTCTCTCAGCCCTGCCGTCTCCCTCTCCCTCAATCTCTGTTGCCTCCGTCTTCCACTCCCACTCCCTCCGTCCCTTCCTCCCATCCGGCTCCCTCCCTCCGTCCCTGCCTCCCCTCTGACTCCCTTACTCTGTCCCTCCCCTCCTTCCGTCCCTCCCCTCCACCCCTCGCTCCCTCCGTCCCTGCCTCCCCTGCCTCCCCTCCATCCCCTGCCTTCCCTTCGGCTCCCTCCCTTCCACTCAGTTTCTCTCTCTCACGAACCACCATCTTTCTCCGGTTCACTCACTCGAGAGGTTTGAAGCTTCCTCCACTCAAAGGTTGGCTCTGGTGGCTCTGGTGGCTCCTCCCTGTCTCCTTCAAGGTATGTTCCATATTGTATTTGATAGTAGATTACCTGTTAGCTTGGTTAATTTGTTGATTTCTTGCTGTGTTGCTTGACATTAAAGTTGTTTGGTAATAACAGTACTGTTGTAGTGTGTGTGTGTATTGTTTGTAGAAGAAACCTTCCAAAAAAACATAGACTAAAATCTGAAGATTCAAAATAAAGCAGGGATGAAAAACAAATGAACATTAACCTGTTGTTTTAGTGGGTAGAATAGGCTGATTATTAATTTGTGATTATATACTAAGAACATAATGATGCTGAAGCATGCAACATTCATCAATATGCGTCTGACATTCTTGCCAAAAATGATATCATATCGAAAAGCTGATGTTCAAGTCATGAAAAGCACAATCCAATATCAAAGATTCTATGTGTTGATCTCTCCTTCCTGTGAATTCGTAAAATTGGTTTTGTTTGGTTTGTAGGTGAACAATGTGTGATGCTTGGGTAATTTTGGTTGATGGAAACAAAAGGGAAATTGTACTGATTGATGAATTGCCTGTGTATCATAGTTAGTTTTAATCATAGCCTTGTGATGTTCTTCAGTTTCTACTGAAATACTAGTTTAAATCAAGGATGTAAATTCTTTGAGGAATCTACTAATTAAATCACTAGCACAGTAATGATTCTGCTATAATCCCTTTCCTTTTGCCTGGTTCATTTTGTTGTACCGATTCTGCTATAATTTTAGGAACACTGTTGGCTTACTGGATTTGTAATTTCTGGATGTATAAAACTTGAGCTATTTAATTTGTAATTTTTGGATTTGATCTTAAAATTTAGTAATTTGAGTTGTTAATGTCATTGTTCAAATGTTCTAAAATGGATTAAGGAGAGTAGTGGTAACCTGTATAACCTTTAAAGTATGAAATTATTTATGCTAAACAATTGTGTTTTTAAATTATGGTTTTGTTAACCCTAACACTGACTTCGAATCACTCAAAGTATAAATTGTTTGATATGATTAATGTAAGTATTCTATGACAAAATAAGTGAAATAAATTCAGGGGGTCCAATAAAAGATTACCACTTTGAGTGATTTTGTTCTTAACACCGAGGTTAACAAAACCCTTTAATTATCAAAGAAGAAAATGAAAAACAAAAATTATTCAGGAAATAATCTGTTAGAATGCAATCATATTCATCGAAATTTGGTTTATAGGGTATCATGTTTTATTTGTAAATAAAATAATCTGAAACCATAATCTATTTTTTTTATATTATAGTTAAATAAATCTAATTCGTTTTAATATTAACCATTAAAAAATAATCTAAGCTATACACAAGTGGAGTGGGTACTTTCCGTCAATTCGATAGGAAGGATTTTGAAATTGATCATATCAGTTATGCTTCACATTTCTTCTTCTATTCTTGCCCTTTACTTTGCCCATATATGGATATGAATATTTGATTTGGACATAACACATTTACCACCTTAAGAATAGTTTTCTTTTTCTTTTCAAGGCGCTTGCATTATCTTCACTCACATCATTTTATATAACCATTTAGAGTAAATATTGATAAAGGTTACCTCATTGAAAATGAAATTCATGACAATGATGACCAATATTCATGGTGAGATTTTTTTTCTTTTCTGATTAATATGATCTCACAAAAATCTAGACTGAATATTTACCATTAAAAAAAAAAGTTAAAGTTACTCCCTCATTTGTCGTTCCAATTACTAATTAAATACATTATCAAAAATATAAAGTATCTACTGGGGAAGGGAGGGAGTGGAGAATTTATTTGCAAGTTCTCCATTATCTCTTTTTCATTTTTTGAAAACTAATCACTTTTTTTTAATTGGAAAGCTAGCAAAAAAACATTTCTAAAATAAGTTAAGGTCGTGCTAATACGCTTCTTTAATACATTACTTAAATAATGAAAAAAAATATATTAATATTTATGCTAAGAGTATATTGATAACAAGTACTTGTAAAGTTTATATTTTATTAACTAATATTTTTTAAATAGTAATTACCTTTTTGTTAATAAATTAGGCCAAAAATGCACTACACTAAAAAAATCCTACCATTATTCAAGTAAGATCTTGAGTCATGCACCCTTATCAATTAAATTGGACTTAATTAATCGAAGCCTCATATATTTGTGTATTTTTTTATCTTTTTATTATAATTTATTGTTTACATAATATAATAAAATATAAAGTTCAAGGACCTTATTTAGCTAATTACAAATACATTTTAGGTCAACTTAAATGAATCAATTATTTATATTTTGATTTAAAATAATAAAACAAGAAGCACAAACTTGGGGCTTCAACCATTTTGATTTTTAACATACCGTACACGTCATGCCAACTAACACACTACATATATGTCATAACTATGAAAATCGATCCTCTCATCTTAAAATTTCACTCAATAAGGTAATTTATAAATTTTGTATTTTGCTCTCTTTATAAATATTAAATAAGTAGGTCCCATAAAAATCAATAAAAAAAGAAATAGATACAAAATTTACACATGATCTATCTACTAAAAGGATCCCTCCCCTTCTAACCAAACAGTAATAGATTTCTTTGGTTGGTTGTTGTGTCAATTAAATTGAGGTTGAACTAATAATTTGTTTTGTTGATTCAATAGAAATTTAACTTTATCAAATGACATATAAAATCAATATTTACCATTAACTTTTTTATTTCTATAACTTTATTTTCAATTTGATTATCCAACAAGTTCCGAAAAATTTACATTTACTTCTATAGATCAATTGGCTGAAAAATCCTTTGAGTGTTTTTCATTTTATTGGAGGCTAATAAGAAGAATACCACTTTCACGAAGATTAAATTCCGCATTAAATTTTTTTATAAAAAAACGTAGTTCTAATTAGCTCAAGCTAGGAAAAATATTAGCTAGCCCCAGAACATCATTCTGAATTAATTGTGGTGAGTAGATATCATATTATATTTTTTCTCCTAAATTCTTATCCATTTCTAAATTTTATATTATTAATTCTTACATTTAAGTACACTGCTATTGACTACTATGCATGACACAAGATACTAGTAATAATAAATGCAGTAAGAACGATCAATATTAGTGTTATAGTGTGACAGTGACGACTCTGTATGTCTGACAAAAAATAGGTACAGCTTCAATATCATTAATGATGTAACTGAAAATAGCTTAGATAGGACTTTTGTAATAAGAAGCTGGAAGGAAACCATTCTCAGTTATCTCTTTTTTAGTAAGTTGTAAAGCTAAAAGTTATTACATTCTTATCTATTACATCTTTAGAAACCTCATTATGGAAACCAGTTGAATGTTGGGAACTTTGATTAACACTGTTAATA
The DNA here is from genome assembly GCA_037962975.1 of Clitoria ternatea. Lineage (NCBI taxonomy): Eukaryota > Viridiplantae > Streptophyta > Magnoliopsida > Fabales > Fabaceae > Clitoria > Clitoria ternatea. The sequence goes on along the minus strand of CM075672.1, from coordinate 248,772,012 downwards.
ATCAACTTTGTCATGCAGACCAATACACTTTGCGCGTGGTTTGTGTTTGGCTCTCATCAGCTTTGTCTCCATCGTTATCTCTCTTTCGACGGTAATCCCCTAACGCTAACTTTCTGCCTATGTGTTTGTATGTGTGGAAGTGTATGTATGTTGATTGTTGTTTGTTAGTGGAGAGCAGAGCTCATTAGGCAGTGATTTTGTGTACTGAGAACATGATTTTTTATGCATGTGTAATGTTGTTTGTTAGTGGAGAGCAGAGCTCATTAGGCATTGGTTTTGTGTGCTGATAACATGATTTACGATGCATGTGTAATGTTGTTTGTTAGTGGAGAGCAGAGCTCATTAGGACTTGGTTTTGTGTGTTGATAACATGATTTAGGACTTAATACCTCTCAATATCACATACAATGCGTAGCATATATAATTATCAATACTGGCAAGTTTTCTGTATGTAACAGGCCGTTTCTAATTTTGGGAAATGTCTAGTTTACAGGGGAGACTCTGCCAAAATTTCGGCAGGCTCCCTTTCTCAGGGGGAACTAAAAAGATGAAAGTCAACGTTAATAATGTAGGGTTTAGTCGTGTGTGTCCCCATTAGATTCCCATTCAAGTTTCAAAACAACCGGTTGATGTACCGTGTTGTGTTGGATCTTGAATTGTCCCGGTTGGACAGTTTGGTATGAATTTGTAACCTGTAGGGCGTAACCCATCAATGTTGTATGTGGTCTATCTGGAGACGTTGAATGAATGTTCATTTGAAATTTCGGCTATGGTATTTCGTATTGTCCCCAGGGTGCATGTCTGCGTGTGGAGTTTCATACCGTACGTATCTCTGTGTACTCGGGGACCAATGCGAAATGCTGCCGAAATTTCAAATGAACATTCGTTCAACTCAAGATAGACCGCATACAATTATGGGATGGGTTACGGATGGTTGCATATTCATCCCGAATGGGATAGGGCCCCACCAATTTGCAACCTCAAAGAGATAGAAAGTGATTCACAACCGATAGTCAAATAAAATTACAATAATTTAAAGTAACAGAAATCGTGCTTGTTAGATATTGTAAATGGAGGTACCGGCAAATCGGCGATGGATGTACAACCGACTAGATCGTAATCGGCGAGTGACTGAGGAGTTTATGATGGGGCTGTTGGAGTTCATTCCGTTCGCTACGGCAAACACGCCTGGATTTGAAGTGACTCAGAAGATCCGTTGTCCGTGCTCAAGGTGCAAATGCATGAGTTTTGAATACGCGGATGATGTCATGTGCCACCTAACTGAGAAAGGGTTCATGGAAACATACCACTGCTGGTACAACCATGGTGAGCAGTTACCGCGTAGACCGTCAGACGTAACCGTGCAACAGTCTTACTACGAGGTTGGAGGAAACAGGGATACGTACAACAACATAGAACAAATGGTGATGGATCATGTTGGACCCTCCACCGGGCGTATGCTGGAACATAATGACCAAGCAGGTCATGGGGACTCTGACAATGTAGAGGAGGATCCTAATCCGGAGGTGAAGAGATTTTATGATTTGTTGGCGGCGGCTCAGACTCCATTGTGGGACGGGTGCAACAGTCACACTGAGTTATCCGCCTCCCTAGCTGCTTTAAGCATAAAGGCAGATTATAATCTTTCTGGAGGTTGTTTTGATAGGATGGTCAGTCTGATGGGTTCCACCATGCCTAGTAATCACAGAATGCCAGCAAACCTGTACCGTGCTAAGAAACAAGTGGCAAACTTAGGGCTGGGTTGTGTGAAGATAGAGTGTTGTGTTGGTGGATGTATGCTGTTCAGAAATGAGTTTGCAGACGAGGGTGTCACAAAATGTCTGCATTGTAATGAGGAACGCTACAAGACCGTTAAAAGGAGAGGGAAGGTAACCCGGACGGCCAGGAAGAAAATGTGGTACTTCCCTATAACACCGCGTCTTCAACGCCTGTATGCCTCATTGTCCACGGCAAAACACATGCGTTGGCATGCTCTGAACTGAACACAAGAGGGGTTTCTTTGCCATCCTTCCGACGGGAAAGCATGGAAGTGTTTGGATGAGCTATATCCGGACTTTTCTGGCGAGTCGCGAAATGTAAGACTTGGATTATGTACTGATGGGTTTAACCCTTTCGGTCAATACGGAAGGGCTTACTCTTGTTGGCCAGTCATCCTGACCCCATACAATCTACCGCCTGATATGTGTATGAAGAGGGAGGTCATGTTTCTATCTATACTGGTTCCAGGACCCAAAAATCCAAAGGCGAACATAGACGTGTTTTTGCAACCGTTGGTTGAAGAGTTATCACAGTTATGGGATGTCGGGGTAATGACATACGATGTGTCTTTGAAGAACAACTTTATGATGCGTGCTGTTTTGATGTGGACTATTAACGACTTCCCGGCCTATGGTATGCTTTCTGGATGGTCCACGTCTGGGAAGCTTGCTTGCCCTGTATGCATGGAACATACCGGGGGGGAATCACTCCCTGTTAGTGGCAAGACAAGTTTCTTTGACTGTTATAGAAAGTTTCTACCGTTGGATCACCCGTTTAGGAGGAACAAAACCGCTTTTAAGAAGAATAAGGTTGTTAATGAACCTCCACCCCGTAGGTTATCTGGTGCACGGGTTTGGCAGAGGGTCGAAGAGTATCCTTACATCTGGGACAAGAGTGTTAAGGAGTTTGCGGGTTACGGTAAGGAGCACCACTGGGTGAAGCAGAGTGTGTTGTGGGATTTGCCATATTGGAAAGACTTGTTGTTAAGACATAACATTGATGTGATGCACACTGAACGTAATGTTTTCATGAATATTTTTGACACTGTTATGGACATCAAAGGGAGAACAAAGGACAACGAGAAGAGTCGTCTAGACCTTCCGATTTGGTGTTCTAGGAAGGAGTTGGAGTTGAGGGATGCGGGACGTGGAAGAATGTTTAAACCCCATGCAAAATATGCTTTAACTAGACCACAACAGATTGCTGTGTGCATTTGGATGAATGGGTTGACCCTGCCTGACGGATTCGCTTCTAACTTGAGTAGATGTGTCGACGTGAAGGAGGGCAGGGTGTTTGGCATGAAAAGTCATGATTGCCATGTGTTTATGCAACAACTACTCCCGTACGCGTTTCATGCCTTACCGAAGCCTATTTGGAAACCGTTAGTGGAGTTGAGTCACTTCTTTAAGGAGTTGACGGCTACTTCGTTGACTGTGGAGAAACTTGTGAAGATGGAAGAAACTATCCCGGTATTGATTTGTAAGTTGGAGCAGATTTTCCCACCAAGTTTTTTTGACTCCATGGAGCATTTGCCTATCCATCTACCGTACGAGGCCTTGGTTGGTGGCCCAGTGCAGTATCGTTGGATGTATCCATTCGAAAGGTGAATGCTTGGTGAACTCTTTAATTTACTTGCAAATCGTGCTTATAATAGCATTTTCTAACTTAACACCATGTTGTTAATGATGTTGAAGATTCTTACGCTCTTTAAAAGATAAAGTGTCGAACAAAGCCTGCGTTGAAGCTTCAATTTGTGAGGCATACTTAGTCGAAGAAATGACAACCTTTGCTTCTTTCTATTTTCCAACAGAGATAGAAACTAGAATGAGTAGAATTCCCCGCAATCTTGGGGTAGCCAGCCGCACAGGGTTTGATGAACAAACGTCGATTTTCAACTATCCTGGTCACCCGGGGGGCAGGCTCACAAAATGTTACATTGATGAGAAAGATCGAAAGGCGGCTCACTTGTACATTCTTCTCAATTGCCCAGAAGTGGAACCCTTTATTGAGTAAGTCATAGAAGTTATATTATACATTCTTAACGTAGCTTTTATATTAAACTTATTTGTTTCTTTCAATAGCTTATACACAGATATGCTAAAACTTGAGCAAAATGATTTAACTGATGACCAAATTCATAGTGAGGTGTCATCCAAGTTCGTTGGTTGGTTCGCGCAACATGTAAGACCCGTATTCCAAGTGTTTTTAAGCCTATTTGCTTCTAACTCCCGTCAATATGGTAACAATGACCTACTTCTTATGTTGTACATAGATACAAGACCCTAACAACCATATTGAAGATTCTTTACTCCAAGCCCTTTCTTGGGGGCCGGTGAAGACTGTTAAAAAATGGCCTATTTACTACGTAAATGGCTACAAGTTTAATATTCTTCAATGGAGTGAAGGGATGCGCACCCATAACTACGGGGTTTGTGTTAAAGGCACCGCCGGTCAGTTGGAAGAAGACTTTTATGGAGTGCTGACGGAGATTGTTGAAGTTTCATTCTCTGGACGACTAAGAAGAGATATTGTTCTATTCAAATGTGATTGGTTCGACAACACAATCGGTGTTGGAACAAAGGTTGACAACAACTACGGCTTAGTTGAGGTCAAGAAGAATGGTAGATATAAAGGGTTTGATCCCTTCATTTTTGCCCAACAAGCTGAGCAGGTTTATTACACCGACTTCCCGGGAGGACATCGGGACTGGTATGCAGTAATCAAGGCCAAGGCCCGAAGTCAGATCACTGACAATGTCTCCGAGGAGGTTGATGACGCTTATCAGCTTGCACCACACGAGCTCAACGATGCCTCTTTGTTGTTCAACATTGATCCAGTCATAATGGATGAGACACTCGCCACTACGGGGGGTGAACACATTGACAAAGACCTTGTCTCTCGATCAAAACGGTCTAGGGCTGATTTGGATACTGATGAACTTGTTCAAACAGATTACCACAGTGACACTGAAACTGAGGGGGAATTTGAAACTGAAACAGACACAGAGTATGTAGTTGTTAAACATATATACATAGGTTTATATATATCCTGAGACTAACCTTTTTTGTTCATTATTTTATCCACAGATGACGGGACGTCGACTGCCCTTCAGTAGGGGTGGTGGGTCCAGGACCCCGGCTTCCCGTCTGGGGACTCCTACCCCAGGGCAGGAGACCACTCCATCACCACCACAGCGGACCACTCCATCACCACTACAGCAGACCACTCCATCACCACTACAGCAGACCACTCCATCACCACCACCACAGCAGACCACCCCATCACCCCCACAGCTGACCACCCCAGAGCAGACTCCTGGAGTTGGTGGCTTGGAGGACCATGGCCATCAGGCGACCCCACCTCCGGCATCCCCTCTGCCCATGTTGGTACCCGTGCCGGCCGGAGATGAGTAAGTGACTAAACCTCAAATACTTTTATGTTATTTGTATGACACTTTATATTAAACTTTAGTAGAAAGACTTGTTGGTTTATTGGATGTTACTTTAATTAGTACTTGTATAGATTGAATTGTACTGGGCACTCTTCTGTTTGTAACAGGGTAACTATGTAAACTTGGAAATGTTACATTTACAGGGGAGACTCTGCCGAAATTTTGGGTGTCTCCCTAGATTGTGTATTGTTTTACTCCGAACATAATTGTTGTCATTACAGCTTTGTTGATAGTAGTCGCACTACCAAAGCGATTACTAAGGTTTTGAAGGCCCAGTGGGATGGTCCATATATATCTTGGACAGATGCTGGGAAGGTTGTGCAAGATAGGTGGTTTGACACCTTCTCGGTAAGTTCCTAGCTCATTTATTGTGACTTGATTTGTAAAATAGACCTGTTATTAATTTTGATTTCTCAATTCATTTTACAGCGTGATTACCAGTGGACGGAGGGTATGATTGATGAGATTAGGAAGGTCTTTGCCACAAAGACCTCCAAAATCATCAAGAGTACCCTTTGGAAGGTGAGGGACAAGGGTGAGCGCCCTCGTTGGATCCCGGAGGACCATTGGGATGGGATGGTCCAGAAGTGGGGCGGGGTCCCATTCCAGCAGGCGAGTGCTCGGAATAGGGCCAACAGAGCCGTCGATGCTGCAGCCTCGGTTTACACTGGGGGTAGCATTTCAACCCTCGAGCACAAGAAAAGATTTGTAAGTATATTTATGTTAAACATTTCTATTATCATTCGTCTTACATGTTTACAAATAATAATCTCAATGTTTTTTGTCCACCACAGGAGCAGAGGGAGCACCGGGAGCCTTCTTTGTTTGAGGTCATGCAAATGACCAAGAAGAACAAAGCCGGTGCATGGGTAAACCAGAAGACTACGGAGCTAGCGGTATTTACTTTTAACTGACATATGCTTATAATTTACAAATCAACTTACTAATCCTATCGTTGTTTTTGAATTTACAGGAGGCGCATCAGGCCAGGAGGGCCGAGAAGGAGGCGGACCTGGTGGCTTCCACTCCTGAAGGGGAGGTTCCTCCCACCCTATCTTGTTCTGACGACAACGCCATCTATATGGAGGCTGTTGGCGGTGTGAACAAGAAAGGGAGGGTGTTTGGATTGGGTGGCGTCGGCACGCAGCTGGCGAAAAAGGGGAAGACCCCTTCCTCTTCGTCTTCCTCTGGTCTTCCGACTGAGGTCGTTCAGGTAATTCAAAACCTGAACGATGAGCTACAGGAGGAGCGACGTCAGAGGCAGTTGCTGTTGGAGCGGCACGAGGCGGACCGACAGAAGGCCGAGGCGGACCGACAGCGGGCCGAGGAGCAGCACGCCGAGACTCGTCGGCAACTTGCTCAGCAGCAGGAGCTACTGATGCAGTTGATGGCGAGGCTACCTCCCCCCACTTCCCAGGCGCCCCCACCACCACCCCAGGATCCCCCACCACCTTGATTGTAGTTCTTTTATTTATACACATTGTATATTTGATTTTTAGTTATGTTATATTTTCATTCAGTATTTAGTTTGTCATTCTTTATTTATTATGTCAATATTTAATGGTAATTACATTCAAATCACAAAGCCTTTCTACCTATCATTAATAATTCAACCTATTTCATAAATTAATTTAATCTATTATTTTGTTTTTAATAATAATTCATTACTTCAAAAAAATTATTTTAATTTAATTATAAAATTTTATCAGCCAATACAAAATACAAAATATTAAGATATTTTTAAAGCTAAATTAACAAAACCAGTCAATATTGGATCAATTTTAAAAAAATTTAAAAATTCTCGTTAGCGACGGTACCCGTCCGTCGCTGACTTATTAACACTAGCGACGGACGTTGTGGTTGCTACCTGACAACCACTAGCGACGGGAAGCCTTGGTCGCTACATCGCAACCACTAGCGACGGACGTTGTGGTCGCGACCTGACAACCACTAGCGACGGGACGCCTTGGTCGCTACATCGCAACCACTAGCGACGGAAAGGTGTGGTCGCTACCTGACAACCACTAGCGACGGAATGTATTGGTCGCTGTATCACTACCTCTAGCGACGGCACGGGGTGGTCGCTGGTGTCTATTAGTAGCGACGGGGTCCCGAGGTCGCTGTATGGCAACACTTAGCGACGGCAGCAGTTATTGGGGCAGGGACGATTTTAGCGACGGCCTTACGCCGTCAATAAGTTAGCGACGGCATGTATGTGGTCGCTGATGTGTTTTCGACGAGGGTTTTAGCGACGCCCACTTTCCCGTCTGTGACGCCGTCGCTAATTGTTTTAGCGACGGGAATTCCATTGATTAGCGACCAATTCTGTCCGTCGCTAACAGTTGTTTTTTTAGTGGTGTAAGTTGTCCCATAGCGTTCAAAATCACAATATTCATATGTATATGCATATGAATGCGGATCCGACTCTAATGATGGGAATTACACAATAATAGTATATCTTAGCTCCCAGCTGATTCGACTGTTTTATAGGTACCAAATCGCTCTTGCCCATAATGTAACACCAGTCACTCTCAATGACAGCGGCAACTCAACTTGGTGTTACGGGCCGGCCTTGAGTCCAACCCGAAGGCGGCTTGTGGAATCCAAAGAAACCACCACAGGGTCTGTGTCTTACCATCAGGCCACCCTCCCATCTGGGCCGACATCACAGGCCCCTACAATCCTGTGTGTGTCTGAATGTAAATGCTATGTCAAATAATTACCAATCATCAATAGACCACCCGATTACCATCATCAGGGGCTACCACTGGGTGACCATCACCAAGGGTTTCATCTCAACAGAGCAACAAGCATAGCATGAAGCAACATAAATCATCAATTCACTATCAACAAAATCATTAATTTTCATATCATCATAACAACATATATGAATGACACCGATACATTAATTCATACTAGAAACAATTATCCAAAAGAGGATATAGCACAATCAATAAACACACAATCACAATCAATTCATAAATTAACATATATCCTCTCATTCGTTCATAATCTATGCATTTAAAATATAATATCCCCTACCTAGAATCCTCGATTCTTGAAGCTCAAGCGCTCCTCGATCGCTCTGAGTTAATCACCAATTTCTGGTTTCCAAAGCCAAAAATCCATAAATTAACAATAATTATTTTTAATTGTCTACACGTTATTTTAAAATCACAATTTTGACGATCAAATAACCAACCCTTATAATTTCAACAATTCTAATAAATTTTAATGGTTATTATTTTAATATCCTCGACTATTACTCGTTGAACTCACAATTAAATATTATATATATATATATTTCATAATTCTATATTTTATAACGACATTCTTATTTAATAAATATACTTCATTTGTTACCAAAATAACACCAAGGTACAAAAGTCTTCTAAAATACTTTTTGTCTAGTTACTTCAAAAAATTCAAATTATAATATATAATATATTTATAACTAAAAAAATTCATTTAAATAAATTAAATATTACATAATAATTTAATTACTTTTAACTAGATTATACCCCTTTTATATAAAATTTCCATTTTCTCATAGAATATTATTTTCTTGCTTAAAATTCTTAAATCATGTAAAAACTTTCTAAAATTTTATCATTTAAGTATTCATATAAAATTATCCAATGAACTTTACTTAATTTAATTAATCCATGGTTAACTTATAAAAATTCAAAATTACTAAAGTTTACTAGTCAAAATTTTAATATAAAATTTCAACCTTGAAAGACTTCTTAATTAGTTTAAATTTTTATAAAACTTCTTTAAATTAAATTCCCACAAGAATTTATTTATAAAATCCAACCTTATATTTTATACTCAAAAATTAATATTAAAAATTCAGCCCTTTGATTTTTCTAAAGAACTCCATTTTTAACACCACCAGATTATTTTGCGTTTAACACATGTTCTCGTTAGCTTTTAACATCACCATAATTTTTATTTTGCCAAACATAACCTCTTAATTGAAAATTTTTAAAACTAAATCAAGTAATATAATAAGTATATATTTTACCTTCATTACAATTTAGTTTTATCATAATTAATATCAATTAATTTATTTGTTTAGCATTTTGAAGGCCTTAAAAAATGCTACAATGCAACCAAGGGAAAAATTCCAGCAACATTGATTACTACTTTAAAATCATTTCTTAGCTGAATATTTTGTCTAAAACCATAAGAAATACCATACACACTACTTAGTCATGGGATAGTACATGCAAATACATTTTGAAAGTATCAATATCATGATCACTCACCATCATGCCACATGCCTCAAATGACCATCATCAATTGCTAAAATTTTGAGTAAGAAATTGGAAGAGGCAAGAACCAAGAACTAAAAATAGAAGAGCTTACCTTGGTGGCTAAAATGGTGGCCACGGGAAAGAGAATGGAGCAAGGTGGCTATGGTGGCTTAAATGATGGTGGAGTGAATTAATTAGAAAAAAAATGAAGGGACTGTCTTGTTGAGAATTAATAAAGTGGAACAAGAATTTAGAATTGGTGAGATAGTGATGAGATTGAGAAATAAAGAGGAAGTGGCGTTCAAAAATTTGAAACAGAAAGGAAAAACATTGTGTAATATATATACATGGCATGTCACATTATGTTATGGTAACATGACATGGATGATAATATGTGATGGTGTTTTGGAAGAGAAGAAATGAGTTGTTAAAATCAGAATTCAATTGAAAAGGGATTAGTGTTGAATTCTGGCCGTAAGTGAGCATGAAATAGAATGGAAGATGTTTAAGGGAATATATGCTTCATTATGAGTTTGTTAGCATTAAATGCTAAGTGATGGCAGCTGGAGGGTGAGGTGGCTACGTGAAGGGGTTGGCCTCTCTTGGAGGCAACACCTGTCCCAAGAGGTGGCGGGTGGTGGTGATTGACTGGAAACCGGTGGCCAGAAAATTAATTGTTACCCAATGATTTTAGGTGTGCAGGATTTTTAGAAACCGGAAATGAAAAGCGTTAAAAACAAATATAGAATAATTCGTGGGGGGAAATCTCAAAAAGTGTCCAACACCAAACTTGTAGATCTTCTTTTTTCCTTCGATTGGATATATCATTTGCGATGATCCAATATTGGTAGCCCGAGTTATGACCGAAACGAGACAGGATGCTCTAATCGTTCCTGAATCAGGTAGGGCTGTAAAGATAAATTTATAGTTATTTTTCCTTTGAGAATTGGCCTTTATGCCCTTCATAAGACTTGTAGAGTTTTCAATAAGGATCCATGACAAAAAGAATGAAGTGATTCTCATTCCAGAAGAGGGTGATATGCCTATTTTTCTGGAACCAATCAGCATAGTAACTTGATGAGCAGAGGTTGGCAAAGATTCTAAAAAATGCACCAATCTGGGAGGATTTAGCTTTCGACGTATTCAGGAAAAATGTAGATAATTTTGTTACGGAGATTTTGACACTAAGTTTTCATGAATCAAAGGTCGTATGAGAGAGTTATGAATTTTTGAATGAATCATGCCCAGAGTAAAAACGTGAATAACATGGTTTTAAAATGAATTTACTTAATTCTTGAATTTGGGCATGACAGAGTAGGAATTTGGAATCGAGACTAGAAATTAGGGTTAAAGATCTCTTTGAAACAAAGTGAACGAGACCAGAATCATTCCAGTCAAGCATTGTTTGGAAAAGTTAGGTCCGAAATACCAAAGATGCGCAAGAGAGGAACAAGCTACTCAGCCTAATAAGTTATTTTCCAAAATTTTCAAACTTAGATGTTACAATTATGATATAAATAAGAATATAAATATAACCAGGTAGATTTTATTTAAATTATTAATATTAAAAATATGTACGAATTTATTATTTTTATTTTTATTGAACAGAACATACCGTCCACGCCCACTCTTGGTTGATATACCATATTATAGATAATGAGGGAGCTTGTCCAGATGGACATGATACCAAACCTTTCAACAATATATGGACACATTGGGTATGTTTGGTTTGTAGTTGGGGAAACAGAGTCGGGGAAATGGAAAAATTTAAGGGTTGATATTGATCCTTTACGCCGTTTGAAACAGTCAAAGCTCCGTTTGACCGTAAGATTTATTTTTGGGGTTGGTCAAATCGTCACATCGTCATCGACAAAATTTGTCAAGTACCTAACAATCACATAATTATTATCATACAATAGACCCCACTATAAATACCTTCTTTGAAAACCATAAAGGTAGACATTAATTACGTATTTATTCTTTGATTCATGATACCGTCCTATTTGCTTAGAGATTACTCTTCGACTTAAGCATCAAATGTGCTATTTGTTTAGAGATTACTCTTCGACTTAAGCATCAAAGGTGCTTTACGAAATCCATCTCCTTTGTTCCCATTATAACATTTGTGCAGGTGTCCATAAATTCAAAAGATACATAATCCAAATTGCATCATAAGACACTGTCCTATACTAATAAGATCATAACAAATAAATAAGTATTTTTGTTTGATATATTCTATAGTTTATTATTTTCATTTCTCATAGTAAATTTATACAACCGTACACAATATTATAAGATAAAAAATAAAATTATTAAAAATTACATTGGATTTTTCTAAAAAAATATAAGAAATTATATTAATATTAATTTGAAATAGTTTTCTTTATAAAAAGACTAATTTAATCATTTAACAATTTCAATTAGGTACTCCAAGTTTTAGTTTTTCAAAGGTTGAGTTTAAATATTTGTATTAACCAACATTGGTCATTTATGTTAGTAAAATTTCACAGAAACAAAATAACAAAAATTATCAAATAAAAGAATAAAATATCTTATTCTTGCTTTCCCCTTCTTGCTCTCTCTCTTCAAGCGGCGACCATATCCTGTTGTATATCTGTTAAGTTTTGCGACGGAAACCTACAAAAAGAACTAACTTGATATATTATATCTAGTGTTTGCGTTTTACTTCATGAGTTGAGAAAACTTAAATATATTAACTTTGGGTTAGGTTTAAACTATAAAATAGTTTTATTTTCTTAAAATAAAATTAAAAAAATTCACCCTTTAATTGTATTTTCTTTTTGCCCCCTCCCTTCCTGCATATGATATTCATATACTGAATGAGTCGAAAAGATAAGAAGAAATAATAAAAAAGGAAAGTGATGGAGACGAGGTGCAAGAGCACTAAAAAGGAATATAAATAGGATAGCAACATAATAGAATGAAAAATAGATCCCCATACGTAACCCCAACCTCCTTTGATTCTCAACCAACTCCATCCACATACACACTTCTTCATCATGGCACAACGCCAACCATCATTCACGGTTCGCCTCAACTCCCTAGTAGCACAAACCCGCCTCGGCAAACACTTCAAGCTCCTCGACCGCAACACCACCTTCACCACCGAGCTCCGCGCCGGCACCGCCACCTTCCTCACCATGGCTTACATCCTCGCCGTCAACGCCACCATCATCGCCAACTCCGGCGGAACCTGCACCGTCTCCGATTGCATCCCGCTATGCTCCGACCCAAACATCACTCTCTCAAAATGCCCGACCCATCTCCTTATCCGTCCCGACATCTCATGCAAGTACCCGCCCGTCAACCCGGGTTACGCGGCGTGTGTCGAACGAACGCGCCGCGACCTCATCGTCGCCACCGCCGCATCGTCCCTCATAGGATGCACCATAATGGGCGTGTTCGCCAACCTTCCTCTAGCCCTTGCACCGGGCATGGGCGCCAATGCTTATTTTGCTTATTCAGTTGTCGGGTTTCACGGGTCGGGTACCGTACCATATAAAACCGCATTAACGGCTATTTTCTTAGAAGGGTTAATTTTCCTCTTAATCTCAGCCGTTGGATTTCGCGCCAAACTCGCCCAACTCGTTCCCAAACCCGTCCGAGTTTCCTCCTCTGCTGGAATCGGTCTCTTCTTAGCCTTCATTGGGCTTCAGTCCAACGAAGGTATTGGGCTGATCGGTTACAGCCCATCAACACTACTCACACTCGGAGGATGTCCAAGAAAAGATTTAGCGGCGTTAGGTCCCGTTATAGCAACAGTTAACGGAAGCGTTAGTTTAGTCCCGAATGGAACAATATCGGAAAAAATTTTATGTTTGGGGAACCGTATGGAGAGTCCAACGTTATGGCTCGGTTTGGTTGGGTTTGTTATCATTGCGTATTGCTTGATGAAAAATGTAAAAGGTGCTATGATATACGGCATCGTTTTTGTCACCGTGATTTCGTGGGTTAGGAGAACGCCTGTTACGGTGTTCCCTGGTACCGAATTAGGTGATTCCGAATTTCAGTATTTCAAAAAGGTTGTTGATGTACACATGATTAAAACCACAGCGGGTGCGTTGAGTTTTAAAGGAATGAGTAAAGGTGCATTTTGGGAGGCGTTGTTGACGTTTTTATACGTTGATATATTGGACACAACGGGTACATTATATTCAATGGCTAGATTTGCGGGGTTTGCTGATCTGAACGGTGATTTTGAGGGTCAATATTTTGCGTTTATGGCAGACGCGTCATCCATTGTGGTGGGGTCACTTTTGGGCACGTCACCTGTGACAACATATATTGAATCATCTGCAGGAATACGCGAAGGTGGACGAACAGGACTAATGGCGTTAACTGTGGCGGGGTATTTTTTCTTGGCATTCTTTTTTACGCCGTTGTTAGCGTCAATTCCGCCATGGGCTATTGGGCCACCCTTGATTTTGGTGGGTGTGATGATGATGAAATGTGTGGTGGATATTAATTGGGATGATATCAGGGAAGCTATACCTGCTTTTGTCACCATCTTGTTGATGCCCTTCACGTATTCTATAGCCTATGGCTTAGTAGGGGGTATTGGGACTTACCTTGTGTTGCATGCTGAGGAGTTGGTCACAAAATATGTGATTAAGAAGGAAATGTCAAATGCAAACCAAGGAGATCATGATAAGGCAATTCAGGTGTAGAGAGGATCTTCATAATTAATTATATTGTTAGCAAAAAATAAATTGATTAGGTGTTGAAAGTTGCACTTTTTTTTATCAAGCATTCCAGTTTCTTTTAGGTTCACTTACATATATTGGTTTTGGACACTCGTGAATTAGAAATTTTGGGAGACTAGGATGTTCATAGGTCTTATTTGTAGGAAAATTTGGGACAAATAAATGATAATAATGTTGTGATTATGAATTTATGTATAAAGTAAAGAATCATAAATGAGAAACATTCTGAGAGGATCACATATAACTAGATGGGAAGAAAATCTGTTCTCTCTTATCAACCAAATTACACAGAACACCACAACAGTGACGATTCCTACCCACAGGTCACATTTTTTTGCATGCTTTCCTCTCTCTCTCTTTTTTTTAAATTTATCTTTCTAATTTACAGTTCTGGCATTGCAAGCATTATCCCCATTGATTATGTAATGTATATATATATATATATATATATATATATATATATATATATATATATATATATATATATATATATATATATATATAACATCTAGACTATATGAAGTTTTGAAGTTATTTTCGTCATTTCATTACCAAATTTTTAAAGGGGTGGTGTAAGGAAACTTTTCTGTAGGTCCAAAATCTGTGGTCCAGTCTACTACTGGTCATTTCATCACCAAAATTAAAGAAAAATATGATCATTTTTTGGGGGATTCTTTTCAGTCTTTTTGTGGAAAAAAAATCATTTATATTTAATGATTGTCATTTCAAAAGTACCTCTCAACTTAATACTCCGTATGTTATTGCATCTATAAATCACATTCATGTTGCTGCATAATGCATTATCGTTGTTAACTTCATCATCAAAACTAATTTTATTACCTGTATCATATCTTTATAAAAAATAGTAAATCGTTAAATATATAAACCCAATAATTCAAGGAAAAGCTAATCAACCGTGGAATAAGTAAATATCATTTGAAAATGGATAAAAATAAAAGACATAATATAAGAAAAATCAAATAAATAATGATTCACTACAAAAGGACTTTTTTAGTGAGCATGTCATAGTAAATTACCTCCTTTTTTTAAAAGAAAAATTATAAAAATTAATAATAAATAATATTAATAACCATATATAAGAAAATTAAAATATTTTGATATTAAAAAATGAATTTTCAAATTGTGATAATATTTTTAAAATTAATAGTTTTAATTAATTTAAATATATTAAAAACCATAAAGAAATTGGTGGTTTTAATTAATACTTGAATAAATTAAATTAATATTAGCATAAAACTAACACTGATTAGTATTAACATCATTCCCAGTAATGCCGCAAGATCAGACATGAGGCCAATTGCTTCAGTGTCTTGGTATGCAACAAATGGTTCAACATACTTCTGCTCCACAATTTGTTAAGATTCAATCTCGTTCCAATTATTATTAACCTCATCAATCCAACACTGCACTGGTGGCTTATGTTGCAGAAATTTTTAATCCAGTTTCTGGATTGCTGATTCTAGTGATTTTCAATCACCTCTACTTTCACTTAATCGGTTATTGTAAGTTGCAGCCATCACTAAAAGAACTTATGAGTATTAGGAAGCTTGCTTAAGATAACCATGTGTGTGTGTTTATATATATATATATATATATTTTGAGTTTCATCCACATTAATGATTTTGTCAAATCTCAAAGGTCCAATAGTGTCCAACTATATGTCATCCCCAACTTCTTGTTGTCAAGGACAATCTCTTCTGCTACCATTGACCCTTCTCTTACACCAGCTATTCACAATGTTTTACTTTCTTAACTTGTAATTAGACACTTAGAGTATACACTTTGGCATAATAGTCTTGGTCATTCTCATTCTACTGTTCTTAATAATGCATTAAAGTTGTGTAATATCTCCAATATCAGTAAAACACTCTCTGATTTTTACGTTGCATGCTATCAAGGTAAAACTTACACATTACATGCTCATGCTTCTACATATGATAATCCCTTATAGCTGGTATTTTGACCTTTGGGGCCCTACCCCAATATGGTTTCATCATGTTGTTATTACTTCTCCATTGTGAATTCTTGTACATGTTTCATCAATTCAAGTTGCTTGTTGAAAAATTAGTTTCACAAACCAATCAAGTATGTTCAAACAGACCAAGGATGGAGAATTTCGCCCCTTTACTAAGTTTCTTGATGAACATCGTATCACTCACGAGGTTATATGTATCAAATGGTAATCAATTCTATTTCTTAACATAATTTGAGGTACATATAGTTATTAGCAGAGAAAGTCTCGAAGACCAAAAAAAAAGAAAAATACAATATTTACAACTAATCTTGTGTAATAATCCCTTGAATACAGAGATTCCAATAATTACAGTAGATTAGTAAATCAGAATTCTAAAGAATCAGTAATTGCATTGACTCACACCAATACTCCCCATCATGGAAGTTTTTACTGGAGACCACCTTTGTGAGTATATCCGCCAATTGGTCTTCCGACTTGACAAAAGAAAATTGATGATTTTCTCCTCAAGGTTATGTTTGATGAAATGCCTATCAACTTCCACATACTTTGTATGGTCATTTAGGATAGGATTACGAGATATGTCAATTGCAAATAAGTTCATTTCTGAACTAGGCTCAAACCAATATCTGTCATCAACGTTAGAAGCCATAGAAGCTCAAATAGACCTTTAGCTATATATACCTCTAAATTCAGGGATGTTCATAAATTGGATTGAATCAGTTTTAAAGCAAAAAATCATCTAATCCGATCATAAAATTATAATGCAATTTGGATTGGATATGTGAAAATAAGTTTTCATATTCAATTTAATACGATCTGATAAAATACGATAAAATATGACTATGATAAGTTTATTTATAAATAAATTAAATTATATATATAAATAAAAGTTCGGTTTAGATTGAATTAGATCAGTTTCAAAACATAAATCTAAAATCTAATCCGATTCAATATGTAAATTTTTTTTATTTTTATGGTTTTCGGTTAGTTCAGTTTTAATTTTTTTTTTCTCTCAATTGTTTTTGATCAGTTTACGATTTGCATTGCATAGGATGAATTTATAAATATCATGTTGCTACCTTTTTCTTTTTGCTTCTCCATGTAACTCGTAAAATAACCTAAGGGGGATTTCCTGTCCAATCCGTTCCCTTTATGAGTGGGTACTTGGTCTGAGTATTCCCTAAGTTTGTGGTTCTGAATAATTGGAGTATCTGTTGGGAAAGAAATATTCCTCTTTGAGATCTTGACACCTCTATTCCCAAAAAAAAATACTTACGTCCCCCAAGTTCTTAATCTCAAATTCATTTAACAATTTCCTGTATAATCTTGAAATTTCCTCTGCATCACAATCAAGGTTGTCATTTTTCCTTCTTGGTGCTTTAAGAAGAGACTGCGACCTGCATTGCTTTCATGATAACCATATTTTCTCATGGCCAAATTCAATCGACCAAACCACGATTGTTTCAATCCATATAAAGCTCTCTTTAGCTTACGCACAACCTTGGTTCTTGATTAGGTTGTGTAGCCAGGTGGAATATCAATGTAGACTTCTTCAAGGCTGCCATGGAGGAAAGCACTCTTCACATCAAGTTGGAGTAATGGCCGGTCCAACTTTGCTGCAAGAAATAATAAAACTCTAATTGTATTTAGTTTAGTTACTACTGAGAAAGTTTCTAAATAATCTTCGCCATATGTTTGTGTAAACCCCTTCGCTACAAGCCTTATCTTATATCTCTTAATTGATCCATAAACCTTATATTTTATTGAAAACACCCTTTTGCACCTTACTATTTTTTTCCCTTCTGGTAGTGGGTCAACTTCCATGTATTATTCTTGTTTAAAGCCTCCAACTCTTCTTGTATTGCCCTTGTCCATCTTGTATCTGCTAGAGCTTCAGTTTGGGATGTGGCAAGATGACGAAGTTTGTGTAAAAGTCTTAAGGGGCTTAGCTACGTTTTGAGTTTAGCAATAGGATACTTAGACTTTCTCTCTTCTTCATCAGGAGAACATCTCCAAAATAGGCTGATTTTTCCGCATGGTCATATTTGAAGTAAGAGATGTAGGTTCAAGCCTTGTCTCCCCATTTCAAGTCTTTTTTAAGTATTTTTTTTGGAACTATTAGGCCGATGAGGCCTATTAGGTTTTTTTTTTTTGGATGCAACAGGTTTTTCTTCTTTCTTTGTATTTCTTTACTCTTGGATGAGGCCTATTAGGTTGAGGTATTTCTTTTTTCTCTGTTTTTTTTTTACTTTTGTGTTTTTGTTATTGTTTTAACTTTCTTTTTGTTTTGTTAGCTAATCTGACAATGAAATAAGCCTTTTTTTTTCATTTTTTTCTCGTGTTTGATGTACATAAAATAAAAATCATCCATTTTCTTTTAATGTGTTATTCCTTTTTTAATTTGTGATCTTTTTATTAAATATACTAAAAAAGCTAGAAAATATATTTCTAATTCAATCTTGTAATTCGGGTTTCCTGTTTTAGAATTTAAATCATAAAAACAAAATCTTTTTTCATTTTAAAAAATTATACAATAATTTTATAACGGTGACATGTAAAATATTTTACCTACACCAACGTTATAAGGTCGTGAAGGTTGATACATGTACGAAATGCTCCGTCTTATATTTTTTCTTTTACATAAAACCTCTTTTTTATTAAAAGAAATCCAAAAAAATACAATAGGATCTCTTTTAGAATATATGAAAGGAAAAATATATTTTCTTCAAGTTAAGTCAAAATTTTAAATTTCTTTTTAAAAATAATTTCTAAAAAAATAAAAAATTAATTTTTAAAATTTATGTCCAAATCCAAGAACTACGTAACCTAATTTCCTAACATACCCAGAAATATATAGGAGTACAAATAATTTCTATTGGGCCTACTTTCCTTTAACAAATTTTTGTTAGTTGTCGTTTGTCTTGATCAACTTTAAAATTGCTACGATTTAGTTTGTGACACTTTTATTGTGATAAGTATTAATTTAGACTAGACGTCTTGTTAATCTTGTCATATTTATAACCTCTCTACCATTTGTCAAAATAAAGTTTTTCTCACAACCAAATTAATTTGGATGAGACATCTTGTTAAATTTTAGACGTATTCGATTTGCGATTATAATTTAGATGAGACATTCTGTTAACCGCATTTCGAAATTTCTTTTTTTACATTCAATTGCTTTTGTTTTTAAAAGAGGTTAAATCAATTTATGGGCTATTTAAAAGACATATGATCAATTTAAGGTAATTGTCTTATGATGGATAATATGGGATAGGAATACCTTCCTCACTTAACCAGTGTTTTAACAAAAAAATTTCTGATATTTCCTTTTAATAAATACTCGTGGTGACTCCATTTTTTTGAAAGAACTCAAACTTTCCTTTCATGGTCAGTCTCCCACCGCGATTTCGGTCGCCACACAAATATTAATGAATGATGGTGGAGTGATTAAGACTTAATGAAGTCACTTAGGCATAGTAGAGTCATTATGTGTTAATGAATAATTAAGGCACAGTGGAATTTGCAAAGAAAGCTCATGTATTATAAATCCATTAAGCCTATAAATATGAACCTGAAATCAACTTGAGCTTTGAGTAAATTTTATATTATCTCCTTTGTGTGAGGTTTCTTAATTCTTGAGTAAAGAACTAAGTTTGATCTTGTTAAAGTGACTTATCTTGTGGTGATTTAAATCGATTGATCAAAGAAACGTGTAGGGATCAAATCAATCTTATCATATTTATTTATAGTGATTAACTTATGACTTATCACTCACATTTTCTTCTATTTCTTGAATGTATGTCAATATTTTTCTCTAACCCCTTATGTTAAGGTCACTCTTTAGTAATTCCAGCTTTTGTAACTCTATGCTCTTCACTTATGGTTCTTGCTCTTCTATCTTTTCTCCTCCAAAACATATTCCTCATCTTTTACCTCAACTTTTTCTTCAAACTTAACTAATCTAATCCAAATTATAGAAATACTACTAAATTTATATTAATTTTCTTGTTTTATTTTTATATATATAAGCTCTCTCCTACATGATGCATTATATTGAATTAATAAAATACTACAAAATATCAAATAGTTAATTAAATAGGATAAACTAAAACAGTAAAAGTATTAATACTCTATAATATCTTAACAATATCAATAAATGTTGAACTTATGAAGTATTTCTATTTTAGTTGATAAAATTGATTCTGTTTGAAATAAAAATTTAAATTATTCTATTTATAAGGTAAAATTAATCGAATCACAAAGACTAATAAAATTAATTAATTGGTAGTTATATGTTTTTTGATTTCATAAAAAAATAATATGATATTCTAAGAATTTACCCATACAAAATTAATATGTTTGATGATAGTGAAGATAATATCTCTTATTTAATTATTTTGGTGATCAATTCCTTAAATAATTTATTACTTATGATTAATAAGAAAACATCAATAAATGTTTCATAGAAAATTAGAAAATGTAATATAACTTTTAAAAAAGATAAAAAAAACTTTAAAATTTTGCCTTATAATAAAAATCAAAGGGTATGTTAAAAATATAAAAAAATCAAAATTATTGATTCAATCTAAACCACATTTGATTAAATTGGATTTGATAAGATGTTACTTTTGAACAAAACTAGACCAAACTGCGTGCTAATAATTTGATTAGTTTTGATGATGTTCGGTCTCAAAATTGATCAAATAAGAATATTGTTAAATAAAACATATTTATCATTGAATGTAGGTGTAATCCAAATATTCACCTTAAAAAATGAGACACTTAGCTTAAAACCAAAGAGAAATATAGAACCATAAAAATTTGGTTAAGTGAAAACATTTTGTGTAATTTAGTAATCATTTAATACTTTATTAACTGATTTCATTCTAAAGGAATCTATTTTTTATTTGATTCTCTTAAAATTTGACACGTATAACCATAATTGGAGATGGTATATAATATAACTCAATCGTCAAACTTATTTAATTAATACTTTATTATATGTTATAAAACGAATTAAATTTCACTAGAAAAAAGGAATTAAATTTCAAAACTTAAATCAATATATCTCCTGGTCTCTCTATACATAAGAGTCAAAAAGTAATTCATATAAAGTTTTTTCTTTCTTGATAACCTCTTACATATATTAAATTCTATTAATCTAACTTTTAAATTATTTTTTATTAATTTAATTAAGTTTATCAATTTTCATAAATTTTTAAAATACCCAATAATTCCAATACTCGTGGAATATAATATCTCTCATTTCTTTTAGTGAAGCTTTCTATTCTTTCATCATGTATTCTTATATGATCTTTTGATAAAAAGAGTGGGCATGCACCAACAAACTAATAAGAAAAATAAATCACACAGGAAACGCCATATTCGTAATTGGACTAATCATTATGCTTACATTTTACTGGAGTGGTAGCAGCACGGGGACAAACAGGTAGTGGGGTATTAGTTAGCCATGATAACCCTTCTGGATAACATTTTCTTCTTTTACAAAAAATTATACGTGAACATTGTTCATAACATGTCAACTGTTATCTTCTTCAAGACTTGATATTTGCATAAAGACTATGATATGTACTTCTACCATTAGAATAACTCCTTTACATATCCATTTATATAGATACAATTGCATGGTTAGACATCAAAAAATTAATTAATATCACACATGTATGTATATATATAGACTCAGCCTCAACTATTGGTGCTGCCATTGACCAACACAATAAGCCAAAAACTGATACTACAACAGACTTAATATTAGTCTCATACAAGACACTAATGGCTTGAAGCGGATGCTATATATATAGCATCTGTTGTAGAAAAACCTTTATAGCATCCTTTGGAACCAGCACAAATCCTTTGACAATATTCTCTACAACCACCACAGTACCCTCTACAACATATCCTCAACAATCACCATAATATCCTCTAACTTCCATTTCAAGTACGAAACTAATGGATCTCATGGAGGCAACCAACGAAAACTACAAACACAACAAGCTTGGAAACCAAGGCATATCAAATTCAAATGCAAGACATAAACAAGAAACAGAAGAGCGCCGAAAAGTCTCCCCCGAAGAACCAACAAGAGACAAAATACCCACAAAGCAAACACCACCGACTTGGATAATGGATGAGGAAGAAAATTTGGTTTCAAAGTTCACAAATCTACCCAACAAGTTTCATTGAACTCTCATCCTTGACCTTCCATTTGCTCCTTCTCAAGCAAATTATGCAATATCTGTATGTTGTTCCATTGAAAATATCCAAAACTTTGCATGATCGATGCAAATTTCAAAAAATTGATGCTACGTATCATCGGTCAGGCTTCACCAACGTTAATTAGCAACATCTCTTCTTTTTTGTCTTCTGAATAAAATGTAGCGTCAGTTTGACGGACGCTGGTGTCATTTCATCAAATGTAAATAGTGTCAATATCAACACTAGCATCATGGTGTTATGCACGCTTATTCTTGTGGTGTGTAGTTTTACAATCCTACCATAAATGCAAACCAAATTAAGGATAGATTAATAAAAAAAATCAGCGGTAAATTAGCTTTATGAAAGAAACTTATAAACATTTTAAAGAATATTAATATTTTTTTGAAGGATCTTTTACCATTTACTGTAATTTCTTTCGAGATAAAATTTATCAAAACTTAAAGCAGAAACATGCAAACACAACTGCTTACATCATAGTAGAAATTGCACGATCTTAATTTCTTAATGATATAGCTTTCTTTCTTGTCACACCTTGCACGCTTAACCAACATGTTGTACCGACATCATTATATGTGTGTATATATTCGGGATTTGCATGCATTCATATCTAATATTCCAACGCTTGATGGGTTTAATTATGGTGAGCAATTAATAGTAGTGTGAGCAAACTGAGTCGAATAGATAATATACTCGTTCAGTTTTAATTATTTATTTGGTTGTCGAGAGAAAACAATAAGAAAGAAATCAATATGAACAATATGAAAAAAAATGTTTTTAAGTTGATTAGATCAATATTGTGAAAACTGTTAGTTTATTATAAAGGTACGAGAGAAAAAAGTTTTAAAGTTATCTATATACCTTTATATTATAAGGATATTTGAGCCTAAAATATAATCTTACATGAATAGGGGTTGGTCAAAGTGGTAAATAGTTTAGTATCGTTTAAATAAGATCTCTTAACTTTAAGATCTTGTGTATGTAAAAAATTTTATTGGGAGTCTCACCTGTTATATTTAGGTACATGACGTGGGACGGACATGATTGTTTCCAAAAGGAATACTTATGGGAAACAAAAAAAAGAAGAGAATCTTACCCATTACCTAAAAATTTATATGTTAATATATTTATAATATTTATTTTTTAATTAAAGATTAATTCTATTATATTTCTAAAAAGAAAAAAAGCAAACAATTTAAGGAAATATCTTTCTAAAAATAGTAAATATAAATAACTAAAAATTAGGGCTTAAACACGGCTCGTGCTCATTTAAGCACGACTGTATTCAAATACGATGGAAGTTTTCAAAAACAAAAGAGCGACCCATAGCTGACCTCACAGCTCATTCTCTCATTCTCTCTCAACCCTAATCCCTCTTTTCTCTCTAATATTACACATGTTCTACTCCTCTCCCTTCTCAAGGATAGATTCTCAAGGTTATAATGCTTTATTACTCTTCTATCTCCATTACTAAAGATTGCTCTATTTTTAGGAACTTTGCTATTTATAGGTGTCACAACTTGGATCGCACAGAGAGGTCGACTGTAAAGAGAAAATTCAAAATCCTTTCAGAAAATGGAGTCATCGTCAATATTTATTTAAATTTAAAATATCGGGAAAACATTTGCTAAGACACTCGTAATGAAAACAAGATTCTAAATTTAGGAGTCAAATTAGAGGTGGGAAGGTATTAGCACCTCACGTTGTTCGCCATAAGACGATTACCCCAAATTGATCGTGCATATTTTAAATAGCCTAAAAATTGATTTAACCTCTTTTTAAAAAAAAACAATTGAACAACACAAACAAAGAAAAAAGATGAGGTTAACAAGACGTCTTGTCCAAATTAATCTTATTGCAAAAATCTTAATTTTTGGGCAAACAAAAGAGAGGCTGTAAACTTGACAAGATTAACAAGACGTTATGTCTAAATTAATCTTATCGCAATAAAAAATAGTTCCTCAATTTATATAGTAACAACTTTAAAATCGATCAAGATAAATAACGGTAAACAACAATTTATTAAAAAGAAAACGGGTCCAATAGGAATTGATTCTACCCTCACATATTCCCAAGTACGTCAGGAAATCATGCTTATATAGTTCTTTATCGACATTTAAAATTGATTTTTCTTAGACTTAGAAATGATTTTTGTTATTTTTTTGGAAGTTTTGATTTTATTTGAAGAAATGATATTTTTTGAATTTTTTATACTTTCATTTGAAAAAGGTTTTTTTAAAAAAAAAATTGAAAAGGAGTTATAGTATGTTTTTGGATTTTTCATTGTTTCAGAAGAAACTTTACTAAGATGAGTTGATATAAATTATTCAAAAAAGATGTTTTTATTTTATGTTTTTAAGAAAATATTTTATGCAGAAAGAAAACATAAGATAGAATACTCTATATGTGTATCAACCTTCACAATCTCATAATATTGGTACAGGCGAAGTACATTGCACAACGTTATAAGATTGTATAATCCATTTAATAGAAAAGATGTTTCATTTTTATGATTTTAATTCCTAAAGGGGAACCCTATGTTTCAAACATGAAAAAGTATTTTTAGGATTTTTCAGGATAATTAATTGGGAACACAAATTAATAATAAAAAGAAACACAACAAGAAAGGGTAATTTTCTATTTACGTCAAGTATAAAAAGGAGAATATTTAAAAAGGAAGAGAGATCACAAAATGGGGGTGTAGGAAGATAGTGGTAGTCGCGATTTTGATGAGTTTCTTCTCCTCTTTTCTTCTTTTTTGTTGTTTTGGTTTAGGTGATGGTGGTTATGGCTTTGGGGTTTCAGGTTAGTGGTTGTGGTGGCTTGGGTGGTGGTGGCCCGGGGTGAGTGGTGGTGGTTTCGGGATGGGGTTTTGGTGAGGGTGTTAGGTTGTTGAAGGCTAATACAGGTTGGGGTTTGGGCGAGGATGGTGGTGTCGTAGTGGAGGGTTCTGGTGGTGGTGGTGGTTCGCGGTGGTGACTACGGGTCGGTGGTTTCTGGGTGGTGATAGAAGGTGATGGATGTGGTGTGGTGATGTGTGGTGGTGAGGTTTGATGAAGATAGAGGAAGAAAAAGCTTTGTTTTTGTTGTATTCTTACTCTTTTCTATTTTTTGGTTAGTGTTTCTGCAAGTTCTAGTTGTAAATTATGGGTTGTGATTTTTTCTGATTGTGAGGCTCTCCCTATCTTTCATTATAAAAATTCAGATTGTATTGTAATCCTCCACTTAAGAACCAAGTGATGAAAATATGAATGGGAAACATAAATCCAGGTTTTGGGGCTGGTTGATGGGGATGTGAGTGAGGTGGTGGTAGAGTGTAGAATAAGGTTTTGGGGGGTTAGGGAGAGTGAAGGTCAGAAACCATAAGAAAAGGTGAGTGATGAGGCAGAGAGAAGAAGAAAAAAAATCAAATAAAAAATAAAACAAAAAAGAAAGACTTTTGATATTTCCATTTTTGTTCAAGAAAGAAAGAAAAATAGTAAATAAATAAACATTTATATATACATTTTATTTTATATATGAAAGAAAGAAAACCTGAAGTATTGTTTTTTTAAACTTTAATTTTCTTCTTTTTTGGTATTTTTTTAATTAAAAGGAAAAGAATTGTCTAGATAAAAAAGGTGTTTATAATAGGTTTTGGTTGATATTTGTTAAAGGATCAAGTTTAAACTATTTATTACATGATATATGCATGTTACGACCTTTAGGGAGTGTTAGCACTTAACTTTGCTGAGTAGAGCACATATTTCAGTGTACTGTGTGCGACTTGGCACGCGAAATGCTTATGTTTGTTTAAGAATAGGTCGTTTTCCATAAGAGTTTAGCAAACATGCATCGTGTTTCATCAAGTAAGAGTCGTGCTTCATGCATCTATTTTTTATGGTTTCCAGAACTAACACAGGTCGTGTTCATCTCTAAGAACGTTTGATTTGTAATGTTTCCAATTTCATTGCAAACTCATCAGAGACAAAGACAGGACGCAACTTGATCATCCATATGGCCTAGTAGCCAGGCAGGCCCTCCTTATATCATGCATGCTACATCATCACCTGTGAATTTTCTTAAGAAAATAGGCTCAAGAAAATCCACGAGTTTGGGATTGAGTCCAGTCCCTATGTCCACTAACAACACATAGAGAAATGTGGGATTTAAGCATATATTTTGCATATCTTTCAACAACTTGGTTGGGAGAGAGTCTTTTCCATCCAAACGCCTGCTCACTTAGAGCCTTAATTAGAGTTCATCTCTTCCACCAGAGTATACGTCAACCCTGAGGATGAGTGCTACATGGTATCTTACAAGCTTAACTAAGGATTTATTTCCACTCTCACTTAATTCAACATTGATATGGGTTTTGAGACAACAAAATAGGTGGGGATAAATTTATATCAGGGTGCCTTGGTTTATCCTTTTGAGTATTTGGCCGGGGAAGCTTAGAGTACCTTAGCCACCACCGTTTATAAGGCAATAATATCGAAAGCCTCTAGGCTTAGAGACCTATTATGAGGATGTTCTATAAGTGGTTGGCCACTAGTTTTTACGAGTGGAAAGAGAGCAACAATACAGTTTCCACGGACTATCTCTTCATGCTTTGGGTAGCACGTTAAGACATTTGGCTAAATGCTAGAGCATTTTTCATCCACTATAAGATGAGGGAGAAGACAAAGTAGGGGCATGTTCACATCGATTCTTTTACCCACCTAGCTAGGGTGAAGAGGGATTTGCACCCTAACTTAACTTAGGGAGTGTAACACCCATGTTTACATTGGATAAGGCTTATTGGATTAGCACTCACATGAAGGCAAAAAGTGATTAGAGAGGTATTGTGCTTCATCCATAGATCGCTTAACAGATTCATTGTAACATCCTAATCCTCAATAAATTAGGATAACTATATAAATAAATTAATGAATTGATTTAGTTAAAAATAATGAAATATTAAGGTTTAAATTATTACATCTAAGATAAATTAAAATTTATAGAAATGGGTAAAATTAATTTAGAGAAATTAAATGAGTTTGATCAAATATACTTTAGAAAGAAAATTAGAAATTTAAAACTTTTTTTCTAATTATTTTTTCTTTCCTTTCTTTCTTTTCATTTTTTCCTTTTCCACCGTTGCTCTTTCTCTCTACGTGCACCCATCTTCTTTTTCTCCTTGTTTCGTGCTTCTTTTTCTATAGTCATTATATCTTCCTTTTCCTTTATCATCAAGCTGTGATCTCATCTCCACCCCCACCAATCTTGTTTCTTATATTGCCAAGGTAGTGGGCTTTTTTATCTCCTCAATTCCCTTTGACATGCATTAGCTAAAATCTTTCCTTCTCTCTTTAGATGAACTATAATCTGCCATTGACTGTGATTGAAGCTTCTAAACCACCATTTTGCTAATTTAGAGCTTGAAAGGTATGAGTCAAAGCTATTCCTCCCCTCTTGTTGATTTTGGCCAAGAAACACATGAACCCATGGTCTCTAATTGTTGAATTTAGGTTGTTTTGAGGTTAGACAACATCTTAGAGGTTGTTTTGGAGACCATTGATCTAAGTTCTAAGTGCCAGAAATGCTTCAAAGATTCGCCAACAAGTGGGTAAGTCGAAACCTTCCCAAAACAAGTCGAATTAATGGTTTTGGCTTTGAAATGTATATATTATAACTTGTAGGTTGTTAGAGTAATTATTATTTTAGGAATTTTAAATAAGTGAAATTGATGTTTGGAGGTAATTCGACGTGGTACGACAAGCACTAGTATGTTTCGATGAGTTTTGACTATTTGAAAACATACCAAACTAATATTAGACTTCAGTTTCAACAATTAGTAGCTTTATAAATGGTTAAAATAATGATTATTTAATTTCAAGACTTTTGGATTAAAGGAATTAGTCATTCAGGAAGTGAGTTAGAAAGCTGGATCACCGAAAGGTACATTTTTACATACAAGGGGGTCTACTACTTGAGTAACGATTAGGAATTATTATTCCAAGATTTGATTTTATAAATTACATTAACTGAATAGTTAAATGTCTGAATATATATATATATATATATATATGTATATATATATATATGCATATATTCTTGTACAGTACGGCTGATGTGATTAATTACTTTGTGAACTGATGTTATCGATAATGACTTATTGAAATTATGAATTAGAGAGTGTTATTGATAACACTAAATGATAGTATATTGTTGAATATGGATTCAAATGTGAAATGCTTGCTAATCGAAGTAATGGTTGATAATGATTGATAATGTTGATGACATTTGATAGCTCTAGCATTCGATTTAATATGTGTATCAATTAATAGTTGATGCTTGAAGGAATATTGTGATTAAGTAGAGCTAGGCTATGATGTCGGTATTGAGATACATGTGTTATGATTCACATTTCATGTATTTTTGCTATATGAGAATGTCATTCTATAGCATTACGATTTATTGTGCAGTTCTTGAGGTACCCCCACCATTTTATAGCACTACAATTTGCTGTGTGGATTATCATTGACACTATAATTTTCCTATGGTGAAGTCGGATCCACGTTGCATGCTTTTATGCATTTAAAAAGAATATGATTTTCAAAGTCCATGGCATTCAAATATTGCATTTGAGAGTAGTGAGATATGCTTAGTTGCTAGAAGATTGGCAGAATTAGGGAGATGATTGGATGTAATCACTAGTAAGCCTTTGTGCTTAATTGATGTAAATGAACAAATGGTTTAATTGGTATATTGCATTATATATGTTGAATATTAATGTGCCTTGATGCAAGATTAAAATATACTAAGTACACATTGTATTTGAATTGAAACTATAAATATATCCCTAGTTACTGCTTTAAGTGGTATTCACCACTCAACTTATGGTTTTAGTGAGTTTTCAGGGGGGCGGTAATGCCACTTGGTGAATCTGGAGGATGGGAACAATGCCATAGTGGAAATGTACATATATACATGAATGTTTTCATGGTGATATGTTTTGGTAGTCTTGTGATGGTTTGATAATGTATATGGGTATTACCAATTAGCTTGGATATCTTGAAATATTTATGTTTGATGTGTAAATAGTGATATGGATGTGTATGCCTACTAGTTGTTAGGTATCTAATGCACCACTAGAGGCTTAACCATGATTTTATATGGTTTTGAGTATAAATTATGAAAGTGATGTCCAGGAATTGTCTTGTCTGATATAAATCCTTGGAATAAGTAGATTATGAACTGTGTGAATTAGCTAGTATGGTTTAATATCATTGAATGGTGATTAAGAATTATGATGAAGTCGTAATTATGTGATTTTAGTGAAAATAGGTTGAATTCAAGGAACTAAGGAGGTGATATTTTGGTTTGTGAGGTTTCAGAATCTCCAAAAGGTTGTATAGGTCATATACCTCAATTAAGATGTAAGTGCATTGCCTCGGATCAATTTGAATGTGGTTAGGATGATTTTGGAAGTCCAAATAACATCAAAATAGCCTATATGCATTATTTCACATAACTTACATGTTTTTTAAAATCTTTTAGTGTGGTCAAGCCCAACAGGTCATAATTGGTGCATAATCACTACCTATAAAATTTAGTTGCATTTAGAGATCATTTGGATAGACTTAGGGTATATAGAAGTTCATTTTTAGGCAAAATTTAGCATAATTCTAGTCTACTGCATTCTGCTACATAATATAAGTTTGTTGTTGTGTCTGTTTTTAAAAGTCAGTTGTTGTCTTTATGTTGAGTCTGTTGTTTTTTCTG
Source organism: Clitoria ternatea (assembly GCA_037962975.1). Classification (NCBI taxonomy): domain Eukaryota; kingdom Viridiplantae; phylum Streptophyta; class Magnoliopsida; order Fabales; family Fabaceae; genus Clitoria; species Clitoria ternatea. The sequence goes on along the minus strand of CM075672.1, from coordinate 248,741,823 downwards.
CTTTTTAAAGGTCTGTTGCTATTTTCATTTTAATTCTGCTACTATTTTTGTATTTTAAAGGTTCATGTTGTTGTCTGTTTTAAGTCTACTATTGTTGTTTTTAGTTAAAATTTGTTGTTGTCTCTATTTTTAAGGTTTATTGTTGTTTTCTTTTTAAGTTTGTTGTTGTTTTTGTATTTTAAAGTTGTTGTTGTCTTTGTTTTAAGTCTGTTATTGTTATTTTTGTTTAAAGTCTATTGTTGTGTCTATTTTTAAAAGTCTGTTGTTGTCTCTATTTTGAGTTTGTTGTTATTTCTGTTTTTAAAAGTTCATTGTTGTTTTTATTTTAAGCTTATTATTGTTTTTATATTTTAAAGGTAACTGTTGCTGTCTCTATTTTAAGTTTTTTGTTACTATTTTTGTTTAAAGTATGATGCTATGTCTGTTTGTAAAAGTGCGCTGCTATCTCTATTTTGAGTCTGTTATTGTTTCTGCTTTTAAAAGTTTATTGTTGTTTTCATTTTAAGTCTACTGCTGCTCTATTTTATTTTAAGTCTGTATGGTTGTACTTAATCACTAAAAGCAAAAGAAAAATTTGTAACTTGAATAAAATTATGTTTAAAAATAAATAAAATAGGGTGGAATGTTATATTCTTGCTCACCATGAGGACTTTGATCCGATAGACCCCGAGATTGATGATGAGGACCGACTAGTTGTAGATGAGGTAGATGATGAGTGTGAAGAGACCAAGGAGATGTAATAGCAGCCTCCTGAGGACTATAAGGATCACGAGTTAGTGGTCTTTATGACCATATTGATACTCAGATGCAAGCACAAAAGGCTTACACCACCATAAGTAAGATTCAACATTTGATTGACCTATTTTAGGCCCAGTTCCCTCCTTATTCAACTTGCCTTTCTTTTTTACTATTTTTTTTATTTTCACTATACATTTTAGATAGTGCCCATGATGGGTACTTTTTTTTTTGCTTTTCCACACTTTTGACAGTATTTCCTTTTTATTTTCATGTTTGTTTTTCCCGTTTCAAAGTGAGCTATTTCCCTTTTTAAGAACACTAGTATACATCTTAGGACTGTTAGGAACTTCATTTTTCTTTTTAGTTTGCTTTAGTTTGTCATATAGTCCTTTGCATGTTTAGGTCGCAGGTAAACTCTAGGTCCCCTTAGCTTAAAGCTTTAATCGAATTACATATTCTTTACGACTTTAAGTATCATGTGAGTCGTTCATTTAAGACACAACCCTTTTAAACTTACACAACTAAAAAAACCCCAAACAGCTACCTCAAATTAGCGACCACCACCTGCCGTCGCTAAATAGCGACCGTGTTAGCGACCGCCTGATGCCAAAAAGGACCAAAAAGGTATTAGCGACTAAATTAGCGACCGCGTATAATACGTGGTCGCTAATCCTTGTCACCACCGTCGCTAGAAGGGTCGCTATATTTTAACTCCACCATTTTTTCTTTCCCGCCCCGGTTTTCAGTTGGCGGCAAAAGGTTGCGACGGTGAACTCCCGTCGCTAATGTTCCCTCCAACTAAAGCGACGGTCAGTCCCCGTCGCTATGGTTTGTAATAGTGACGGAGGTACAATACCGTCGCTAATATTTTCACCTAGGCTCCAGCTATTTTTTCTGTTGAAGTTAGTGACGGGTAGTGACGGTTGGGCGATACCGTCGCAATGTTTAGGAGATTAGTGACGGAGTTATCCAACCGTCGCTAAATTTTAGGAGATTAGTGACGGTACGGTCTACCGTCGCTATGTTTTCGTCTTCGCTCTACTTAATTGAAAAATAATGGAAGGTAGTGACGGGGGTGTGTAACCGTCGCTACGATTCAGTATATTAGTGACGGACTCGTCCTCCCGTCGCTATGTATTTCACTTCCCTCCAATTTTTCCTTTTAATGATTGAAGTTAGTGACGGTGGGTTGAGGCCGTCGCTACGGTTCAGGGGATTAGGGACGGAGTTGGTTTACCGTCGCTAAGTGTTTAAAGGTAGTGACGTCTTTAGCGACGGCACTAACGCCGTCGCTAACGTTTAATGTTACTCGACAGCAGCCCCTTTCCCTCTCAGTTGCCCTAACTTTCCCCCCTCTCACCCTAACCTCTCCGTTCAACTCTCCCTCCCTCTCCTCACCTCCGTTCACCTCCTCCCTCCCTCCGTTCAGCTCTCCCTCCCTCTCCTCACCTCCGTTCACCCCCTCCCTCCCTCCGTTTACCTCTCCCTCCCTCTCCTGACCTCCGTGTTCCCCCTCCCTGTCTCCGTTCACCTCTCCCTCCCTCTCCTCCACCTCCACCAAACTTCCACCTGCACCGAAGCTCCACCTCCACTGAAGCTACTCCTCCACCGCCTCCGTGAGCCCCTCTCACAAAGCCTTCGCGGAAGCTCCACCTCCACCGCCTCCACCTCCGTCAGCCCCTCTCACAAACTGGTTAGTGAGCCCCTCATCCTTGTAGTTCAGTGGATATAATTTAAAATTTGCTTCTTCAGCTTTTTGGAAAGTTAGTCTTTACTTTGGGTGGATTTTTTCTTCTTTGCTTGTGTTTGAATTTTAGTTTCAGGGCATTTTTTGTATCCTTACATCTGTGTTTACCATCGTTGCTTATGTTTGAATTTTAGATTCAGAATGATTGTGTAGAAAGTATGATGATAATTTTATTTTTTCATAAACGCAAGCATGAGAACACCCAAGTCCTGCATACCAATTTACTTGCCAAAGAACAAAGATGTACAGAACCAATCAAGAAACTACCACATGCACATCTCCATTAAATTTGCTTGTGCTTAAAATTGATATGTAACATGAACATCAGTTCACTTTGAATATTACCTTGCACAGCTAGCAAAACAAACACACTACATAAGATTTCATCCTAGTTAAAATGAAAAATAGGATTCTAGTGAACATGAATTTACCTTTGAATAGCTCTTCGACGCTGAATATTGATATGTAATGTGAACTTCAATTCACTTTGAGAATCATTTAAGACAACTAGCAAAACAAACACACTGCATAAGATTTTTCTTTTTAGTAAAAATGAAACACAGGATTCAGTAAACATTAAAACTAAGATGATAGTTTTGATAAAACATAGGAAAATCATATTTCCTTGTTTTCATTGTTTCTTGCAGCAACTTTTGTGAAAATAAAAAAACAATATGATAATTTTATAATTAAAACTAAGATGACAGTTTTGTAATTAAAAGTAAAACCAGAAAAAAGATGAATATTCCAAATTTACCTTTTTCTGGATCTTCTTTGCCGAATAAAGAAGAATATCCCAGAAAAAAGAAGGGCTGATGCTGCTATGATCAAGGAAACAAACAGTTTCTTGGGCCGTTTTTTGTTGTCCTTTCCCCCTCCAATGGCTTCCTCTGTATATTCCTTTTGCTCCTCTAATACTTGAGACTCTTCTTTGCTCGCTTCATCTCCTTTCCCGTAGGCTTTTTCTTCTTCAATTTCGTGTATTGCATGACTTTCTGCTAGATCATTGTTTCTGCATTGTTGAACGGCAGGGTACTGTGGTTGTTGAGGCTCTTGCTGTTCAACTTCTTGGTTTGTTTCACCTTTGGTTGATTCTCGACCATCTATTTTAGAGTCCTTTGAATCTTCAGATTGTTTGCTTCCAACTCCACTTTTTTGTTCAAATTGTTGAGTGGATGATGAGCCTGATAACTTCAATGGTTCATCCAATTCATCCGCTGCTTCTTGTGATGTTGTAGTAGTTTCTTCTATGGAATGAATGGATTCTTTTCCCTCTTGCGTTTGCACTAAACTCTCTGCCTTTGAACCATCACCTTTTATGCTAAATTTCTCCAATTCAGAAGGCTCTTTGCACAATATTTCAGAAGATGGAGATGGCACTTGATTTACTTGTGCAGGTTTCTCTTCTTTTGAAGTGGTTACTTCTAGTGCATGAATTGACCTTTCCCTCTCCTTTTCTTGCTGTACTTCCTCTATCCGTGGAATATTGTAGTCCTTGCTTGGCCATGATAACTCATGAGGTTCTTTTCTTTGGATTTCCAAAGGCATCGGTGCGGCTTCTTTTGATTCTCTTTCATGTTCCCTGTCTGGACTTTCATGCATCTTTTCTGCAGTTATTTCCTTCATTTTAATGTTGTTATCTTCAATTATATTAAATCGTAAAGAATTAGCATGCTGAAACATGAAATAATTTTAAAAAATGAGTTTGCACATGGAAACTACTAATAGACTCAAGAAAAGAAAGAGTAAGCGTAGAACTGGCTACTACTACTAATTACTAATAGTATTAACATGCATTCAATTTCATCAAGTATCAATTCTAAGATTAAATTAATATAAGGTTCATCACCAAAAATATATAACCATGTTATGAACAAGCATTTATATAAATATATATATATATATATATATATATATATATATATATATATTCTCTACACTCACGTTTCCAAAACAAGATGAGAAATGCATAATTAATGTTGAGTAAACCTCCTACTCAATGCCCATATACTGATTTTTATCTAAAATTGTTTCAAAGCAACATATATCTAATTCAGTTCCAATCCAGCCAAAATATTGATTATTATCATTTTACATTAAAATGCATATTAAGAACTTAACCAGAATATATATTATATAAACAAAGAAAATTCAAGTTGATCAATATAATAATGCAATATTGTCAACCCAAGAACCCATTAAAATCGCATTTAACTTCGCTTCGTCCATAACAAATTTCACTCATAATCACAAAATGTGGACAAAATAGTAAGAGTAATACCCTTATTTCTCTTTCTCATCACCTAAAAATATACAAACCCCGTAGATATGTGTCATTATTTGATTTTAATTTGAGTTGCATACATAGTGAGTTGTAATTATTCCTGTAACACTAGTACTGAAAGCAGAACATGCAGCCTGCAGTATTAACCTGCTGAGGTTTAGGTCTGAATATTGAAGGGCATATAATGACATGCATACTGTTCACTAATTGACCTCAACATGGTCTGTGTGACACAGACGCAGTACTCTAAACTTATAAACACTAGCATGACAGGGAAAGGAACAAAAAGGCTTCCTACATTGCAATTACTATTAGATAAATGATTTCAGAACTAATTAACTTATGCCTTAGACCATAGAACTATGATTAATGAACCCAATATGATATCATATAAATATGCATGCATATATAGTTGGTCAGCTAGTAGTGGTTATCACTAGGCATGGCAAGGAAAATTTTTGTCACAGTTATATACCATAAATCTAGGCTTTATTTATTCATCCTTCTCTTCATTGGCTAGTGTGAAACCTCATCTATAACATTCCTAATTTTACAAATAGTTTCAAAAAATGTCTCATTGTTTCATATACAAATATTTGAAGATAAAACAGAAAGTCCAAACCAAGCAATTCCTAACGCATCATACTTGTGTGCACGCTCATAAATAGACAAGAAAAGGGTGCAAGATGACACTTGTGTCATTATTTGTAAAATTAAATAACTTTTCAAATCAAATAAGGGACTATATTATAGGGGGTTTACTATACTATAGGCTGTTTCTTTTGAGCATACTATAGGGGTGACGTCATGTAGTAGCCAACTCCAAAAATGCTATAGCAGTATATAGCACATGCATGGTATGCTATGCAACGTTGTCAAAACCGAGATCTTATGCAAGATTGGAGGGGGAAAGAAAAAACACCTAACTCAGGATTTTAGCATGGATAGTAAGATCCTACTAAAATGCAAAATTATCTTTAAACATGTAAATTACTACATAATGCAGCTTGACCACCAACATCAGCACTTGCCTGGTTTGGCTCCTTGATATACAGCTGTGTTTGTTGGTTTGATCTCTTCTTTGCCATAACTGTATTCTTCCCTATGTATTGATTCTGCTTCATACTCTTTTCTCTTTGGAATTTTCCCTTCCATGATAGGATTTTCCAATTCTAGTGCTTTCCTCTCCCTCTTCTTTTCTTTTCTTTGGCTTTATGGTATCTTGGTTCACAGCTTCAATTTCATGAGCCTCCTTGCTTTGAATTTTTTGAGGCTGCAGCTTTGTCTTCTGTTTTTGTTCATTCTCCTGAAATTCCTCTTTTACTACTTTTGGATGTGTAATCAGGGCTTTAGTAGATTGAAACTCTCTTTCAGGAGTTCTCATCTCTAATGGTTTTTCAGGTTTATCCTCCTCTGGTACTTCTTGCAAAGTCTGGATAATTATTCCCCTCTCTGGCTCTTGAAGTTTTTGCTTTGTTGCAAATTCAAGAACTTCTGTTTCCTTACTCTTTCTTTTGAAAGCCACCTCTTCTGCTTCTTCTATTTCTTTATCCTTTGATCTCTCTCTTGTCTTCGCATGTGAATCTGCTATTCTCATAGGAAATTCCCTTTCTACTGTGCTTGCTTCATATCCTCCTTTAGTCATCTCTTCTTTGAAGCATTCTTGATTTTTAGGATCCTGTGTTTCCTCCTTCCACGTTGTCTCCCTAGTTATTTCTTTATCAACTCTATCCTCAGCTACATCCTCAGCAACAGCCTCATTTGGCTCAACCTGCATCTTTATAATGTCTTTCTTTGCTTCCGTATGCATTCTTTTATGTTCTTTACCTTCACCTTTATCGACAACAAATTGAATTCCCTTGCCTTTTTGTTTGACATGTCCAGTTTCTTCTGTTGTTTCCTTCTTCTCTACTTCAATATCCAGCTCTTTTTGGGATCTTCACCTTCACCCTCATGGGCAAAATATTAAATCCCTCTGTCTTTTCTTTTTACCATCGCTTCATTGACATCTTCAGTTTCTTTGACCCTATTTGTTATTATTAATTTACCTTATAATTATTCTGCGTTGGTATTTGTTGATAAAAATATTGATGGTGATTTAAAGTTTCATGTTTGTTCGTATCTATACCATTGGACTTGTATTGGTATTTATTAACAAATACTGAATTAAACCACAAAAATTTGGAAGAAGGCCAAGACAAAAGTGACAGCGAAGAGTATTTTCAAGAGCACCATTTCATTTTCATAAAGTCTTCACCATTGCATGTGATTTTAAGTATAAATTCAACTTTTAATTCTTTAGGAACAAGACTATTCTTGGTACCTCACAGCAATAAAAGTTCTAGGGAAATGTATATCAACCTAATGCATGAAAAAATTATTAAGCAAGGGTAAGAACACTCCCCTTTTCCTATTTATTAGTCACAACCAAGGAAAGTAAAGAAATTAGTATAGCTCCAGATCTGTTCCTTCTTGGTTCAGCGTGCTACATAAGTGGAAATGATGGTGCGGCAGCTCCGTTCATCTTCTCCGGCGAGTTCCCCTTCTTGGGTGAAGGTTTTTCTTTTCGTCTTCTTTCTTTTATTCTTGGGTGGAGGCTCTGTTTCTGCCTCTTGGTCTCCGGCGAGCCTTCAGCAAGCTGTATTTGACCTGAAACAACTTGGGTCTTTTAACTAATTAACTCATCTAAGAAGAGTCTTTATAAATTAACTCATCCAAGAAAAGTCTTTACAAATAACGTTTAGAATGTTTAATAATGCAAATGTAGTCTCTGTTGCGTCTCTCATGGACTCATTCTGACGTGGATCCCAAGGATCTAGATCACTAAGAAGTCGTGGCTGTGTAATCTATTATTTGCTTTGTGTGTCTCTCTTTGTTTAGTTTCCTTGCTACTTGTAACTTTCTAACGACTTCTTGGTTTGTCATACAGAGTAACACAGATCACGCGTGGTCTCTGATCGTCTCTCTTCAGCTCCGTATTCATCACCGACTTTTTTCGCTAGGTAATCCCCTAACGCTGACTTTCTCGATATATGTATGCATGTCAATTGTTGTTTGTTAGGGTTTGAGATTAGGAACTGGTTTTGATGTGTTTATAATGAGTTTTATGCATGTGTAATGTTGTTTGTTAGTGGAGAGCAGAGCTCATTAGGCATTGGTTTTGTGTGCTGATAACATGATTGTTTATGCATGTGTAATGTTGTGTGTTAGTGGAGAGCAGAGCTCATTAGGCATTGGTTTTGTGTGCTGATAACATGATTCTTTATGCATGTGTAATGTTGTTTGTTAGTGGAGAGCAGAGCTCATTAGGCTTTGGTTTTATGTACTGATAACCTTGTCTCTCGATCTTGTTCATAACTCTGAATATCATATACAATACGTATGGTATGTATATTTATCATTTCTGGAAAGTTTTCTGTATGTAACAGGTCGTTCATAAATTTGGGAAATGTCCAGTTTACAGAGGAGACTCTGCCAAAATTTTGACAGGCTCCCTTTCTTAGGAAACTTAAAAAATGAAACGTTTGGTTTAATAATGTAGAGTTTAGTCGTGTGTGTACCCATTAGATTCCCGTTCAAGTTTCAAAACAACCGGCAAATGTACCGTGTTGTGTTGGATCTTGAATTGTCCCAGTTGGACAGTTTGGTATGAATTTGTAACCTGTAGGGCGTAACCCATCAATGTTGTATGTGGTCTATCTTGAGAATTTGAATGAATGTTGGTATGAAATTTCGGTTATGGTGTTTCGTATTGTCCCCAGGGTGCATGTCTGCGTGTGGTGTTTCATACCGTATGTATCTCTGTGTACTCGGGGACCAATGCGAAATGCTGCCGAAATTTCAAATGAACATTCATTCAACTCAAGATAGACCACATACAATTATGGGATGGGTTACGGATGGTTGCATATTCATCCCGAATGGGATAGGGCCCCACCAATTTGCAACATCAAAGAGATAGAGTGATTCACAACCGATAGTTAAATAAAAATCTAAACGTGTAAGGTAACAGAAATCGTGCTTGTTAGATATTGTAAATGGAGGTACCGGCAAATCGGCGATGGATGTACAACCGACTAGATCGCAATCGGCGAGTGACTGAGGAGTTTATGATGGGGCTGTTGGAGTTCATTCCGTTCGCTACGGCAAACACGCCTGGATTTGAAGTGACTCAGAAGATCCGTTGTCCGTGCTCAAGGTGCAAATGCATGAGTTTTGAATACGCGGATGATGTCATGTGCCACCTAACTGAGAAAGGGTTCATGGAAACATACCACTGCTGGTACAACCATGGTGAGCAGTTACCGCGTAGACCGTCAGACGTAATCGTGCAACAGTCTTACTACGAGGTTGGAGGAAACAGGGATACGTACAACAACATAGAACAAATGGTAATGGATCATGTTGGACCCTCCACCGGGCGTATGCTAGAACATAATGACCAAGCAGGTCATGGGGACTCTGACAATGCAGAGGAGGATCCTAATCCGGAGGTGAAGAGATTTTATGATTTGTTGGCGGCGGCTCAGACTCCATTGTGGGACGGGTGCAACAGTCACACTAAGTTATCCGCCTCCCTAGCTGCTTTAAGCATAAAGGCAGATTATAATCTTTCTGGAGGTTGTTTTGATAGGATGGTCAGTCTGATGGGTTCCACCATGCCTAGTAATCACAGAATGCCAGCAAACCTGTACCGTGCTAAGAAACAAGTGGCAAACTTGGGGCTGGGTTGTGTGAAGATAGAGTGTTGTGTTGGTGGATGTATGCTGTTCAGAAATGAGTTTGCAGACGAGAGTGTCACAAAATTGTCTGCATTGTAATGAGGAACGCTACAAGACCGTTAAAAGGAGAGGGAAGGTAACCCGGACGGCCAGGAAGAAAATGTGGTACTTCCCTATAACACCGCGTCTTCAACGCCTGTATGCCTCATTGTCCACGGCAAAACACATGCGTTGGCATGCTCTGAACCGAACACAAGAGGGGTTTCTTTGTCATCCTTCCGACGGGAAAGCATGGAAGTGTTTGGATGAGCTATATCCGGACTTTTCTGGCGAGCCGCGAAATGTAAGACTTGGATTATGTACTGATGGGTTTAACCCTTTCGGTCAATACGGAAGGGCTTACTCTTGTTGGCCAGTCATCCTGACCCCATACAATCTGCCGCCTGATATGTGTATGAAGAGGGAGGTCATGTTTCTATCTATACTGGTTCCAGGACCCAAAAATCCAAAGGGGAACATAGACGTGTTTTTGCAACCGTTGGTTGAAGAGTTATCACAGTTATGGGATGTCGGGGTAATGACATACGATGTGTCTTTGAAGAACAACTTTATGATGCGTGCTATTTTGATGTGGACTATTAACGACTTCCCGGCCTATGGTATGCTTTCTGGATGGTCTACGTCTGGGAAGCTTGCTTGCCCTGTATGCATGGAACATACCGGGGGGGAATCACTCCCTGTTAGTGGCAAGACAAGTTTCTTTGACTGTCATAGAAAGTTTCTACCGTTGGATCACCCGTTTAGGAGGAACAAAACCGCTTTTAAGAAGAACAAGGTTGTTAATGAACCTCCACCCCGTAGGTTATCTGGTGCACGGGTTTGGCAGAGGGTCGAAGAGTATCCTTACATCTGGGACAAGAGTGTTAAGGAGTTTGCGGGTTACGGTAAGGAACACCACTGGGTGAAGCAGAGTGTGTTGTGGGATTTGCCATATTGGAAAGACTTGTTGTTAAGACACAACATTGATGTGATGCACACTGAACGTAATGTTTTTATGAATATTTTTGACACTGTTATGGACATCAAAGGGAGAACAAAGGACAACGAGAAGAGTCGTCTAGACCTTTCGATTTGGTGTTCTAGGAAGGAGTTGGAGTTGAGGGATGCGGGACGTGGAAGAATGTTTAAACCCCATGCAAAATATGCTTTAACTAGACCACAACAGATTGCTGTGTGTATTTGGATGAATGGGTTGACCCTGCCTGACGGATTCGCTTCTAACTTGAGTAGATGTGTCGACGTGAAGGAGGGCAGGGTGTTTGGCATGAAAAGTCATGATTGCCATGTGTTTATGCAACAACTACTCCCGTACGCGTTTCATGCCTTACCGAAGCCTATTTGGAAAACGTTAGTGGAGTTGAGTCACTTCTTTAAGGAGTTGACGGCTACTTCGTTGAGTGTGGAGAAACTTGTGAAGATGGAAGAAACTATCCCGGTATTGATTTGTAAGTTGGAGCAGATTTTCCCACCAAGTTTTTTTGACTCCATGGAGCATTTGCCTATCCATCTACCGTACGAGGCCTTAGTTGGTGGCCCAGTGCAGTATCGTTGGATGTATCCATTCGAAAGGTGAATGCTTGGTGAACTCTTTAATTTACTTGCAAATTGTGCTTATAATAGTATTTTCTAACTTAACACCATCTTGTTAATGATGTTGAAGATTCTTACGCTCTTTAAAAGATAAAGTGTCGAACAAAGCCTGCGTTGAAGCTTCAATTTGTGAGGCATACTTAGTCGAAGAAATGACAACCTTTGCTTCTTTCTATTTTCCGACGGAGATAGAAACTAGAATGAGTAGAATTCCCCGCAATCTTGGGGTAGCCAGCCGCACAGGGTTTGTTGAACAAACGTCGATTTTCAACTATCCTGGTCACCCGGGGGGCAGGCTCACAAAATGTTACATTGATGAGAAAGATCGAAAGGCGGCTCACTTGTACATTCTTCTCAATTGCCCAGAAGTGGAACCCTTTATTGAGTAAGTCATAGAAGTTATATTATACATTCTTAACGTAGCTTTTATATTAAACTTATTTGTTTCTTTCAATAGCTTATACACAGATATGCTAAAACTTGAGCAAAATGATTTAACTGATGACCAAATTCATAGTGAGGTGTCATCCAAGTTCGTTGGTTGGTTCGCGCAACATGTAAGACCCGTATACCAAGTGTTTTTAAGCCTATTTGCTTCTAACTCCCGTCAATATGGTAACAATGACCTACTTCTTATGTTGTACATAGATACAAGACCCTAACAACCATATTGAAGATTCTTTACTCCAAGCCCTTTCTTGGGGGCCGGTGAAGACTGTTAAAAAATGGCCTATTTACTACGTAAATGGCTACAAGTTTAATATTCTTCAATGGAGTGAAGGGATGCGCACCCATAACTACGGGGTTTGTGTTAAAGGCACCGCCGGTCAGTTGGAAGAAGACTTTTATGGAGTGCTGACGGAGATTGTTGAAGTTTCATTCTCTGGACGACTAAGAAGAGATATTGTTCTATTCAAATGTGATTGGTTCGACAACACAATCGGTGTTGGAACAAAGGTTGACAACAACTACGACTTAGTTGAGGTCAAGAAGAATGGTAGATATAAAGGGTTTGATCCCTTCATTTTTGCCCAACAAGCTGAGCAGGTTTATTACACCGACTTCCCGGGAGGACATCGGGACTGGTATGCAGTAATCAAGGCCAAGGCCCGAAGTCAGATCACTGACAATGTCTCCGAGGAGGTCGATGACGCTTATCAGCTTGCACCATACGAGCTCAACGATGCCAATTTGTTGTTCAACATTGATCCAGTCATAATGGATGAGACACTCGCCACTACGGGGGGTGAACACATTGACAAAGACCTTGTCTCTCGATCAAAACGGTCTAGGGATGATTTGGATACTGATGAACTTGTTCAAACAGATAACCACAGTGACACTGGAACTGAGGGGGAATTTGAAACTGAAACAGACACAGAGTATGTAGTTGTTAAACATATATACATAGGTTTATATATATCCTGAGACTAACCTTTCTTTTCATGATTTTATCCACAGATGACGGGACGTCGACTGCCCTTCAGTAGGGGTGGTGGGTCCAGGACCCCGGCTTCCCGTCTGGGGACTCCTACCCCAGGGCAGGAGACCACTCCATCACCACCACAGCGGACCACTCCATCACCACTACAGCAGACCACTCCATCACCACCACCACAGCAGACCACCCCATCACCCCCACAGCTGACCACCCCAGAGCAGACTCCTGGAGTTGGTGGCTTGGAGGACCATGGCCATCAGGCGACCCTACCTCCGGCATCCCCTCTGCCCATGTTGGTACCCGTGCCGGCCGGAGACGAGTAAGTGACTAAATTTCATATACTTTTATGTTATTTGTATGATACTTTATATTAGGGTTTAGTGGAAAGACTTGTTGGTTTATTGGATGTTACTTTAATTAGTACTTGTATAGATTGAATTGTACTGGGCACTCTTCTGTTTGTAACAGGGTAACTATTTAAACTTGGAAATGTTACATTTACAGGGGAGACTCTGCCGAAATTTTGGGAGTCTCCCTAGATTGTGTGTTGTTTTACTCCTAACATAATTGTTGTCATTACAGCTTTGTTGATAGTAGTCGCACTACCAAAGCGATTACTAAGGTTTTGAAGGCCCAGTGGGATGGTCCATATATATCTTGGACAGATGCTGGGAAGGTTGTGCAAGATAGGTGGTTTGACACCTTCTCGGTAAGTTCCTAGCTCATTTATTGTGACTTGATTTGTAAAATAGACCCGTTATTAATTTTGATTTCTCAATTCATTTTATAGCGTGATTACCAGTGGGCGGAGGGTATGATTGATGAGATTAGGAAGGTCTTTGCCACAAAGACCTCCAAAATCATCAAGAGTACCCTTTGGAAGGTGAGGGACAAGGGTGAGCGCCCTCGTTGGATCCCGGAGGACCATTGGGACGGGATGGTCCAGAAGTGGGGCGGGGTCCCATTCCAGCAGGCGAGTGCTCGGAATAGGGCCAACAGAGCCGCCGATGCTGCAGCCTTGGTTTACACTGGGGGTAGCATTTCAACCCTCGAGCACAAGAAAAGATTTGTAAGTATATTTATGTTAAACATTTCTATTATGATTTGTCTTACATGTTTACAAATAATAATCTCAATGTTTTTTGTCCACCACAGGAGCAGAGGGAGCACTGGGAGCCTTCTTTGTTTGAGGTCATGCAAATGACCAAGAAGAACAAAGCCGGTGCATGGGTAAACCAGAAGACTACGGAGCTAGCGGTATTTACTTTTAACTGACACATGCTTATAATTTACAAATCAGCTTACTAATCTGCTATCGTTGTTTTTGAATTTACAGGAGGCGTATCAGGCCAGGAGGGCCGAGAAGGAGGCGGACCTGGTGGCTTCCACTCCTGAAGGGGAGGTTCCTCCCACCCTATCTTGTTCTGACGACAACGCCATCTATATGGAGGTTGTTGGCGGTGTGAACAAGAAAGGGAGGGTGTTTGGATTGGGTGGCGTCGGCACGCAGCTGGCGAAAAAGGGGAAGACCCCTTCCTCTTCGTCTTCCTCTGGTCTTCCGACTGAGGTCGTTCAGGTAATTCAAAACCTGAACGATGAGCTACAGGAGGAGCGACGTCAGAGGCAGTTACTGTTGGAGCGGCACGAGGCGGACCGACAGAAGGCCGAGGCGGACCGACAGCGGGCCGAGGAGCAGCACGCCGAGACTCGTCGGCAACTTGCTCAGCAGCAGGAGCTACTGATGCAGTTGATGGCGAGGCTACCTCCCCCCACTTCCCAGGCGCCCCCACCACCACCCCAGGATCCCCCACCACCATGATTGTATTTTTATTATTTATACACATTGTATATTCGATTTTTAGTTATATTATATTTCATTCAGTATTTATTTTGTCATTTTTTATTTATTATCTCAATTTTTGATTGGTAATTACACTCAAATCAAAAAGCCTTATTATAGCGATCATTAATAATTCAACCTATTTGATAAATTAATTTAATCTATTATTTTTTTTTTAATAATAATTTAATATTTTAAACCCTAAAAAAATTATTTAAATTTAATTATAAAATTTTATCGGTCAATACAAAATATTAATATATTTTTAAAGTTAAATTAACAAAACCAGTCAATATAGAACCAATTTTAAAAAAATTTAAAAATTCCAGTTAGCGACGGTATTGGACCGTCGCTGTGTTTTCCACACTAGCGACGGAGGATGGCGTCGCTAAATGAATGCAACTAGCGACGGATGATGTCGTCGCTACATGAATGCAACTAGCGACGGATGATGTCGTCGCTACATGAATGCAACTAGCGACGGATGATGTCGTCGCTACATGAATACTACTAGCGACGGACCCTAAGGAGTCGCTAAATGAGTATATATAGCGACCACCGATGCTGTCGCTGTCTGCTGCTAGTAGCGACGGGCTTTCGAGGTCGCTGTATGTTCCACTTAGCGACGGCGGGACTTATTGGGGCAGAGACGATTTTAGCGACGGCGTTACACCGTCAATATGTTAGCGACGGCATGTTTGTAGTCGCTGATGTGTTTTCGACGAGGGTTTTAGCGACGTCCTAGTTCCCGTCTGAAATGTCGTCGCTAATGGTTTTAGCGACGGCCTTTCCATGGATTAGCGACCAATTACTTCCGTCGCTAACAGCTGTTTTTTTAGTGGTGTTAGCATATCTCCGTAACATTGGGGACAATGTTTGGTGCTAAGTTTGAGGTGTGGTGTTGTGGCTAGGATAAGATTTCTAATATGCGAGTGGTACGATGACCACAAGTACAATTACACATTGTGGTTTGTGAATTCTTTTCTTACCCTTTTTCTCCTTGCTTCTATATTATTTTATCATAGCGGTACATATGTGCTTTATGTAACAGCCCAATTTTTTAAGCAGTAATTAAACAGTGAAAAATTAAAGTTTCTCAAAGAAATAAGAAATAAATCATAGAAAATAGAAAATTTAATACAAGGATATTTTCAGTCTGACTTAAAACGGAAATAAACAAGAATAGAATGTAGAATAGAATAATAAAATAAAATAAAAATCTGCTACAGTAAAATGCTACAGTAAAATGCTACAGTAAAATGCTACAGTAAAATGCTACAGTAACGCCACGTGAAAAATGTTGCAGAATGTAGAGAATTCGTGAGAATTCTCCAAATTTCCACCGCCTCATGTCAATCTCGGACTGCTACAGTGATTTGCTACAGTGATTTGCTACAGTGATTTGCTACAGTGATTTGCTACAGTAACCGCCATTGAAAGCCTATAAATAGAGCCCTGACCTCCCACATTTCCTCAGACCACAACCCTCCCAGATCCTATAACCTTTCATCTCCCTCTTTAAGCTCTCAAAACCTTCATACTTTAATTTCTGTATAAGAAGAAATTACGCAAATTTGAAGAATTGAAGAAATACAAGGGAGTTAGCATAAGGAAAGCTTAACGATCTTCACTTGAGGTAAGAAAGAGGGGATAGGATATTAAATACATAGAAATTAAGTTAGAATTGCTTGCTTAATTGTTTGGAAACTCATTTAGTTAGATTTTAATTTAATTTGAATTAAATTGTGAAATTGATGCCAAATGGTTTGGAATATGATATATGATATGTTTCTAATGTTGTATGATGATTTGGAACCAATTGATATATTTAATTTGCATTTGAAATCATTAAACAGCAAAAACAGAGGGAAACAGAATGCTGTTTTCATATATGGATTATATTTGTAAATATGATGAACTGTTGTATCTTCTTGAATTCTATCATAAGTTCTTATTGTTAAATTATGAATAAATTTATTGATACAAACTTACTGCATTCATGCATCATATGCATTGGCCGTTCAAAGAATCCGCAGAGGGGTTCTTTGAGGGGGTTCCCGGTGGGGGAACGCGCTCTGTTGAGCACAGACCTCTGCGGTGGTTTTATACCACGGCCGTCTTAAGGGCTAAGCAGTGTGTCCTTAAGGGGGGTCCCGCAACACTTGTTATTGATATTATGATATTGTTATCCGATGTTGGTGTTGCATTATGGGGCGCGGTATCGGTTGGATATCCGTAAAAATGTTATTGTTGGAAATCACTGCAGATGTTCCCACCAGAATGGATCCATCATGCATTTTCATTAAAAAGAGCAGAATATAATAATAACAGTATAAAACAAAATACTTGTTTGGCATTTGCATCGCATAGCATCTTACTTGTGATTGTGTTTGTTCTGATTTGATTTCTATTTATTTGATATTTTATCTCACTCTTTCTGTTACTTGTGGCAACCCCTTTTAGTGATTAACCAGGAAGATATGTGACAAAGTGGAAGCTGCCTAATTTGGATGAATTATGAAGGCTTTTGATGATGATGCTTGCTTGCATGTCTACTGTGGCTGTATTATGTGTATACTATGTTATTGGTACTGTACGTCTTTATATTTTATAAGATCTAGGTGCCTGTTGTAAAATATAATATGTATGAAACTCTTATGTTATGTATAATAATAAACAAGTTAATTATGTAAAAGGTTGCGTACTCTGATATTATATCAGTAACCCTTGGAATCAGGTTGTGAATCTCTTGATAATTACCATATGGAAAAATAAGTTATCTAAGAAATTTCATATGGTGACGGTAATTATCTTGGGATTTGCAAGTTGGCTCCAGGGTGTTACAACTGAAGTGGTATCAGAGCAAAGGTTTATAAAATATAAAGAAAACCTTAGGAATTAACTAGAGAATAACATAAGATAGCTTGAAGTGTATGAAACTTGATTGCTATTTGTTTGAAATTTGTGTGCTTGTGTGTTATGTGTGCTCTTTGTATGTTTCTGTTTAGTATAATTACTAGTTAGATACCATAAAAAAAAAAATTGTTAGAACTCTGAGTATATTAGATACTCAGTAACTGAATGCAGTGGTACTCGTACATGTAGGATAAGAAATGGCTAGACGTCAGAACGATGATGCCATGGCTGCTGCATTCAATCGATTTGCTGAGATCCTTGAAAGACAGGAACAGCAAAGGTTAGCCGAGGGAACCCATGGACTTGACCGTTTCCTGAAAAGGAAACCTACCCAATTCAAAGGAGACTATAATCCAGAGGTGGCTTACTTGTGGATTAAGGAAATGGAACATATTTTCCGATCCTTACCTTGCACTGAAGTCCAGAAGGTAGAATACGCTACCTATATGATGGTAGGGGAAGCAGAAAATTGGTGGATCTTTGCTCGTGATAGGTTACTGGAAGCTGGTAGGCCACTTAACTGGGAGAATTTTAAAGAAACCTTTTTCGAGAAATATTTCCCTGCCAGTGTTAGGAGCAAAAAGGAATTAGAATTTTTAGAATTAAAGCAAGGGAATATGTCTGTCGGAGAATACACTACCAAATTTGAGGAACTGTCATCGTTCTATCCTCCTTTCCAACAGCCTGGAACCGAGACTTCTAAATGCGTCAAATTTGAAAATGGCTTGAGGCCAGAAATTAAAGAAGCCATAGGACATCAGGAGATTAGGAGTTTTCCTACTTTAATCAACAAATGCAGAATTTTTGAAGAAAACCATCAGGCTAGGATTGAGCAGGAGAAAAGCAGTAAACAATTGAGACCTCAACTAGTGAACTTTAAAAGGCGAGGAGCATTTAACCAGAATCGATTTCGAGGAGGATTAACTTCGTCATCTGGAGGACGCGTGAACCAACCAATCACATGGAACTGCTATAAGTGTGGAGGAAATCATAGAACACGTGATTGCACACAGACAGATGTTACCTGTTTCCAATGCAACCAGAAGGGACACATTCGTCCTAACTGCCCACAACTTCACCAAGGCACTGACACTATGAATGTTAAAACTGAGAACAACAACAATGGAGCCAACAGAGGAGGAGCCAACATTCGAAATGAACGTAATACCAATGGTCGCGGAGGACTTAATGTCAAAGGCACAGCTAGTCGAGGACGAGAAAGTGGACAGCTAGTGAATAATCAGAACAAATCACCTGCAGCTGGCAGAGTATTTGCAATCAGTGGATCAGAGGCATCACAAGCAGACGACTTAGTACAAAGTGAGTGCATTCTTAACGACACTACCTTATCTGTCTTATTTGATTCTGGTGCGACACATTCTTTCATTGCTGAAGAATGTGTTAGGCGTCTGAATTTACCTATGAAATCTATGCAATATGATTTGCTTGTCTCTACTCCTACTGGTAACCATCTTAGGACAGCTAATGTGTGTGAAGGCTGTTCTATACATATAGGAGGTAGAAATTTTAACGTGAACCTAGTATGCTTACCATTAAAGGACTTGGAAATCATTCTGGGGATGGATTGGCTATCTGCTAACCATGTCCTTGTGGATTGCCGTAATAAAACCGTGATCTTTCCACCTGACAACATGGAGTGTCAGGAGTATGATACCTTACAAAACCCTATAGGATATTCCTTGAACAATGAAGCCCAATTATTCATGGTATTTGCACTTACAGAAGGGAAAGTTATTCCTGATGTAAGTAAAATACCAGTAGTCTGTGAATTCTCAGAAGTATTCCCCGAGGATGTCCCAGGATTACCTCCTGAACGAGAGATAGAATTCTCTATTGACCTAATTCCTGGAGCAGAACCCATTGCTAGAGCACCCTATAGAATGTCTCCAATGGAACTGACTGAACTAAAGAAGCAAGTAGAAGAGTTATTAGAAAAGCAATTCATACGACCCAGCGTATCTCCTTGGGGAGCACCTGTACTACTGGTCAAGAAGAAGGACGGTAGTATGAGACTTTGCGTCGATTATCGCCAACTGAACAAAGTGACGGTTAAGAATAAATACCCGTTACCAAGGATCGATGACCTCATTGATCAACTACGAGGAGCTACTGTGTTCTCCAAGATAGACCTGAGATCGGGATACCATCAAATTCGTGTAAAGAAAGAAGATATTCCAAAGACAGCCTTTAGAACACGCTATGGCCATTATGAATATTTAGTTATGCCTTTTGGTGTAACTAATGCTCCAGCCGTGTTCATGGACTATATGAACCGGATATTCCACCCATACCTTGATCAATTTGTTATTGTCTTTATAGATGATATTCTCATCTATTCCAAAACCAAGGAAGAGCACGAGGAGCATTTGTACTTAGTGCTACAAATACTAAAGGAGAAGCAGCTATATGCCAAACTATCCAAATGTGAGTTTTGGCTTAATGAAGTAAAATTCTTAGGCCATGTAATATCTAAGAATGGAGTGTCAGTCGACCCTGCGAAGATTGAAGCTGTAATAGCTTGGGAAAGGCCAAAGACTGTCACAGAAATCAGGAGTTTCTTAGGACTCGCGGGCTACTACCGAAGATTTATTGAAGGATTCTCCCGAATTGCCCTACCAATGACTCGATTAACCTGTAAAAACAAACCTTTTATTTGGACTTCTGAATGCGAAGCAAGTTTCCAAGAATTAAAGAAAAGATTAACAACTGCACCGGTTCTAGCTTTACCAAACCCCCAAGAAAACTTTGAAGTTTATTGTGACGCTTCAAAGTTGGGACTTGGTTGTGTCCTAATGCAACAAAGAAAAGTAATTGCTTATGCTTCAAGGCAATTACGACCACACGAACTTAATTACCCTACTCATGACTTAGAATTAGCAGCCATTGTCTTTGCTTTAAAAATTTGGAGGCACTATTTATATGGTGCAAAGTTCGAAATTTATAGTGACCATAAGAGTCTCAAATACCTGTTTGACCAAAAAGAATTAAACATGAGACAACGCCGATGGATGGAATTTCTCAAGGACTATGACTTTGAATTAAAGTACCATCCGGGGAAAGCCAACGTGGTTGCTGACGCGCTTAGTAGAAAAGCTATTCATATGGCAGCTTTAATGATAAAAGAATTAGAAATGATTGAGCAATTTAGAGACTTAAACATAGCAGTTGAGGAGAAATCTTCAGTAAATATGGTGGTTGGAGTTCTAAAAATCACTAATGATTTTCTAAAAATGGTGGGTGAAAAACAAAGATCGGATGTATGTCTCCAAGAAATGATTGAGACACAACATAATGGAAAAGATCTGGGATTACAAGAAGGTTCAAATGGAGTATGGAGGATGAAAGGAAGAATATGTGTCCCAGAGGATGCAGAACTAAAGAAGATGATTCTAGATGAAGCCCACAAAAGCATGCTTAGTATTCATCCTGGATCTACGAAGATGTATCAAGACTTAAGAAAGGATTTCTGGTGGAAGAGGATGAAAAAGGAGATAGCTGAGTATGTTTCATCTTGCTTAATATGTCAAAAAAGTAAAGTAGAACATCAAAAACCATCTGGTGGATTACAACCACTAGAAATCCCTATATGGAAATGGGATGACATTGCCATGGACTTTGTGTCAGGCTTGCCTAGAACACAAAGAGGCAATGATGCTATCTGGGTGATAGTCGATAGATTAACAAAATCAGCCCATTTTCTTCCAATCAATATGAAGTATTCACTTGAGAAATTGGCTCAGGTGTATATAAAAGAGATAGTAAGATTACATGGAGTACCATCAAGCATAGTATCTGATAGAGATCCTAGATTTACTTCTCGATTTTGGGGAAGCTTACATAAAGAGCTTGGTACTAGACTGAAGTTAAGCTCTGCCTATCATCCACAGACTGATGGACAGTCAGAGAGGACTATCCAAAGTCTGGAGGATTTACTAAGAGCATGTGTATTAGAACATGGTGGAAGCTGGGAACATTACCTTCCACTAATCGAATTCACATATAATAACAGTCATCACTCAAGCATTGGGATGGCACCATATGAAGCATTGTATGGTAGGAAGTGCAGGACACCAATTTGTTGGTTAGAGACAGGTGAGCACCTGACTCTTGGACCAGAAATTGTCCGGCAAACAACAGAGCAAATTCAGATGATTAGAGAAAGGATGAAAATTGCACAGGATCGGCAGAAGTCATATTATGATCAAAGAAGGAAGCCATTAGAATTCCAAGTTGGAGATTATGTATTCTTAAAAGTATCACCTAACAAAGGAGTTGGAAGAGTGTTGAAAAGCAAGAAGCTTACTCCAAGGTATATAGGACCATATGAGATCCTGAAAAGAATTGGTAAAGTTGCATACCAGATCGCATTGCCGCCTCACCTTTCCAATCTTCATAATGTGTTCCATGTCTCACAATTACGAAAGTATGTACCTGACCCAGACCATGTGATCGAGACTGATGATATAGAAGTTAAGGAAAACCTTACAATTCCAGTAACACCAGTGAAGATAATGGACAGAGACATCAAGCGACTAAGAGGCAAGGAGATCTCATTGGTGAAAGTGGCTTGGCAACAAGGAGATGAAGTAAGCATGACTTGGAACAAGAAGATGAGATGAAAAGTCAATATCCTGAATTATTCTAACAAGGTACGTTTAAATTTCGAGGACGAAATTTTTATAACGGGGGGAGAGTGTAACAGCCCAATTTTTTAAGCAGTAATTAAACAGTGAAAAATTAAAGTTTCTCAAAGAAATAAGAAATAAATCATAGAAAATAGAAAATTTAATACAAGGATATTTTCAGTCTGACTTAAAACGGAAATAAACAAGAATAGAATGTAGAATAGAATAATAAAATAAAATAAAAATCTGCTACAGTAAAATGCTACAGTAAAATGCTACAGTAAAATGCTACAGTAAAATGCTACAGTAACGCCACGTGAAAAATGTTGCAGAATGTAGAGAATTCGTGAGAATTCTCCAAATTTCCACCGCCTCATGTCAATCTCGGACTGCTACAGTGATTTGCTACAGTGATTTGCTACAGTGATTTGCTACAGTGATTTGCTACAGTAACCGCCATTGAAAGCCTATAAATAGAGCCCTGACCTCCCACATTTCCTCAGACCACAACCCTCCCAGATCCTATAACCTTTCATCTCCCTCTTTAAGCTCTCAAAACCTTCATACTTTAATTTCTGTATAAGAAGAAATTACGCAAATTTGAAGAATTGAAGAAATACAAGGGAGTTAGCATAAGGAAAGCTTAACGATCTTCACTTGAGGTAAGAAAGAGGGGATAGGATATTAAATACATAGAAATTAAGTTAGAATTGCTTGCTTAATTGTTTGGAAACTCATTTAGTTAGATTTTAATTTAATTTGAATTAAATTGTGAAATTGATGCCAAATGGTTTGGAATATGATATATGATATGTTTCTAATGTTGTATGATGATTTGGAACCAATTGATATATTTAATTTGCATTTGAAATCATTAAACAGCAAAAACAGAGGGAAACAGAATGCTGTTTTCATATATGGATTATATTTGTAAATATGATGAACTGTTGTATCTTCTTGAATTCTATCATAAGTTCTTATTGTTAAATTATGAATAAATTTATTGATACAAACTTACTGCATTCATGCATCATATGCATTGGCCGTTCAAAGAATCCGCAGAGGGGTTCTTTGAGGGGGTTCCCGGTGGGGGAACGCGCTCTGTTGAGCACAGACCTCTGCGGTGGTTTTATACCACGGCCGTCTTAAGGGCTAAGCAGTGTGTCCTTAAGGGGGGTCCCGCAACACTTGTTATTGATATTATGATATTGTTATCCGATGTTGGTGTTGCATTATGGGGCGCGGTATCGGTTGGATATCCGTAAAAATGTTATTGTTGGAAATCACTGCAGATGTTCCCACCAGAATGGATCCATCATGCATTTTCATTAAAAAGAGCAGAATATAATAATAACAGTATAAAACAAAATACTTGTTTGGCATTTGCATCGCATAGCATCTTACTTGTGATTGTGTTTGTTCTGATTTGATTTCTATTTATTTGATATTTTATCTCACTCTTTCTGTTACTTGTGGCAACCCCTTTTAGTGATTAACCAGGAAGATATGTGACAAAGTGGAAGCTGCCTAATTTGGATGAATTATGAAGGCTTTTGATGATGATGCTTGCTTGCATGTCTACTGTGGCTGTATTATGTGTATACTATGTTATTGGTACTGTACGTCTTTATATTTTATAAGATCTAGGTGCCTGTTGTAAAATATAATATGTATGAAACTCTTATGTTATGTATAATAATAAACAAGTTAATTATGTAAAAGGTTGCGTACTCTGATATTATATCAGTAACCCTTGGAATCAGGTTGTGAATCTCTTGATAATTACCATATGGAAAAATAAGTTATCTAAGAAATTTCATATGGTGACGGTAATTATCTTGGGATTTGCAAGTTGGCTCCAGGGTGTTACACTTTAAGTTTGAGAAGGAAGACATTTTGTTTCTTCCTTTTACCATGATTTTGCATGTTTGCCTGCCATGTGGTATACATGATAGAATATGGTGAATGACGAATTTGAGGAAAGAAAAATGTTGTTCCTTCCTATGAACACCTATATCGGTCCGGCCATATTCAATGCCAAAGACCATTTGCAGTTAACGCCAGCCCATGCCACCCAATCAAATCCGACGTCAAGATATAAAGTAACAATGTGGGACACCGTCCCACGCCAAATCGGTCTGGTGCCATGAGAAGGGACCAAGGAAATTCGTTGTCAAGGTATTGACCGGTGTCCTCTGTTGTCCGGAGTAGAGATCTCATTATTTGGTGTCAAGGTAGTGACCCTTGTGACATGGTCTCCTGAGTCCGGTTGCCTATGCCATGACCTGGAGACACACTACCTGATTCGATCCTGAAATCTAGGAAATGGCAGACAGGGAATAAGAGATAAAAACAATAAAAAACTCTCCACCCGTCGCTATTCCCCACAACTGCTAGTGGCCAGGCTGTCCCTCCACTACACGCATGGGTTGAGTGGAAGCTTGAGCTGTCCAAGCACTCAGCACGTGGGAGAGACTCCAGGGAGCCTCTATAAATACCTCAATTAAAGAGGTCCAAGGGTCCGCTTCTTGAATCTGGAATCCCTGAGAAAAACTGGTTCGAACTTTGAAATCCAGGAGCCCCCTAAGAGAATTGGTCCGATCCCTGAAATCTTTGATCCCATTGAAATAGAGAGTTGGCCTAAACTTCTGAATCCGATCCCTAAAGAGAGCTGGTCCTAATCTCGTTCCTTGAATTTCCTGGGGAAAATCTTCTTCCGTTACCTTGACTTCGTCCAAAACTCCCCAAAATTCCCTCTGCACCCCACTTTCCTGAAAGGATCTTATATTCACCAGTCCCATACCGGATCCTCACAGAACTCCACGTCGGCTCCATATTGAATTCCCATCTCAGGTCCACATTGAACTCCCACACCGGATCCTACGACCAATTGGCCCAGCCACTTAGTCATCACATCGGTTGCTATTGTTCTAGCCTACACCGGCCCTGAACTAAACTTCAGTTCCTCCAGTGCCAATGTCTATACCGGTTATAATTCCTTTATCTTTGTTCGTTGTTCTGCTTATTCTGTTTTATGATCACTGTTCTGTTTTCTTGTTAGATTTTGTTGTCCCTATTCATAATGCAAAAATAACAAAATATGTATTTTTTTTATATCTCTTCAAGACGACACAGTAGTGATTTAAGATAATGTCGTGCAGGAGTATTCCTGCCTACACTATCCTTAAGACCCATACACGTGCGAAGAACTTCGCCTTGTATGCCCCTTTTTCTGTAAACCTCATCCGCAACCAATTCCCCAACCTTATCTAAAGAACATCCCTTATCAAGAACTACGTAACCCTAATTTCTCGAAAACTCAAGAATACGTAGGAGCAGGACTTAACTCCTGTCGAGCCCACTTCCTTCCCCTTCTCGTTCCTCTTTGAAAATTAATTCCATTCCTGTCACTTTCTTGAAGGTCAATTTAGACGGGATGTCTTATTGATTTTCTTCCATTTTTACTTGGCCATTATCATTTTTTTTGCAAAGATCGGGATAATTTGGACGAGACGTCCTATTTATCCTCTTCAACTTCCAACCCGACACCTGGATGAGAGAATGATTAATTTGGATGGGACGTCCTGTTAGCATTCTTTCTCCCACATACAATCACACTAAAAGGCCAGGGTTAATTCGGACGGGACGTCCTGTTAACCCATTTTCTTTCCTGACCTCGTATCTTAATGAAGGGATGACTATTTAGACGTGACGTCTTGTTAATATTTTTCCCTTTTATGCTTTTTATACCAAAATCAAGGTTGATTTGGATGAGACGTCCTGTCAACCTTGCCCAGATCCTTTTCATCTTTTGCTTTGTCCATTCCCTCTGTCCCAAGAAAGAAAAAGGAAGAAATATAAAAAATGTTTTCTTTAAAGGCTATTCATGTTGCGCACTTCCAATCTTGATACTATTTTTAACAGGTGATGTAGGGTGCTAATACCTTCCCTACTCGTAATCGACTCTCAAACTTGAATCTCATATTTTTAACCAGTGCTTTATTAAAGTTTTTTTTTCCAATGTTTTTTTCTGTGGATAAAAACGTTGGTGGCGACTCCCTGTTCTGTTTTATTGTTTTCGAGGGTCAGCCGTGCCGCCGCGATCCCGGTCGCGACACTTCCCAATGGATAACTTGAGTATGTCTTTGTTCCTTAATTGATTTTTAGGTTGCTTGATGATTGATAGAACTTTTAGGTGAAAAATTAAGCAATGTAATTGATTAATAAAAATGCATATGATCTTTGTTTATACTTTAATGACTAAAAATGAGTAGAATTTTGAAAATTATTGTTTCTTTCATCTAGCTTAAAAATGTGAGGATTTGAGCCTATCTTGGGGCCTTTACATGATAGATATATTTATTCCCCATTTTCTTTGATATTAAGTCCTCTTACGAATTGATATTCTAGAGCTTGCTCTACAACCTTGTTGAGGCAAAATATAAATAGTTTAATTAGAAAGTAAGATTAAGGAAAATTAGGCATTTTTTATAGAACTTTAGACTTAGTATCTCCTTAGTTGTTCCTTTTAAGCCTAATTGTGTAGTTGATTTTCCTTAGCACCTATATAATTAATTCTATTACATAGGTGCTCTTATGATATTAAACTAATAGAAATGGACTAAGTTTGATGAGGAAAGCAATATATTCCCTAATAAGAAAATAAATAAAAATAAAAATTAAGAAAAAGAAGAAGGAAAAAGCCTATAAAATAATAAATTGTATGATAAAAAATTTAAGAGAGGCCAAAAATAAAAAGTTTGGAGGCAAAGAAAAGGAAAAACAAAGTGTGTGGTCCTATAAAGTATGTTGATATCCTTAGGGTGATTATTGATATATTTTAAACACTTTATGAATATCCTGTTATTGATTTTCTTACCTAACTGCATGTACCCCTTTGGACATGTTTTACAATCTTGAGAAAGACCTTATGATTCCTGAGTAGACTAGTCTAATAGTGGAAACTAGAGGTTTATGACCAAGTCTATGATAATGTGTTTCAAATGAAAAGGTTTAGTGATTCCATCTTACCTTACTAACCACTTAATTCCTTATCATTGAGAGACTTTTTGATGAATTGCTAAGTTTTATCAGGTCATGGTGTAACTGAGATCGTCAGGCAAAAATTTTATACCTTTGATGTTGGCTTGCTAGTTTTCAAATTTTAATTTTCTGCATTCTCACTTGTTTTTATTTCTTGGAGGTAGACAACCAATGCTTAAGTTAAAGGATATTAATAAACTATTATTTCACTATTTTTTCCAGGCATATTTTCATATGATGTTTTTGGTGAAATTGAAGTACATTATTGTTAAAAAGGCTTGATAAATGCATTATTTTACAAAAGTAGCTCTAAAGCTCAAGATTTTAAAAAAGGAACGAAAATGGACCAAAAGGCCCAAAAAGATGGCCCAAAGGAGCTTAGGAGTCAAGTCATGAAGCTGAGCATGACTTGTGCTTGGATTTGAAGGAAGTTACATGTTAAGCTAAGTGTGACTGGTGCTTAAATAAACAAGGCTTAAGCTTAAATGCTTTAGCAAGCCCAACCCAAAGTGTTTGAAGAGGTTTTTACATGCAAAAGTAACCCTAACTCAGTAATATAAGAAAAATGAACAATCAGAACAAAACAACTGTCTAGGTAGAGCAAAGAGAGCGTGTTAAACCCTAGTCAAAAGGCACCATCATCCTTCCACCATCTTCTCTCTTTTTTTGAGTTCTCCTATGGAATCTTTCCCCGAGTCATGGGGTATTAAGAAATCGAGGGTTTTCCATGGTCGTAAAAAGTCACTACCCTTCCATGTTGGTCATGCATCTGGTGTGCTTCTTTAACTTTGTCTATGAAGTATATTTTATGTTTAATTTAATTATTTTTTGTTTGTATATGAACATAAGTAGTTAGACTCCTTAGCCTTAGGAGTTCAGGTGAATCTCTTTGATGTAATCTTTTAAACCCTTTTTTGATTTGTTATTGAATGAGTGTATGATGTGACATAAGTGCTTTTTCTCGATTATGTTTGGTTTATTATTATCTTACGCTTAATTAAATTAAGGAATTGACCGTTCTTTAGTTTAATCATAATTGACTAGGATTTTTTCTTGGTTGGTGGATATATGGAATACCAACGAGTGTGACATTAATACCATAAGTATTTGATGTATCTTCACCAAAGCACTTTTAATAGGTGATTAAGTTCATAAGTTGTGTTAGATATATAGTATGCTCCAAGGGCATTGTGTGAGTGTTCTTTAGGGTCATTGACTATTTAGCGTGGTGTTGACATATAATTAAAATAACTTAGAATTAATGAACAAATTAAGGGTAATTAGATGAAATCATATAAGTGAAATCATAAGTACCTACTGACATAAGACTCTAGTGATTTATTTGCTTTTATCTTATTTTAAGACGATCTATAACCTTTGATTAGGTGCTCACTTTGCATTTTCCCTTTCCTTGTTCCTATTTTCTTTCTTGTCCTCAAACTATTTCTAAAACAACTCTAAGCAATTGTTCAACATTCAAATACTTCGAGTAATGGGTGCGTAATGTTTTCCTATGACATAATCCACGTGCGTTCAACATTTGATATATCATTTACTCCTTATATTACATTTGTGAGTGTGCTTGCTTATGGAGTGTGAAAACTTGTCCTATGATAATTGATTATAAAATATAAATATTAATTAAGTTTTCTTTCACATCTAAGAACACAAGATAAGAGGAGATGGAACGTGTTTCTAGAGAAGAAAAAAGAAGGAACAGGATTAAATGGGTGAGTGGAAAATGACCAGATCTATTAACAAGTTAACAAAGAGAAAATAAAAATTACAAGGAATAATATGATTGGCTCATGATAACTAATAGGAAAAACAAACTTACGAGAATAAGAAAATTGAATAGTTAATATTTATAAAACTCAATTAAACCAAAATATTATTTTCCTTTTAACTCACTTCTGTTCTGCTTTTTAAATGGTGATTGAGACTGAACTTTCTTTGGAGCTGATCCATCCCTGGACATATTAAGATAAACATTGATGCATCCTCCAGGAAACAATTTGGCATCATCAATTCTTGCCGCAGCAACGTTCGTTTACTCTCAGTTGATATTAATTGATTATAAAATATAAATATTAATTAAGTTCTGTTTGACACATGCCATTAGATCTTGTAATAGCAAATGCCACGTGGACTTTCATTGACACATTAGAAGCAAAGAAAACCAATTAAAGCAAGCACAAGTGATTAACAGTATCCCATTAATAAATAGTTAATTAATGGTATAAGGCATGGAATGGAATATAGTGCAAGTGGACCCTTTCCTTTCGTGCACCCCAACCATGTATGATGATAACAGGATCCATCACCCATTCAAAATTTTGTAACCCTCCGGTGGAATTTATACATCAACTTAATTATTTGAATCAATTCAATTAAGTTGGATTAGGTTTTTTTAAGTAATCGGATTAAAATCAATCTAATTGAATCACGGTTTGATTGTAATAAGATCAAATATCGAAATTCAAGTTTATATATTCAAATACTTGATTACCACTCAACTTAGTTTTATATTATTATTATTATTATTATTATTATTATTATTATTATTATTATTATTATTATTATATTAACCTAACATAATTAAGATACTATGTTTACAAGATAGGAAAATGGAAACTATTTACAGTTTTGTAAATGTGATAGGAAAGTTCAAGTTCTACTTATATTTTGTAATAATGGAAATTTGGTGACTTGTTATACTTGGGTTGATCACACCTTGTTATTTTAAATGCTTAATATAAATTTTAGAAGAGTAATTATGATTTTGAATTTTTTTTTATATTTCTTTTTTCTTAAAATTTATAACAAACTGTAATTAATCGAATATCTGATCATTTGATTTGATGGAAACTAACTTAGATCAAATTTGAGCTGTCTTAGAAATGAACTCCTTGAGATTGTACCTAGTGAGATGTGTTGGACAGTATGACTCTTACTCCGTTGCTACCTACACAAATGCCAAGAACAGGAATGGAGGTGGGTAGGACTAGTAATTAAGGCATCTATGATGTCTAAGTCAGTAAAGGAATCTCATAGCACTATTGGACGAAATAGAGAATTTAACAATTAGGGCGTAATAAATGCATACCTTTCATGAAACAAGTATTTATAATGGGGACTAGCATACGACGTAATAATGTCATTATCAGGTCCTTGGTAAATTTTATCGGCGATGTGATTGCTGACTTGATTATCCTTGTGGATGAGATACTTTGTTGGAAGTTGTTGGGATGTCACCATGGAAGCGGACATGTTTCTTGACAAATGCTAGATACTGGTATTTTATCTATATTGTGTTGATACTCTGGTGACATGTCCGGATCAAGATTAGATTTTAAAAAAATTATACAAATTCAATCTAACCTAATTCAATTAACTTTGATTGATCAATTTTTTTTATTAAAATTCGATCTAATCTTATATATGTTGTGTTTGGATGATTAAAAAAATATGAGAAAAAAATAAAAAAAAACATGTAAGAAAAAATAATTATGTTAATTGTGTTTTATATGTACGAAAATTACAAAAATATATAATATAACCTGAAAGACTAAGCTCTATCAAACTTAATTAGATTAGATAAATATGTATTATAAAATCATTCGGTATAAAGTATAAAAATTGGAAACACTAACTCACTTTTTTCCTACCGTAAAGATAAAATGAAGCAGCCGTTATTTGAAAAATTTTCCAACGAATAAACACACCATTAGTACAAGTAGTTTCTGGATGAAGGAAATAGAGATAACGGGAAACCGCAAGGGAAAAAAACTGTATAAATTTAATAAAATGATATGACTGTGATAGGAAAGAAAAACTAAAATAGGATGGCAAAATAAGTGAAATACTGTAATGAGTAAATGTATATATGAATAAACTTTATGTAATAGTGATTAAACTAAGTGTTACCTACTCATCGGGTTTATACTTCTAAGGTTTTATAGGGAATAAGATGTTTATGTGTCCAATCTGATTTAATGTATTTCATATATTGTAGGGTAAATTTTTTTGTCATCAACAAATACACCCCATCTAATTTCACTTTTCAAATCTTTTGTCGTTGAGCAAAATAATTATTTCCCATTCCTTTTAAGTTAAATTTCGTTATTAATTTCTATTCTACATAACACACATATACGATGGAATCTCAAGGATCACTAATTAACCATGAACAAAGTAGTAGCCTTTTCTGCGCTTATAAGTTTTTTTCTCACTTTAAATTTATAGTACATAAATATTAGAACCCTGTATTTTTCATGTAGCTTTAAAAATCACTTTTTACAGGATTAAACCTAAGATCTCAGAGTAAAACTACCAAAAGATTCACCACCAGTGGATAATTATCGTATTATCTATATATAAGTAATAGAGATTTTTTGAATTATTTTAGTAGAAGCTATTTTGTCCCAGTCATATAATTAATTTTTTGAGATACCCCGATTCAAATAAAACATCACAAAATATCTTCTATATTCCTAACTTGCTTTTAACAGATACCACAAAATCTACTTTAGTGGTCGAAATTTGTAGTTTGCAACCTCACTGCTTTTATTATTATTATTTACTAAATATTGGTACCGTAAACCAAAGTATAATAAAATTACTAACAAGTCACCGAGAGACCGGCACTTCTGGTTTATGCGCCAATTCAAGTAGCAACGGTTGCAATTTATCTTCCCAAAACTGGGCACCACACCCCCCTCCTCTGTCACCTCTCTTCAACTCGATCACCACCAGCTCATCCGTTAACCGGTAAACCACCACTAAAGCAATCAAATTACCATCTTGCCCTTCCAACTTTGCTCCACCACCATTCCTTTTTCTCTTCACCACCACCCTTTCCTCCTTCGCCACTTCCTCCACCTTCTCCATTACTCTCTCTGGATCCTCCCTACAAACAACCCGTTCAACCAAATCCGAAACATTCGGATCCTCAAAAAGACCCGACATATTCAACCCGGTCGAAAACGAAATTAAATCAAACGCATTCAAACACTTGAACCCGGTTCGAGTCTCCTCAAACTCATAACAACAATTACCTAAACCCCGGTCCGGCCTATATTCACCCGCGTTGAACCACGTGTCCTCCAAGATCTCATCAACGGTGATCCTTGTATCTTGATTCTTGTCCAATAAACGCGACAAGAGGTGTCTCAAACCCGGTGAAAACCATTTGGGGAACCGAAATTGACCGCGGCAAATCTTTCTATACAAAACCGTAACATTGTACTCATTGAATGGCAAGTACCCGGCGTTGAGCGCGAACAAAACGACGCCGCACGACCATACATCCACCTTGGCACCATCGTAACCTCTCTTCGCGAGAATCTCGGGTGCCACGTAAGTAGGGGTCCCACAAACGGTATGCAACAAACCATCGGGTCGGATCTGACCCTTAACCGCGCTCAACCCGAAATCCGAAACCTTAACATTCCCGTCCTCGTCGATCAAGAGGTTATCGAGTTTAAGGTCGCGGTGGAAGACGCCGCGCGAGTGGCAGTGTTTCACGGCGGAGATGATTTGCTGGAAGTATCTCCGGGAGGCGTCTTCCGTTAACCGTCCCTTCCCGGCGACCTCGTGGAAGAGTTCGCCGCCGGCGGCGAACTCCATAACGAAGTAAATTTTAGTTTTGGTGGCGAGGACTTCGAAGAGGTTAACAATGTTCGGGTGGTGTAAGCGACGCATGATTGAGATCTCGCGCTCCACGTTGGCGGCGAAACCTCCGTTGAGAATCTTGCTTTTGCTAACGGCCTTTACCGCCACGCTCTCGCGCGTGTCCACGTGCGTCGCGTGGTACACCTTCGCGAATGCTCCAACGCCTAGTAGCCGTTTTAGCTCGTATTTTCCGAACAAAACGACACCGGGTTGTACCTCGTCTTGTGTCGTCGATGATGCTTCTCTCATGACTAACTAGTAAACCACTGGGTTGTCGAGGGAGTGAATTGAAATTAGATTTGTGTTGGGGATGCCACAATCTAAATGGATTTGCATAAATCTTATCTTATAAGGAACTTCAACTCTTCAAGTAAAAAGAATGAGTGGAGTTGAAGTGTTTTGGGGACAAGAAAGGGAGGTGCAATAGATTATATAAATGGTGTGTTAGAGGATGGTAGAATGAGGCTATTTAAAGATGTTCACGCTTTATTTCAACTTGTGAAGCAGACAACATGGTTATGTTTTTCTGAAGAGTGTTTTCTCGTCCAAGTTTAAAGATTAATTTATAATCTTAATAGTCAATAATTAATATACTACTAAGCTGTAAAAGATTTAGTAAATAATTTATTTCATTCATATAAATAAAAAAATACGCGAATTATATCGGTTACAATATGGTTATTTGTTATTTTGTTTGTTTGTCCTTTTTCCTAGTGGAAACAGATATAGTGATATTATATACGGCAACAGTAATCAGTAATCGCATGGTTAAGGAACAAGAATGACCGTACGGTTTAATCTAAATTTGGTGTTTATGATGTAGAGGGAGTGTGAGTGAGACACTGAGTGGTTGGTATACATAATAGATGAATTGGAGAAAGAATAATTTAGATTAGCCATTAAATATATTATACTTGTGATATGAGTATAAATTAAATTGTTATTTATACTAACACTTTATATTTTTGTACCAATAAAGATTTTTTAACAATTTTTAAAATTTGGATGTTAGTAAATAATAATTTGTTTTTAGTGATATAATAGGTAATTGAATTAATTTTTAAATAAAAAGGGATATGAAATGTAAAGAATGAAAATCCAAACAAAGGAAGATTTGGGGACATAATAGTCGTAATTTGTAATAAATATGGTAGCATCGATGGTACCTCACTATCATGTGTCAGGATATGAACCTGGACTCCCAACGAATATTCTCCCGGCATTTTATTGATACAAATAAAAGCCAATTTAGGAATAGCATATTTCCCATAATAAGGGAGCTTTAATTATTTTTTTATACGACAGTAATTAATTAATTATAGAATGGTCCAGAGTTTTGTATATAAAGAAAAAACTTTAATATTAGAAGTGAGAATTGTCACGGTAAATTTATACTTGATCCCATTTTCATCTTAAGAGACTCTTTAATGTTACCCTTTTTGTTGTTAAATAAATAATAGGCATGTGTATGTATGGTCATCTCTACTAATGAAATTGTGCTAATT
Source organism: Clitoria ternatea (assembly GCA_037962975.1). NCBI lineage: Eukaryota > Viridiplantae > Streptophyta > Magnoliopsida > Fabales > Fabaceae > Clitoria > Clitoria ternatea. The sequence goes on along the minus strand of CM075672.1, from coordinate 248,707,619 downwards.
AGAAAAGTGGAAGTCCAAAAACGTGTTTGGTTTGGAACTTTTTGGGTTTCATTTCAAAGAAAATAGGATTGAAAATATGTTTGATTTACATTCTAAAAATAATTTCAGTGAAAACTTTTTAAAAGTTGAAAATATGGGGCAAAGTTATAATACTATAAACAATGCACATTTTTCTCTTAAACTTATATGTTTGTCACTCACTTCAATATTTATTTCAACTTTGTGAGAATAATGAAGATTACAATCATTAGAGAAAATATAAATGGTTAGATTTGAGGATCATGAACGAGATTGTGCTTAACATTCGGTTAAATAAATCACTCAAAAATAATCAAATCGGGTCTTGAGTTGTTAATTAAGTATAATTAAGATAATTCTACCAAAATATAAAACTAATGTCACATTATCTTCATCCATCCATTCTCTCTTCATTTTCTTTCCTACCTCTCCCCCACCACCACTTCCCCCGTCTTTCCACTTTCCTCACCCTCCACCTTCTTCTTTTTCCTCCACCTCCCATTATCTACCATAACCCTAAACTCATAAACCACAAACATACCCTCACCCTTACCTTAACCATGTCTAAATGGAAACAAAAAAGAAACAAGTAAAGCATCAACGACCACTACCGGCCCTCAATAAACCCTTCACCATGATCACCGACCCTCCACCATCCATGGTAGCAAAAAAAAAAAGAACAAATTAAAGGAAAACGAATAACTTCCCAAAAACAATTCATAATCACCACTTCCCATAGTAAAAGAGAAAACATTTACATCAACAATTAGCATCAAATGAAAATAATCATTTCACTAAAAAAAATTGACAAGAAACCTTCAAGAGTTTGAAACAAATCCCATAAACCTTAAACAAAATAAAATACAGGATTTGAAGAAAATTAAACTCCTTCTAAAAGTAATGCTCTTCAGTCCTCACATAAATCCCTTAAACCCTACAAAAAGAATTTGAAACTTTTTCCAAATTCAAAGAGAAAGAAACCTAACAAGAAATGTAGTAAGATTGGAGCGCCAATCCCTTTATTCCTTGTCCCTCATTTTATGACCTAGGGTCTTTTGTAACTAGAGACAGAAAGTAATTTCCATGGCTTTCAAGATAAAAACTCACGATGTTGCTTTGAAAATAAAGATTGAAAGTGGGGTGGAGTGCAGTGGGGGAGTGAGAAAAAGGATGGGGTAAGGTGGGGGACACACAGAGATAAAAGGTTAAAAGGGAGAAAAAGGGAACAGAGAAAGAGATGAGAGAAAACAAAAAATATTAATCGCATTCCCTAAATCAAATTTAACTTAAATTCTTTTTTCCCAACAAGCTTTCCATTACAAGTCACCTATCAATGAGTATTGATACTCACTACTAAAAATGAGTATGCAGAAAGTCACCTATATGTTCCTTACATTTCCTTTTATTCAAAAATTAGATATGTTTACGAACCTTGGCCTTTTGACCCCTCCTTACGTTTTTGCTTGCAAACCTTATCTTGTTTTTGATATGGTCTACTTTGATTCTCGTTCACCAGTGCACTTAGTCCCTTCATCGACTATGTTGCTCTTTTCACAATATTCTCATATTAGCGATGACTTTTCTTATTTATCTGCTTCTGTTGTCTTTTGTTTCAATAACCTCCATATTGTGAGGTATGGTGAGGTCACATCTAATATGTAAGAGTGGTTTGGTCAGGGGTCGACAATTGTGGTTGTGACGGTTTGGGTGAAAGGCTATGAGGGTGGTTCGATCAGTGATTTAGGTCGACTTTAGCAACACAGAAGGAAGAGTTCACTAATCATGGTTCGAGTGTGGTAGTGTATCGTGGGTGTTCTATTTGGTATTTATAGTGACTAATTATGAAGAGCATAAATGGGGATGGAATGGTTTTATTCTTCTTTTTGTTTATCTTTTTTTTCTTTATGTTGGCTTTGTTTCGGTGATCATGACGTGACTATTTTGAGGTTATGGGGTGGAGTTAATGCTTAATGTAATTTGTGTGAAAAAAGGTGAGTCATGGATGGTCAAAATAAAAACATTTCTTTCTGAAATGGTATCAAAAATAGTTAAACCAAACATATTTTCTTTACTTTCATGTTTTAAAAACAAGAAACAAAAATTTAAGTCTCGTTCGGATAGTGAAAACTTTTCTTATTTTTATTTTCTATTTTTAGTTTTAATTACAAAATTGTCATCCTATTTCTTGTTTGTAAATTTTTTTACAGGAAACACTAAAAATAACTTTTTGTTTCCTATTTTCACTTTTTCAGTATAAATTTTTGAAAATAGAAAATAAGAAATATTTTCATAATCCAAACAGGGCCTAAAAGAAACATGTTTTTAGAATTTTTTAAATTTTAAAATAGAAACTATTTTCTAAAAGAAGAAAAACAGGAAATGGAAACAAAAGATGAAAACTCAGACCAAACAACCCTTAATATACTAACTTATTTTTGTTGAGAGAAATTAGTGATAAAGCTTGCATGGTTAACATTGTTTTAATAACATTACTTAGAAAATTGTGTTTAGAGATGAGAAAGTGTGACACCCCGAAATTGGGGGTAAATTTTTCGCGATTTTAAAGATATTAATCAATAAGGGAAATTAAGTGGTGAAGCATTAAATCGCCACCCCGGATCTATAAAACCTATCCCATATGTGAAGATATGAGAAGGTGAGTTTTGAAAATAATATAAGAGATATTCTCATTTAAAATTAGCGGAAGAATTTAAATAAATTTATGTTGTATGTTTGCATTTCAAAGAGAGTGGATTAAAAGAGAATTTAAGTCAAATCAGAGTTACACAACTCCAATCAAGATGAATATGGTTTGTAAAGAATGGTAACTCAAATATCTACAATTTTTATGAAGAAGTTGAGAGCTAATTATACCCCAAAGATTGCTTAATTTGTTAATTTATGAAATCAGCCCTGCTGAAATTTTCAACCTGAACAACCTTTAGTATTTTGGGCATAACTCGGGCTACCGAACTCCGATTGACGCAAATTGGGTATCAAAACGACGGCGACAAAATTATCTACAACTTTGATGAACAGTGCAAAAACTGATTCTTCACGCTTGAGCGTGAATTTCCACGCTTAAGCGCGATCGGGTTTGAAAAGTTACACTTAAGTGAAAACGAAGAAAATTGAAAGAAGGAAAATTAGCATCAGGGGTCTTCACGCTTAAGCGTGGCCCCCTTTCACTTGAGCGTGAGCATGTTATCATGCTTGAGCGTGAGAAACAATCAGCCTCTCCCCACACAATCACGCTTGAGCGCGCCCCTTTTACACATGACTCACGCTTGAGCGTGAGAAGAAAAGGGAATCAGGACTCATGCACGCTTGAGCGCAAAACGCTCGCTTGAGCGTGGGATCCTTCACGCTTGATCACGCTTGAGCGTGACACCCTTGCACTCTCAATTTTCTCTTTAATTTGCTTGAGCGAGAGTTTCTCGCTTAAGCGAAAACACTCCAGTAGCTCACCTGATACTTCTCGCTTAAGCGATCCTTTCTTCGCTTGAGCGAGATTAACACAGAATGGTTTCTTCTAACAAGCGCTTAAGCGAAATCAATTCTCGCTTGAGCGAAGGATGGACAGTGAGCAAATTTTAGATGCAGAGCATTCACTCTTGAGCGAGGAATCTTCTCGCTTGAGCGTGTTTGACAAATTATGTAGAAAACTTAGAAACTTATGCACTCTTACATACCCAAATCAATCCTTCACAAAATAAGTCAAGCCAATAATATACCTGTGCAATATATATACATTCATAATTGAATCAATTAAACACACATCCAAATTTTCATTCCAATTTATCCACACAAGTAATTATGCCAATTCAAAGCTAAACAAAATATATAAAGTTATACATACAAACATTCCATACAATCCAAAATCCAAAATACTGCCGGCCAAGGCATTCTTTACCATAATAGGCTATCTTCACACCTCTTCTTCACTCAACACCTCCATGTGCAGCCCTACAACACAGGTGCTAAAAAAAATATACCACAGGGAGAGTGAGTATACTTTCTCAATGATGAAAATCTAAAATTTATGATAATATATACATGAATGCAATATAAATATCATCTATAAAAACTTCAATCCACACTAAATCATCAAATATCAATTTACTAAACATAATCATATATGTATCCTTTTTAATTCACAAGAAACAAATCATCCACTAACCCATTCACAGTTGGTTTCAAAAGTAAGTTCCATTTATCCTTCACACAATTCACTCAACAGGATATCATTCTATGCCATGTTCTTATGGCTAACACACATGCTAGTGTTTAAAATGCATATGCACAGATCTGATTATTATTTTAACAGAGATCTCATTCACTTAAATTAACATCATCACTCCGGGATATACCCTTCGTGGCACCCCGCAAGGTGATATATTCATCAATCATATCATCATCATCACTTCGGGATAAATACCCTTTGTGGCACCCCGCAAGGTGATATATTCATCAATCATATCATCATCATCACTTCGGGATAAATACCCTTTGTGGCACCCCGCAAGGTGATATATTCATCAATCATATCATTATCATCACTCCGGGATATACCCTTCGTGGCACCCCGCAAGGTGATATATTTATCAATTATACCATCATCATCACTTCGGGATATACCATTCGTTGCACCCCGCAAGGTGATATATTTATTAATATCATAACATAATCATCACATGATATACCATTCTTAGCCTCAAAAGGTCTCAATCCACAATCAATCATTTTAGGCACCAAGTTCAAATCCACATCACAAACACATGATATTACTTTCATTCAAGTAGACATGCCACATTACATCATCATATACATTATCAACATACATGTTCTCATACATTTAGAAAATATACCCCCTCTCCTACCTCAAGTGAAGTAGTGATCAACGCGGTCCGAAGGTTCCGCCTCGTCGATGGGGTTATTCCCTATATTAACATATTCAAAGAATCATAATTAATCAACCACTCAACACAAATTCAACTTTAACTAACCATTTTTTATATCTACAATTCATAACATGTATAAAACATGTTACAAACATTCTTTTCCTTTCTTTATTAGGCTTTGGGAATTCCTTATTACCATACCACCTTCATTATATCTAAAAGCCACAAAACCCATAACCTAACATCCATGATAATGCTTTGTCAATCATAACCCAAACTCTCTGTAGCTTGTATTTGCCTTCAAATACCTCAATTTACCAACATTCACCATTTTCCCCAAATCTTTAAAAGTTAGGGTTGTTCACTAACCCATCAGCATTCATAAATACCCATTAACTTTTTTTTTCTTCTTCTTTCAGCCATAAAGTATCTACCTCATTAACACTTCATAAGACCCACAACATTAAAGCAAACAAAAGAAGTGAATATGGCTTACCACACCCAAACGAAATGGGTTCCAGGAAAAGAGAAGAGGAGCTGTAAAAATAGAGGAAGAAAGAAGAGAAATCCAAACTCCAATAGTTTCCTTCTAAGCTCCAGTGAATGAAATTTGAGAAGAGTGAAATAGAACCACCTTTTCTTAGGGTTTAGAAGAAAGAAGAGAAAAGGGGAAAATAGAAGAAGAAGAAGAAATATGTCTCTGCCAAATGGTCTCAGGAAGTCATGAAAAATGAGAGAAGGAAAATGGGCCTTTAGCATTTAACTTTAACTCCTTCATTAAAATTTCATCGTTTTTCCATAAACAGGTTCTCTGTTTGGGCTCAATACTTATCCAAAAATTATTCTGAATATATATCCGGACTCCCAATAATATTCTCAATAGCCCTGACCAATATCATCTCAAACAGAGATACTTGGTCCGACACCCATATTTTATCCGGGTCAGTTTTCAACTTGTCCGGTCATAATAATTCACTAACAGTCTTTGAAAATCTTAATTAAATTATTTCTAGCATTTTGGGATATTAATCAACCCCCATCTAATTATTCAATATTCATTTCTTAATATAACTTCTATTTTTTGCAAAATTCGGGGTGTTACAGAAAGCAATGGTTATTTTAATCATGTTATGCCCAAGGACAAAAGGAAAAATAGTTGGGTTATTTTCAGACTAAGTTTGGTAAGAAATTGTTTGAAGCCTTTGAAGACTCCTACTAAGACTTCATAGATGAATACTTCAAGGTTTAGGCTAAATCGAAAATGATTTTGTTCTAAGAGTCATCTTGTGCCCAAGGACAAAGGGAAAAGCAAATGTGTTATTTTAATCAGCTCCAAAACATGACAAAGAAGGATAATAAGACATTCAAGGAGTATGCATAACGCTGGCGTGAGATGGCCGCATAAGTGGATCCCCCTCTCTCGAAAAAGAGGTATTGGCAATGTTTATTGACACGCCCTAGTCATCTTTCTATGATAGGATGATTGGTAGTGTTTCATCCAATTTCTCTGATATTGTTATTATTGGAGAAAGAATAGAGAGCGATCTAAGAATAGGGAAAATTGCTCAAAGCTCGTCTAGGGCACCCACTAGAAGAAGACCGGCGCCAGGTGAGGGAAGAAAGAAAGAGGGGGAAATAGTTCAAATATATGAGTTTAGTTATCGGTTAATTAAACAGAAAACTATAGGGTGTGTTCACTATAGGATTGTTGTCGGAATCGAGCTGGGACATATTTTCAAGCTTTGGAATCTTAGATTCTAGGTACAAGGAGCATTATATTTTAAATGTATGAGTTATAAACTGATATAGGATATATAGTTATAATTATAAATGATGATTTAATTTATGTTGATAAAAATTATTAATAATGATAATATATGATTGAATTGATAGTATATCCCCTATTTGATATTATTATTGATGTGATTGATGATTGTTAGAATTTGATGAATTTCGTTCATATGGTTGTATGATTGATTGATGATTGTGATAATTATAGCATGAGGTTGCAATTAGTAAATATGATGTTGATGATGAAAAATTGGAATTGACAATGTGAATTGAAAATGGAATTGATGATGTAAATGAATATAATTCTTGATATTAAAAATTAGGCATATGATTTCCATTGATGATTATGATGTTTTGATAGTGAAAAATGATCAGAAATGCATGTTATGCTTTGATTGAATATTAGTTGAGAAACCCTTAGTGGTGGCTCCTGGTGATGGTAATTAGGTTGTTTATTAATGATTGATAGTTATTTGGCATAACATTTACATTCAGACGCTCGTAGGACTACAAGGGGCCTGTGATGCCTGCCTAGATGGGAGGCGGCCTGATGGTAAGGCACAAACCCTATAGTGGTTTCTTCAGATTCCATGGCCGCTTTAGAGTGAGACTTTAAGGTTTGATTGCAATACCTGAGTTGAGATGTCATTGTCACTTGGAATGACTAGTGTTATAAATGGGCAATCAGTTCGGTATCGATAAAAAGATTTATTAATATATGTTGAGAAAATTTAATATTGCAATATTAATCTCATTAGTGAAGTTGGATCCACATACATATGCATTAGGATATAATGATTGAGATATAAATATTGCTAGGCAGCCATTAGTGATGATTGTGATTATAATTGATACATCTGTAATGATATGATGATATTTGAATATGTTAAATGGCAATTGATGAATTGTTGATGAATTATGATGAATAATGAAAGTGTGATGTTATATATATGTATTGTTGTGAACTAGGTATTAGTATTAATATGGATTATGGTAAGTCCAGTTCAGTATTTGTCATTTAATATATATGCTTACCCCTAACCATTTTTCTTTCAGTGAATCTGGAATGAGTAGAAGAATGGTGAATCACCATTGTGTATAATATTATAACCTTTAAAAAGGATTAGTATGTATATGCTTGTATAGTTTTGATGTTATAAGCCTTGGCTGCTCTTTTAATTAATGTATATATTAGATATAGTAGAGTAGGTATCTGGTAACCTCACTGAAAGTTTAGAATTGGTTTTGATACCTATATAAATACATGAGATTTAATGATGAAATATAGATGTTTATGCTTAAAAATTAAACTACATGATGATATGTTATTGAAATTGTATCATAGGTAGGTATTATGGATGACATTAAGCCTAGAACATATTTATTGATGAGTATATGGTGGTAAGCACATGCTAGTATTGATATTAGATGATTTAGTATGTTGAGTTTGTGAAAAATCATGTTAAATGAGGAACTAGATAGGTTAAACTACAATATGAGGTTTTAGAACCTTTGGATAAGATTGATAACTTATATGTAGTATTTGAAATGTGTTAGAATTGGTTTGGTCCAATTTGAATGAGAATTGAAAGGTTAAGTTGATGGAAATGACCTAAATGTATTTTTCTATATATCTCCCTCGTTTTTGAAAATTTTTAGGTGCGACTAGGACCAACAAGTCATAATTAGTATGAATAAATTTATCTTAAAGTTTGGTGGCATTTGGAGGTCAAACGGACAAGTTAAGATATGCGGAAGTTGGTTGGCGACTAAAATTCTACATAATCTTGCATTTTGTCTATCTAATAATCAATTACATACCCCTGACATGTGTATTTTTTTAAAAACCACTGGTGATCGATTACATTGATGGTGTAGTCATTTACACAGTCACTTTTGGCCTCCATATTGTTCAGAAAAAGTTAGCTTTTAACCCAGTCCTTTTAGGTTAATTTAACCAACGTTTTGGGATATCTAAACGACTATATTAGGTTGCAAAAATAAAAAAAAATTTACTTGTAGTTTTATTAAATAAGTGTTATAATTTAATGGTATCATAACATAGGATTGTTATTCTACCTTGTTGTGACATTTTACACAATTATGATGAATTCCTTCTTATTTTCATATTGGTTTCTATGTCCAATGGAATGTATTAAGGCTTGCATGTAGATTTTTTTTCTATTACAATTAAGGCATGTAATTAATCTTATTTTTTATTTTAATGTAGAACGAAATTAACCCTACTAAAAAAAGGTACATATTATTAAAATACATCTAGCCTGAATATCATCCCACCAAACTGGGAAACAATAACTTTAGATTTAGATGTGATATAGTAGTATATTAAAGGAGTAAACTTAAATTTATCCTAAGATTAATTGGGTTGAACATACGAGACAATGGTATTTTAAAACCTCAATTTAATTGCTAAATTTGTAAAATTATGTTCAATTGAGTAATCGTGAGTATAAAACGATAAAAAAACAACATATAGAAAGTAAAAATAAATAAATACATTTTTTGTAAAATTAATTTAAAATATTAGGAACTAAATTGTCTGCAATGTATATAATTTTAAGGATGAATTTGATGTTTTACACAATATTAAAACCCTTCCATAGGGTTAATTTTAGATTATATAAACACCACTAAAAAAATACCTGTTAGCGACGGAAGGAATTGGTCGCTAATCCATGGAATGGTCGTCGCTAAAACCATTAGCGACGGCATCTCAGACGGGACAGAGGACGTCGCTAAAACCCTCGTCGAAAACACATCAGCGACCACATACATGCCGTCGCTACCATATTGACGGCGTAAGGCCGTCGCTAAAATCGTCTCTGCCCCAATAACTACAGCCGTCGCTAAGTGTTGCCATACAGCGACCTCAAAACCCCGTCGCTACTAGCAGCCACCAGCGACCACCATACGCCGTCGCTATCGGGACTCATGTAGCGACCACTGAGGTCCGTCGCTGTTTTTAACAATACAGCGACGACAACATCTGTCGCTAGTGGTATTCATGTAGCGACGAGAAGATCCGTCGCTAGTGGTATTCATGTAGCGACGACATTATCCGTCGCTAGTGGTATGCATTTAGCAACGACAACATTTGTCGCTAGTGTTAATAATGCAGCGACGGTCCACTACCGTCGCTAACGGGAATTTTTAAATTTTTTTAAAATTGGTTCAATATTGACTGCTTTTGTTAATTTAACTTTAAAAATATATTAATATTTTGTATTTTGTATTGGCTGATAAAATTTTATAATTAAATTTAAATAATTTTTTTAAAATATTAAATTATTATTAAAAACAAAATAATAGATTAAATTAATTTATCAAATAGGTTGAATTATTAATGATAGGTACAATAAGGCTTTTTGATTTGAATGTAATTACCAATAAATATTGACATAATAAATAAAGAATGACAAAATAAATACTGAATGAAATATAACATAACTAAAAATCAAATATACAATGTGTATAAATAATAAAAATACAATCATGGTGGTGGGGGATCCTGGGGTGGTGGTGGGGGCGCCTGGGAAGTGGGGGGAGGTAGCCTCGCCATCAACTGCATCAGTAGCTCCTGCTGCTGAGCAAGTTACCGACGAGTCTCGGCGTGCTGCTCCTCAGCCCGCTGTCGGTCCGCCTCGGCCTTCTGTCGGTCCGCCTCGGCCCGCTCCAACAGCAACTGCCTCTGATGTCGCTCCTCCTGTAGCTCATCGTTCAGGTTTTGAATTACCTGAACGACCTCAGTCGGAAGACCAGAGGAAGACGAAGAGGAAGGGGTCTTCCCCTTTTTCGCCAGCTGCGTGCCGACGCCACCCAATCCAAATACCCTCCCTTTCTTGTTCACACCGCCAACAGCCTCCATATAGATGGCGTTGTCGTCAGAACAAGATAGGGTGGGAGGAACCTCCCCTTCAGGAGTGGAAGCCACCAGGTCCGCCTCCTTCTCGGCCCTCCTGGCCTGATACGCCTCCTGTAAATTCAAAAACAACGATAGGATTAGTAAGCTGATTTGTAAATTATAAGCATGTGTCAGTTAAAAGTAAATACCGCTAGATCCGTAGTCTTCTGGTTTACCCATGCACCGGCTTTGTTCTTCTTGGTCATTTGCATGACCTCAAACAAAGAAGGCTCCCGGTGCTCCCTCTGCTCCTGTGGTGGACAAAAAACATTGAGATTATTATTTGTAAACATGTAAGACGAATCATAATAGAAATGTTTAACATAAATATACTTACAAATCTTTTCTTGTGCTCGAGGGTTGAAATGCTACCCCCAGTGTAAACCGAGGCTGCAGCATCGGCGGCTCTGTTGGCCCTGTTCCGAGCACTCGCCTGCTGGAACGGGACCCCGCCCCACTTCTGGACCATCCCATCCCAATGGTCCTCCGGGATCCAACGAGGGCGCTCACCCTTGTCCCTCACCTTCCAAAGGGTACTCTTGATGATTTTGGAGGTCTTTGTGGCAAAGACCTTCCTAATCTCATCAATCATACCCTCCGCCCACTGGTAATCACGCTGTAAAATGAAATGAGAAATCAAAATTAATAACAGGTCTATTTTACAAATCAAGTCACAACAAATGAGCTAGGAACTTACCGAGAAGGTGTCAAACCACCTATCTTGCACAACCTTCCCAGCATCTGTCCAAGATATATATGGACCATCCCACTGGGCCTTCAAAACCTTAGTAATCGCTTTGGTAGTGCGACTACTATCAACAAAGCTGTAATGACAACAATTATGTTAGGAGTAAAACAACAGACAATCTAGGGAGACCCCCAAAATTTTGGCAGAGTCTCCCCTGTAAATGTAACATTTCCAAGTTTAAATAGTTACCCTGTTACAAACAGAAGAGTGCCCAGTACAATTCAATCTATACAAGTACTAATTAAAGTAACATCCAATAAACCAACAAGTCTTTCCACTAAAGTTTAATATAAAGTATCATACAAATAACATAAAAGTATTTGAGGTGTAGTCACTTACTCGTCTCCGGCCGGCACGGGTACCAACATGGGCAGAGGGGATGCCGGAGGTGGGGTCGCCTGATGGCCATGGTCCTCCAAGCCACCAGCTCCAGGACTCTGCTCTGGGATGGTCAGTCGGGGTGATGGGGTGGTCTGCAGTGGTGGTGGTGGTGGTGGAGTGGTCTGCTCTGGTGGTGGTGGTGGTGGTGATGGAGTGCTCTGCTGTAGTGATGATGGAGTAGTCTGCTGTCCTGGGGTGGGAGTCCCCTGCCGGGATGTCGGGGTCCTGGACCCACCACCCCTACTGAAGGGCAGTCGACGTCCCGTCATCTATGGATAAAATCATGAAAAGAAAGGTTAGTCTCAGGATATATATAAACCTATGTAACATTTTGTTTAACGACTACATACTCTGTGTCTGTTTCAGTTTCAAATTCCCCCTCAGTTTCAGTGTCACTGTAGTTATCTGTTTGAACAAGTTCATCAGTATCCAAATCAGCCCTAGACCGTTTTGATTGAGAGATAAGGTCTTTGTCAATGTGTTCACCCCCCGTAGTGGCGAGTGTCTCGTCCATTATGACTGGATCAATGTTGAACAATAAATTGGCATCGTTGAGCTCGTACGGTGCAAGCTGATAAGCGTCATCGACCTCCTCGGAGACATTGTCAGTGATCTGACTTCGGGCCTTGGCCTTGATTACTGCATACCAGTCCCGATGTCCTCCCGGGAAGTCGGTGTAATAAACCTGCTCAGCTTGTTGGGCAAAAATGAAGGGATCAAACCCTTTATATCTACCATTCTTTGGGACCTCAACTAAGCCGTAGTTGTTGTCAACCTTTGTTCCAACACCGATTGTGTTGTCGAACCAATCACATTTGAATAGAACAATATCTCTTCTTAGTCGTCCAGAGAACGAAACTTCAACAATCTCCGTCAGCACTCCATAAAAGTCTTCTTCCAACTGTCCGGCGGTGCCTTTAACACAAACCCCGTAGTTATGGGTGCGCATCCCTTCACTCCATTGAAGAATATTAAACTTGTAGCCATTTACGTAGTAAATAGGCCATTTTTTAACAGTTTTCACCGGCCCCCAAGAGAGGGCTTGGAGTAAAGAATCTTCAATATGGTTGTTAGGGTCTTGTATCTATGTACAACATAAAAAGTAGGTCATCGTTAGATAACGGGAGTTAGAAGCAAATAGGCTTAAAAACACTTGGTATACGGGTCTTACGTGTTGCGCGAACCAACCAACGAACTTGGATGACACCTCACTATGAATTTGGTCATCAGTTAAATCATTTTGCTCAAGTTTTAGCATATCTGTGTATAAGCTATTCAAAGGAAACAAATTTAGATACTATAAAATAGACGTTTAGAATGTAACATATAAGTTGTATGACTTACTCAATAAAGGGTTCCACTTCTGGGCAATTTAGAAGAATGTATAAGTGAGCCGCCTTTCGATCTTTCTCATCAATGTAACATTTTGTGACCTTGCCCCCCGGGTGACCAGGATAGTTGAAAATCGATGTTTGTTCATCAAACCCTGTGCGGATGGCTACCCCAAGATTGCGGGGAATTCTACTCATTCTAGTTTCTATCTCCGTCGGAAAATAGAAAGAAGCAAAGGTTGTCATTTCTTCGACTAAGTATGCCTCACAAATTGACGCTTCAACGCAGGCTTTGTTCGACACTTTATCTTTTAAAGAGCGTAAGAATCTTCAACATCATTAACAAGATGGTGTTAAGTTAGAAAATACTATTATAAGAAGTGTTTGCAAGGAAATTAAAGAGTTCTGGCGTTCACCTTTCGAATGGATACATCCAACGATACTGCACCGGGCCACCAACCAAGGCCTCGTACGGTAGATGGATAGGCAAATGCTCCATGGAGTCAAAAAAACTTGGTGGGAAAATCTGCTCCAACTTACAAATCAATACCGGGATAGTTTCTTCCATCTTCACAAGTTTCTCCACACTCAACGAAGTAGCCGTCAACTCCTTAAAGAAGTGACTCAACTCCACTAACGGTTTCCAAATAGGCTTCGGTAAGGCATGAAACGCGTACGGGAGTAGTTTGTTGCATAAACACATGGCAATCATGACTTTTCATGCCAAACACCCTGCCCTCCTTCACGTCGACACATCTACTCAAGTTAGAAGCGAATCTGTCAGGCAGGGTCAACCCATTCATCCAAATACACACAGCAATCTGTTGTGGTCTAGTTAAAGCATATTTTGCATGGGGTTTAAACATTCTTCCACGTCCCGCATCCCTCAACTCCAACTCCTTCCTGGAACACCAAATCGGAAGGTCTAGACGACTCTTCTCGTTGTCCTTTGTTCTCCCTTTGATGTCCATAACAGTGTCAAAAATATTCATGAAAACGTTACGTTCAGTGTGCATGACATCAATGTTGTGTCTTAACAACAAGTCTTTCCAATATGGCAAATCCCACAAGACACTCTGCTTTACCCAGTGGTGTTCCTTACCGTAACCCGTAAACTCCTTAACACTCTTGTCCCAGATGTAAGGATACTCTTCGACCCTCTGCCAAACCCGTGCACCAGATAACCTACGGGGTGGAGGTTCATTAACAACCTTATTCTTCTTAAAAGCGGTTTTGTTCCTCCTAAACGGGTGATCCAACGGTAGAAACTTTCTATGACAGTCAAAGAAACTTGTCTTGCCACTAACAGGGAGTGCTTCCCCCCCCGGTATGTTCCATGCATACAGGGCAAGCAAGCTTCCCAGACGTGGACCATCCAGAAAGCATACCATAGGCCGGGAATTCGTTAATAGTCCACATCAAAACAGCACGCATCATAAAGTTGTTCTTCAAAGACGCATTGTATGTCATTACCCCGACATCCCATAACTGTGATAACTCTTCAACCAACGGTTGCAAAAACACGTCTATGTTCACCTTTGGATTTTTGGGTCCTGGAACCAGTATAGATAGAAACATGACCTCCCTCTTCATACACATATCAGGAGGCAGATTGTATGGGGTCAGGATGACTGGCCAACAAGAGTAAGCTCTTCCGTATTGACCAAACGGGTTAAACCCATCAGTACATAAGCCAAGTCTTACATTGCGCGGCTCGCCTAAAAAGTCCGGATATAGCTCATCCAAACACTTCCATGCTTTCCCGTCGGAAGGATGGCAAAGAAACCCCTCTTGTGTTCGGTTCAGAGCATGCCAACGCATGTGTTTTGCCGTGGACAATGAGGCATACAGGCGTTGAAGACGCGGTGTTATAGGGAAGAACCACATTTTCTTCCTGGCCGTCCAGGTTACCTTCCCTCTCCTTTTAACGGTCTTGTAGCGTTCCTCATTACAATGCAGACATTTTGTGACACTCTTGTCTGCAAACTCATTTCTGAACAGCATACATCCACCAACACAACACTCTATCTTCACACAACCCAACCCCAAGTTTGCCACTTGTTTCTTAGCACGGTACAGGTTTGCTGGCATTCTGTGATTACTAGGCATGGTGGAACCCATCAGACTGACCATCCTATCAAAACAACCTCCAGAAAGATTATAATCTGCCTTTAGGCTTAAAGCAGCTAGGGAGGCGGATAACTCAGTGTGACTGTTGCACCCGTCCCACAATGGAGTCTGAGCCGCCGCCAACAAATCATAAAATCTCTTCACCTCCGGATTAGGATCCTCCTCTACATTGTCAGAGTCCCCATGACCTGCTTGGTCATTATGTTCCAACATACGCCCGGTGGAGGGTCCAACATGATCCATCACCATTTGTTCTATGTCGTTGTACGTATCCCTGTTTCCTCCAACCTCGTAGTAAGACTGTTGCACGGTTACGTCTGATGGTCTACGCGGTAACTGCTCACCATGGTTGTACCAGCAGTGGTATGTTTCCATGAACCCTTTCTCAGTTAGGTGGCACATGACATCATCCGCGTATTCAAAACTCATGCATTTGCACCTTGAGCACGGACAACGGATCTTCTGAGTCACTTCAAATCCAGGCGTGTTTGCCGTAGCGAACAGAATGAACTCTAATAGCCCCATCATAAACTCCTCAGTCACTCGCCGATTGCGATCTAGTCGGTTGTACATCCATCGCCGATTTGCCGGTACCTCCATTTATAATATCTAACAAGCACGATTTCTGTTACCTTACACGTTTAAATTTTTATTTAACTATCGGTTGTGAATCACTCTATCTCTTTGATGTTGCAAATTGGTGGGGCCCTATCCCATTCGGGATGAATATGCAACCATCCGTAACCCATCCCATAATTGTATGTGGTCTATCTTGAGTTGAATGAATGTTTATTTGAAATTTCGGCAGCATTTCGCATTGGTCCCCGAGTACACAGAGATACGTACGGTATGAAACACCACACGCAGACATGCACCCTGGGGACAATACGAAACACCATAACCGAAATTTTATACCAATATTCATTCAACTTCTCAAGATAGACCACATACAACATTGATGGGTTACGCCCTACAGGTTACAAATTCATACCAAACTGTCCAACCGGGACAATTCAAGATCCAACACAACACGGTACATCGACCGGTTGTTTTGAAACTTGAACGGGAATCTAATGGGTACACACACGACTAAACCCTACATTATTAACGTTGTGTTTCATTTTTTAAGTTCCCTAAGAAAGGGAGCCTGCCGAAATTTTGGCAGAGTCTCCCCTGTAAACTAGACATTTCCCAAATTTACAAACGGCCTGTTACATATAGAAAACTTCCCAGTATAGATAAATAAACATATCATACGCATTATATATGATATTCACAGTTATGAACACAAAATCATGTTATCAATATATAAAATCAATGCCTAATGAGCTCTGCTCTCCACTAACAAACAACATTACACATGCATCGTAAATCATGTTATCAGCACACGGGTACCAATGCCTAATGAGCTCTGCTCTCCACTAACAAACAACATTACACATGCATAAAAAATCATGTTATCAGCACACAAAATCACTGCCTAATGAGCTCAGCTCTCCACTAACAAACAACAATCAACATACATACACTTCAACACATACAACACACATAGCCGGATAACTTAGCGTTAGGGGATTACCGTCGAAAGAGAGATAGCGATGGAGACAAAGTGGATGAGAGCCAAACACAGACCATGCGTAAAGTGTATTGGTCTGCATGACAAAGTTGATTGTTAACAGTGTTAATCAAAGTTCCCAACATTCAACTGGTTTCCATAATGAAGTTTCTAAAGATGTAATAGATAAGAATGTAATAACTTTTAGCTTTACAACTTACTATAAAAGAGATAACTGAGAAACTGAATCCTAATCAATCTGTCAATGGGAATTTTTCCTTTGAATTGTGCTGAACTACTAGAAACTACTGTAAATCTCTATGAATTAAGTTCAAGGTTGATTGATTATCTGAAACAATAATATTCATATAATGGTTTCCTTCCTACCTTCTTATCCCTGATATCCTGTCTAACATGTTTTCAGTGACATCATTAATGATATTGAAGTTGTACCTGATGTTTGTTAGACATACAGAGTCGTCACTATCACACTATAACACTATATTACTGTTGATACAGCCCAGCCTCAACAAGGATCATCACGAGATGATGGTGAGAGCTCCCGAGAGCGTGGTCGTCATCGTGGTCGTGACAGAGATCATGGAGGTGGTCGAGGATCACGCAGGCGGTGAATGCTTTAAGTGTGGCAAACCTTGTCATTTTGCTAGGGAGTGCCCTGGTAAAGGGTCAAGAGGGGCTCAGCCGGAGGTAGGGTCCAGCGGCTGGAAGAGCACCGCACGTCGCGTGGTGTCCGGTGCGCCCCTGGCTGGAAGACCACCGCACCACAATTGTATAATTCGTGTGATTAGAGGATCAGACAAAAAGGAGGAGGCAATTTATGTGAAGGGTCCAAAATTCTCGTTGATTTTGTGTCATTATTGCATACTGAAATTCTATAGTTTAGGTATTAACTATTTTTTCTTTTTATATGGTAATCTGTTTGTTTCTATTGCTGGTCATTGGAGGCAAATGAGGTGGACTCACGTTCAACTACGGTTTGAGTCTCACATTGATAAATCTGTTAGTTAGCAACAGATTACCGTAGTTAGCAACAGATTACCGTAGTCTCACTTTGTTAGTTGAACCTGTTCATTTGTTAGTTAACAAATGAGGCAAATTTGTTAGTCGTTTAATTTGTATTTATTTTTAAACTATCCTTTATAACTTTAATTTTCATTTATTATTAAAATGGACTAATGTGAACATTGTTGTGCAATGTCAGGCCTTTAACATCTCAAGAATTAAATTTCACAAGTTATATAAACTTGATGATTAATTTTAAGGTTTTCTCTTAAATTAGTATGTATCCCCGTGTCCTCTTTAATATAAATATACAAAAATTATAAAAATATAAAAGTGGGGGTGAGTGCCTGTTCCTGTTGCAATGCAAGTGTGCATGTGATGTGAGAGAAACCTTATTGCCCAATGATATGGAAGTCGTTCATGTCTTTTCCTTCTTCCACTTTCCTCTTGTTAGTGCTTTCGTCTAGTCTGCATCACTCCTACCACCTCCATTTAATAAATATAACTCACTTCTTTTCAACACTTTTGAGTTTTCACCCAACATTAACAACAAGTGTTCTGTTTTCTACAATTACTGATCCTTAATTTACAGCCCAAGCAAGGACCAGTTGTGCTGCTTTTTATTGAAGGTTTCAATGCTGCTGCTAGTGCTATCCACCCTAAAACCCAACATTTACTCATCCTTGTTATTCCCAAATCATACTTCAATTACTACTCTCATGTTTCCGTCACCACTTCGAGGTCGGAGAACACAAACAAAGCCATTTCAGTTGCTAATTACATGGTCCCCCACAAATTCATAAAGACACCAGATTCTCGTGGAATATTACGTTAAGACACCCACCAGGGTTTTTATATTAAATTAGCTACAAATATGACTAACTAAAGTTATAAAGGATAGTTCAACTACGGTAATCTGTTGCTAACTAAAAGATTTCAACATCACAAACACTAACAAATTTCAGCATCAAATTTACAATTCTTAAGTCTTAACTAGTAGTAACCATCTTAATTCTTAACTAAGATTCTTAACTCATAATGACATACCTATACATAGACAAGATACAAAACACTAAATAAATTCAACTGAAGCTGAAATTTAAATGCTGTTCCTGTGTTGCTAACTAACAGATTTCAACATCACAAACACTAACAAATTTCAGCATCAAATTTACAATTCTTAAGTCTTAACTAGTAGTAACCATCTTAATTCTTAACTAAGATTCTTAACTCATAAGCCTAAATTAGTAAGTAACTAAGTAGTAAGTAGTAACTAAAAACTAATAGTCTCTGTTAACTATTAATAATCACAGAAAACGGGTAGGTACACTCACTGAGTCACTGTGGCAGGGAGGGAAACTCGCCGGAGGAGGGAGGACCAAGGAGAAGTGACCCCCCGAGTGGAGGAGGGGAGCCGGGAGAAGATCGCAGCACAGAGTCTCAGATGACCATCGTCTCTGACCACTGTCACTGCTGTGTGTGAGACGGAGGTGAAGGAGGGAGGAGAGGGAGACGGCAGGGAGGGAGAGGTGAACGGAGAGGACGGAGGTGAACGGAGAGGTGAACGGAGAAAACGGAGGTGAACGGAGAGGTGAACGGAGAGGGTGGAAGGCAGGTTAGGGCAGCTGGGAGGTGGGAAAGTTAGGGCAACTGAGAGGGAAAGGGGCTGCCGTCGAGTAACATTAAAAATTTAGCGACGGCATACAGGCCGTCGCTACAGACGTCACTACCTTTAAACACTTAGCGACGGTACACAAACTCCGTCCCTAATCCCCTGAAAACTAGCGACGGCCTCAACCCACCGTCACTAACTTCAATCATTAAAAGGAAAAATTGGAGGGAAGTGAAATACATAGCGACGGGAGGACGAATCCGTCACTAATATCCTCACTCTTAGCGACGGTTTAAAACCCCCGTCACTACCTTCCAAGTATTTAAATTCAATAGTGTGGAGGGAAGACGAAAACATAGCGACGGTAGACCTTACCGTCACTAACCTCTTCACAAATAGCGACGGTATCGCCCGACCGTCACTAATCTCCTAAACCGTAGCGACGGCTGGATAATTCCGTCACTAATCTGCTAAACCTTAGCGACGGTTACCCTACCCGTCACTAACTTCAACAGGAAAAATACCTGGAGCATAGGTGAAAATATTAGCGACGGTATTGTACCTCCGTCACTAGTATAAACCATAGCGACGCGAATTGACCGTCGCTTTAGTTTAAGGGAACATTAGCGACGGGGGTTTACCGTCGTAACTGTTTGCCGCCAAGTGAAAACCAGGGCGGGAAAGAAAAAATGGTGGAGTTAAAATATAGCGACCCTTCTAGCGACGGTGTTGACAAGGATTAGCGACCGGTTTAACACGCGGTCGCTAATTGAGTCGCTAACAACTTTTAGGTCCCTTTTGGCATCAAGCGGTCGCTAACACGGTCGCTATTTAGCGACGGCAGATGGTGGTCGCTAATTTGAGGTAGCTGTTTGGGGTTTTTTTACTAGTGAAAGTTAATTTGCATATATACAATGACAGTGTGGTTTTAGTATCACCGTATGTAAAATTATTTACAACCAATAGTGGGTTTAATTGATAGATATTTAATTTTCCTTACATAATATTTTAAGTTTGAATATTATAAATGAAGAAATTCTAATAAGAAAATAGGTAGATATTTGTGAGTAGAATAAGATTATGTATCTTAAAAGATATATTTTGTTAAACAAAAATGTTAAACTAGTTTGCAATCTCGATCAAAATTTTATTTTAACAATAAATACCTATGTTACCTCAGATCGAGGGAGGGGTTCACGCTACCCTCTGATAGACCCAAAAGGATTTTAAAAAAACCCAATTGGTTACAAGATTTTGAATTAGAAGATTAAGATATATTTTTATCTTTACAAATCTTAGCTTATCTTAAGATAGCTTTTATTTTATCTTTAGTAATCTTAGCTTATCCTTAATTCAGATTATTTTATGTTTAGAATTTTAATTATCTTTAATAATGCTATAAATGATTGTAACCTTCTCATTGAATGATATATAGAAGTAAATTTTCTAATATAATTCTTAGGTAATTCTGGGTCAACTTCTAACAATTGGTGCTTTCATATTGCCCTCATGCCTCCCAAACCAAAAGATATGGATGCTTTCCTCAACACCATCACAGAACAGTTGGGTAATCTTCAAACCCAATTTGACAACCTTCGTCAAAATCAAGATACTCGTCATGACAATCTCATCACCTACATTGGGGGATTACAAGATCAAATCAACACAGCAACACTACACACCCAAATTCCATCCTCACCCACGGCCCCCCTGGATTCCAAGCAAACTCTGTCGGTCCTCCATCGACCCCTCTCTACACTGCCACTACCCCTATAGGATCATCCCTTTACACACCACCCCCACAACCACACTCTACGATAACACCCATCCAAAACCCAGTTATTCCAACAATTCCTTATATCACATCACAACCCATCTATTCCACAAATCCCACCGTCCAATATACACCAACCTTCCCAATTTATTCCCCAAATTCTTCATCATCAATTTCCTAACCTAAATGCCATATTACGACCCCCTAAAATTGACTTGGCACCATTTGATGGCACTAACCCATTAGATTGGTTCTTCCAAGTCGATCAATTTTTTATGTTCTACCAGATACCTCCAGATTTACGACTACCAATGGTTGCATTCTACATGCGAGGAGAGGCTCTTGGTTGGTTTAAATGGATGTTCCATAATCGTCTACTAACAGACTGGTGGACATTTGTGCGTGCTGTTGAACTTCGTTTTGGGCCATTAACCTATGAAAATCACCAGTGCCAGACTTCTAAATATATACCTGCAAAGAAACAGGGGCTATTACAAGCACTACCAATTCCATCACAAGTCTGGGAAGAACTTAGTATGGACTTTATTACTAACCTGTCCAACTCCTTGGGACACACAGTCATCTGGGTAATTTGTGATTGATTAACGAAATACGCCCATTTCATCGGATTGCCCACCCACTATTCAGCACCAGATTTAGCACAATGCTTCACAGTCGAGATCTACAAACTGCATGGCATACCCAAATCAATAGTAACAGACAGAGACCCCATTTTTGTGAGTAAATTTTGGAAGGGGATTTTTAAAACACAAGGAACAACTCTAAAATATAGCTCAGCATACCACCTAGAAACAGACGGGAAAACTGAAGTATTAAACAGAACACTAGAAGCTTACCTTCGATGCTTTTGTGCAGATCAACCAAGAAAATGGTTCAGGGTCCTCCATCTTGCAGAGTTTTGGTACAACTCCGCCCACCACTCTGCCATTGGAATGTCACCGTTTCAAGCACTCTATGGACGACCTCCTCCATCAATCCCAGACCTCTTGCCAAACACAGCCACCCTCACAACCGTGGCAGAATAACTTGAAGAACGCTAACAGTTGTTGTCCTCTCTCAGAAAAACATTAGCCCAAACCCGACAACGAATGATCACTCAAGCGAACAAACATCAAAGAGACTGCTCTTTTGAAGTCAAAGATTTAGTACTCCTGCGCTTACAACCACACAGGCAACAATCTCTCGTAAAAAGAGTAAACCAGAAGTTGGCCAGAAAATTTTATGGACCATATAAAATCATCAAAAAAATAAACTGGTAGCTTACCAGTTAGATCTGCCAGAAAACACTCGTATTCACCTCGTCTTCCATATCTCATTGCTAAAAAAATACAAAGGTAATGATCCCACCCACCATTTCGTCCCATTTCCCTCACCAGAAACCCCTTCGTTCCCCTCGGATCCTAGTACTAGAATAAGGCACTCCCTCACATAAACACATCACCAAATACTACTAAAAAGCTTCTCGTATCCCGTAAAAGCAACAAATTCCCATCCTCTCATCACTTACGGCAGGATCTGCACCTAAACCAATCTTCATGGTCAATTCAAAAGACCCGGGCCCTACCACACGCTGCCCAAGAACAACATACCTCTTTTCATAAAAAAGCTTGTCCCCTCCTTAATCTCCCACCGGCGGATGCTTCTTCCTATATTCCCTCTCCACCGTTCACTCCAACCAAGGCACAATACTCAGCACGCAGATAGAGAGAAGCTGACCCATAGCCTGGTACTCACGAGAATCACGTAGCTGATTCTTCATACCGAGGCAAACTTTCTTCTCCACATCACGCCAACCATGTCCCACCGTGCAATGCAGTCACGGATTGCCAACTTGGCAAGCAACACCCATTCGGGCCATCCACACCGTTCACGCATTGTGATCAACAGCCACCATTGGATCTTCAAAATTTAAAGCCCGCCTTGAGGACAAGGCTATTTTCGCACAGGAGAGTATTGATAGGCCCAATGATAGGCCCAAAAGGATTTTAAAAAAACCCAATTGGTTACAAGATTTTGAATTAGAAGATTAAGATAGATTTTTATCTTTACAAATCTTAGCTTATCTTAAGATAGCTTTTATTTTATCTTTAGTAATCTTAGCTTATCCTTAATTCAAATTATTTTATCTTTAGAATTTTAATTATCTTTAATAATGCTATAAATGATTGTAACCTTCTCATTGAATGATATATAGAAATAAATTTTCTAGTATAATTCTTAGGTAATTCTGGGTCAACTCCTAACACCCTTTCTCTTTCCTTTTTAGACAAGAATCAAGGAAACTTTGATTCTCCCAGTTTCTGAAGGATACAGTTATCTTATGTCATCTTGGGTTTGGATGAAAGGCCCATTTTTTCTTTTCTTTCACTGATTATATAAATGGTCTCGAGACTCCCTTCTTATGCTAGGGAAATTCTTTAAGGTTTTTTTATACTTTACACTCTCATTGTGAATAACCTACAAATATTTTAATTCTAAATGATGCATGTAACTAAATTAACAATTAAAATTTAAAGATTTTGAGCACAATATTTGTATTATTTCAGCTCCATATGGCTATACGTCAAGACCCACCGTATTATCTTTTTCATATTCATGTCACCTTCAAGTGAACCTATAAACAAAAATTATGTGAAGGAGATTTCAAATTAAATTTTTGATTTTGTATTGGTTGTGACTTATGAGGTTTCAGTTAAAATGAATAATTAAACATCAATGATGAATATATAGAAAGAAAAGATATTGAAGATCCAAAACTGGGCGCACGTAAGCAATTGGATACTGAAAAAGGGAGATTCAAAGATGGATGGTCCTTAGTAACGTACTCTTGGCAGTTTCGTGGAAGATGGCATATAAGAAGAAAACAAATGGAGGGTTCACAAGGTACCAAAAGGCACGTCCTTATCACGTGCAAAAGCTTGAACCAGAATTACATAAATCATGTGCAGAAGCAAATCCAAACAAACTCCGTACTGTTTCGTAAAGCTTTTTGTGAACCACAAACAAATTATACCAAAATTTACCCAACTTTTAAAGGAAAAAAATATATTTAAAAATACGTGAACAAATCAAATACAGCCTCTAAAGAATATCCTTAATTTTCTCCCTTGTGCTTTCATTTTTTTATATGTTTTGTCATTTAAATTAAATGGAAATGTTGATTGGATATAAGTAATTACTATGAAAATTAGGCAGATATCTTTCCATAATTGTTTTCCCAACTCAAAGCATAAAGGGTTTGGATTTGAATTATGTGAATAAAAAAAAAACTTTATTAAAAAAATTTACTCATATATCATTATATAAATGTCTAATTGAATCGTGTGCTCAACTAGCTAAACCAAAAATAAAAATATTTATTTTGAAGATATTTAGTAAGTACGCTATTGTGCTATATACGATGTTTTTAGAATTTGACTGGTCATTGAACTAATAAAGGTACCAGTTCAAGGGTCGTTGGTCAAACCGGTAGTAATAAATTATTATTATTATTATTTTGTATATTAAATAATAATCGATTAGATCAAAATAAAATAAATTCAATAAATATATTAAAATTAAAATATTACATAGTAAAAAAGGTTTAAAATAATACACATCTTACCATAATATATTTAAAATGTCCCAAAACACACTAGTCCAAACCACTTAAAATTAAAAAAAAAAGGTATCAATTTTATTTGGTGTATACGTTTTATTAGTGTGGTTTCAAAAAGAATTACATTAAAAAAATTTCTAAAATATAAAAAGAAATATATTGCAAACTGGTTTTTTAACCGGTTTAATGACTAATAATTTTATATCAGTTTCAAACTGGTTAAGACGCCAATTAATCTGATCCGATTCACACAACACTGGTTATATACATGCTGTAAGGCAAACACACCTCAAACTTAAAATAGAAAGGAGTGAATGAGTCATCATTTTTTACTGGTACACATCAATTTATAAAGGTACGTCAAACAATTGTAAAGTTGGATACTTGAAGCTTTCTTAGAATGTCACTGGGCCCACACCCCGTTTAATTTGTTTTTTCTTCAAGTATATTTATATATTCAATTAGCGTCATCAATATGAATATATTAAATAAAATTAACCCTTTTAAATTCCTGGAATATTTTTTTATTATGCTCCTAAAATTATTTTATTTAGTACAATATTTTTATTTCTGTCTTTAACTTCCATAAGTGAAGTGCTCCTTGTTATATATGGAATATTGTAAGAAATAGTCAAAATCATGTTTACGTGGAATATCATTTTTAAAGTAATTCCGAGCTTGCCATATATAAAATTGTATCTTAACAAGACAAGAAATGACCAAAACTCTATATCATTTGTGGAAGGGTAGAAAACTCAATATATCATATTTTCATCTTTTTTATTGTAAATATTTTATATTAAATACAAAATATCAACTTGAAACATTTGATTTCAAAGTTGATAAATGTATATTTTTTGGGTATTCAAACACCTCTAAAGCATACAAAATTTTCAACACTAGAACTTAAGTTGTTGAAGAATCTATTCATGTCAAGTTTAACAATAACAATAACCTAGAAGATAATTTTGCAGGTCTGAATCTCAACGATAAGATAGAACTCAAAGATGAAGAAAAGAACACTTCAAATAATACAACAATAGACCTATATGAAAATGACAAATCGTCTGAAAGAGCATATAAGGTTTAATAGCCTAAAGAGTGAAAATACAAGATCTATCATCCCGTTGATCAAATCATTAAAGAACCCTTTGAAAGAATTAGAACAAGATCACACTTCAAAGAAGCCGAAACTACTGACATCTCTCAAATAGAACCAAAGAATATTGAAGAAGCATCAAGTGATGAATACTATATTTTGGCTATGCAGGAAGAACTCAATCAGTTTACCAAAAATGATGTATAGGAACTTATTCCTAAACCTAGAAAGAAATTCATCATTGGAACTAGATGGTGTTCAGAAATAAACTAAATAAAGATGGTACAGTTGCAAGAAACAAAGCAAGACTTGTTGCTCAAGCATACAATCAACAGGAAGACATAGATTTCATTGAAACCTTTGCACTTGAGGCAAAACTTTAAGTCATATGGATATTGCTTGCATATGTTGCTCAATATCACATTAAGTTGTATCAAATGGACATAAAAAGTGCATTCCTGAATGAAATTATAGAACAAGAAGTGTATGTTAGACAGCCCCGTGACTTTGATGATCTAAAACATCCTAAATATGTCATCAAGTTGAAAAATGCTCTGTATGGACTCAAACAAGCTCCTAAAGCTTGGTATGATAGATTGGGCTTTTTTCGCATAAAAAATAAGTTTTCAAGAGGAAAGGTTGATACAACCGTTTTTAGATGAGGGTCAAAAGATAAGTTTATCGTTATACAAATCTATGTAGATGATATTATCTTTAGAGCAATAAATGACTATCTTTGCAAGAACTTCTCTGAGTTAATGTAAAGTGAGTTTGAAATGAGCATGATGGAGGAACTGAAGTTTTTAGGGCTTTAAGTTCAATAAAAGAAGGAAGGTGTCTATATTCATTAGCAAAATAAAAGACAGATTCTACTATTTCTACCCTTCTAGGTTTTCCAAGTGCTCACCAATCACCCTCTTCACCTCTACTATTGAAATTGTTGCTCTCTATTGGCTTATTACCACAACCTCTACCTTTGAAGCTTCCTCCTCTTCCTCTACTATTGAAATCATCATGACCTCTACCTTCTCCACCTTGACTAGATTTTGTTATTTTGTTGAAATTCACCTGACTCTTCAATGCTTCTTCATTTATCTTTTCTATTTTTCCAATATTCTTCTTACATGATTTTCAATGTTTCTCGGCAATTCTACAACTGACATAGTGTTTGTGTTGTGGGACATTATTATCATAGCCAACACATGATCATATTTGATTATTAAGGTACATAGAATTTTCCCCACCACCTTATTGTGAAGTATCTTTTCTCCATATACCCTCATTTTGTTGACGAGGTTGGTTATGCAGGTGAAATACTGTTTAACACCTTGAGTTGGACATCTCACATTTGTCATGATCTCTTAATAGGGTTAGCAACTTTGTTTTTTTCTGCATTCTCTACTCCTTTGTATGATAGTTTTTAAATGTTTCATGCATTTTTGGCAGTTTTGCAATTTACGATTTTGCCTAAAAAAGAATAGTCTACTCCTTGTTTGATTTATGATAATGCCAACTGTAACATCCCTGTTTTTAAGAATAGTTTTACTCTTATAATTTTTGAATTAAGAAAGGTTTGTGAGTAAGAATAAGTCAATATATACCCTGTTGATGGTCTGTGGTATCTCAGAAATGTTATTTTTATGCATAATAATGGAATTTATATGGACCATTAGTGAAATTAAGCAAAAACCGAGTGAAAAGAGCTCTGTTCCGAGTAACAGAGAGGAATTCCGAGTGAATAATTAAAAATTCCGAGTGAAGGATGGAATTCCGAGTCAGTGTCATGTTTTTCCGAGTAAAACATGACTGAGAGGGCTACCACCGAGTGGAGTCCTGACCTGAGAGGCAATTCTGAGTGAAGTGTGTTCAAAAGAACCACTTCTGGGTGAAATTCCGAGTCAAAGCACCCTAGAAGGGCTCGTTTCCGAGTCAAACATTGCCAAATGCTTCCTTTTCCGAAGGAAATTCCTCAGATTGAAGCATTCCGAGTGAAAGAATGCATATATACTTATGTTTATGTTGATTTGATGCTTCCTACCGACTGGAATGTGTTGTGGAATCAATTGGGAAGGATTCCGAATGGTTTCGTATGTGTTTGCTTAGGAAACCGAGTGGAAAATGGTAGAGGGAGCCCATTCCGAGAGAAATGTAAGAGGCTGAACCATTTCCGAGTGAGTCTATGAGTATGACCCCTCTTCCGAGTGAGATATACTCTACTGGACCAAAACCGAGTGAGACTCGTATGTGTAGGTCTTGTTCCGAGAGGTAATGGCTTAAATAAGCCTTAATTTGGAAAGATAGTTGAAGAAGTTGGTCTAAATCGAGTGAACCAATTGAATGAAGACTCGGATTTCCGAGTAAAAACTCTGAGAAAGAGAGAACTCGGTCTGGACAGATATTACCGAGTGAGAAACCGAGTATCTGAGTCGGTTTCAAAGGAATTCCGAGCGAGGACTTGAAGACTCGCTCAAGCGAGTTGGATTCCGCTTGAGCGAGAAGGACCCCTGATGCATATTTCTCTACTTCGCTCAAGTGAGCAAGCCACGCTCAAGCGAGCCTTGTATTTGTTGGCTCGGAAGAAGAATTCCATTCGGCATAGTGGTTAACCGAGTGGAATTTTCACTCGGTATTCAGTGTCAGTTTTGCGTGTTGACTTCAATTTTGTCTTTTAATGCTTATTTTAATTCAATCATGCGCACTATAGCTAGTAGGCGGCCAGAAATGGGCACTGTCATAGCCTACCTCCTTATTTAAATCTCCACTGACACTCCATTAACACTCCACTAAAAATCCACTAGCAGCCCACTCACAAAAGCTGTTCCCCATTTAGTTTTCCACTTACTCTCTCATTATTTAAACCAGTGCGATGACTCTTAGAGAACACACACACACGAAACAGACACACCTCTATTATCATTCTTCTTCCTATAAGTTCCTTTCTCTCTCTTTTCTTTTCTCTTTCACTCGGATTTAAAGCAGGACAGTGGTAGGAACCTTTTTCTTTCCATCCAAGAACTTCATTAAGGTAAGGGGGTATATTCTTGGGTGCTCTGTGGGAAAACCGAGTGAAGGAAAGGGTTAAGGAATCATGTTCCTCACCTTTCCAGGACAGATTCAGTGATGGGTGAATTAAATGCTTAATTGTTACTATTTTGTATATATATATATATTTGTTGGTAAATGATATACTTTGTGTGAATTGTGAGAAAAATATGAACTGTATTGACTGTGAAAATACTAAATCATGGGTACCTATGTGCGTTCCAGCGAAGAATTGCAATTAAATGTTGGAATAAATGACAAACAACTCGGTTTTATATGAATTCAATCGGTTTTTAAACAATATCACTCGGTAAATCATTATATATATCAGACAGAACCCTTTTCTTACTTGAAGAACCTCCTTTCAATCATTTTTACTCGGAATTATAGTTATTCCACTCGGAAATCTCTTTCTTAATTATATTTCACTCGGATTTGCAAACAATTCTACTCAGGGAACCATTTTCATACTGATTTCACACGGAATCATGTTTTAATTCACTTAGAAACTTATTTCACTCAGAATTTAAGTTATTTCACTTAGTGATCCGGTCCCAACACCGGTCCCCAAAAGCATGGTTTTAATGCTTTGCCAGATCAGCATTTTGTCCAGGAGAAGTACGTCTCAAATACCTTATAATTACTTTTATACGGAGTACATACCGCCAAAGCACGTTACTCCGCCATGGCATGTAACTCCGCCAAGGCACGTTACTCCGCCAAAGCTTATTACTCCGCCAAGGTGGAAAATATTGGATATCTTATACACATGCACAAAGTATTTCCAATGCATACTACTCCGCCAAGCTATAGGCGGAATATTGAATTTCCTATATTGCGTAGCGAGCCCATACTTATTGTTACACCCTCGGTTAGATAAGACAAATCCTTTTGTAGGTTCATCCTATTTAACTGAGTGTGTTAACAGTTTTCAGAAAAAAGTGAATATATTTTTTTTTTATAAATAAGTACGTGGCAGTTCAGTGGAAGCAATAATGTATATATCTCATAGTCATTCACAAATTGTAAGTAATTGTACTCTTAACAGAATGGGGCACGCAGGCACCCTTAAATATTATACAGTCATCCGGTGTCTGATTATAAATATTCTATCCTTAATGATTGTTCTAAATGGGTTCAGTTTATTTGCTGATCTTCACACTCGGGTTCTTGAGTTTCTAATTCCTCTGAAAAATGTTCAACAGTAAGGGTGAGTATAACCCAAGACCCTGATTGGTTCATCCGGTGCGGACATAATCCAGTTAACATACAATGTCACATAGATCATACATTCACAATTATATCAATCAAGCATGTTATTATCACATAAATTATACAATTAGCATATTCACAATCATAACACTCAAGCATATGATCATGAAATGCATGAGTCAATTTATTATGATTTATCTTTGGTTAAGTCTCATGATGCATGTGGGCCCAAGAAATCATTTCTTCTTCTCATTCTATGGAATATCACCATTCCATTGTCTAGAGCGATCAGGGTCCGCCCAAGCTCATAAGGTACGAATGAACTCATTGGTTCTCATTAATATATATATTTCATTTTGAGACTTGGATCCCTACGATCATAGTTACACCCCGTCATTTAGTCGAAGTACACTAGAATTCCTCGTCTCACCCGGCTATCAGGCGCGACTCTGATGCCATTGGGTTGCCGTTCCAGTTGTACTCCCAAGATTCTTCTACTGAGATCGAACGTGAGTGTCCTCCAGCGTACCAGGTGTATGCTCTAGACATATATTTTTTTCTTCTTTCTTTTTCTCCGTCAAAATATTTTCATGATGCGAAATGCATTCTTTTTATCTTTGATCATTGGGTATCTTATGTATTTCCAGTCTCATCATATCATTTCCAAGTTCTTTGGATTCTATCAATTATTTAAACATTGTAAGTATATCTATTATATATAGTATTTTCCTTAAGGAGCAAAATAATTTATTCTTTATATAATTGCGCATAATTAAAAATGTTGACAAGGTTTATAACAAGAAAACTATTAATAATAATATTAAGATTAATAATAATTAGGATAATAATAGAATAAGGATAATAATAATAATCATATCTTCTCATTAATTTAAAAAGTATTATAAAGTAGTTTCTAAATGAAAATCCAAGCGAAAACCATTAAAAATAGAGTTTTCCGAGTGAAACAGGGTCAAATCCGAGTGAAATATGTATGATTCCAAGTGGAATCATACTGAGAAGGGTTCTCCAAACGTTCTGGTTAAAAATCCGAGTGAAATTGTACTGGAAAGGCTGTTTTCCGACTGAAACAGATCTGATTCCGAGTGGAAATAATTCTTCCGATTAAAACAAGTTATATCCGAGTGAAAATGTTGATATCCAAGCTTTCTGAGTAAAATAGGTGTAATACCAAGTGAAATAATTAAGATTGCGAGTGTAATAATCACGATTTCAAATAAAATCAAGCTGAGAGGGTCTTCTAAGTAAAACAGTTCTAAATCCGAGTGAAATCAATCTGAAAGAGTTTCCTTAGTGAAGTTAAAATGCCTTTCGAGTGAAACAAAATGAAGAAACAGTTTTCTGGGTGAAATTAATATAACTCTGAGTGAAATAAAATAGGATTCCGAGTGGAATTAGTCTGAAAGGAGTTTTCTGAGTAAAAATGTTTGTGAATCCGAGTGAAAATGTTCCTGAATAAAAATAAGATAAGTTTCCAAGTGAAACACGAGTTTACCGAGTGAAATTAATTAAAAAGGGTTCTGTCTGAATAAGATACATCTGAATAAAGAAAATCTGAGTAAGATAATCCTGATTCCGAGTGGAATCAGGTTGGGAAAGGTCTTCTGGTGAGTTGACTTTATATACCGAGTTACATCAAGTTGAAAGGAGTTCTTTTAGTGAAAATAACTATTTGCTGAGTGAAATAAATTGTTTTGCCGAGTGAAATAAGGTTGGGAAGCTACTGTCCGAGTAAAATATGATGTTTTCCGAGTGCAATAAGACTGGGAAGCTACTGTCCGAGTAAAATAGTGTGTTTTCCGAGTGAATTACTCTGTTTTTGAAATCAACTAGAAAGATACTAACCGAGTAAAATAAGTGTAAAACCGGTCGGATTATCATAAAACATAACCTGTTATCATATTTGTTTCACTGGAAATCACACGGTACCCATGACTCTTAATATTTTCAATCCAATATTTCACAATTCATCAATGATTATATACACTCGGTAACAGATATATATACATACATGCATATACAGATACAATTTGAAGCATTTAATTCATACACACTGAATCTGTCCTCCACTCGGTTTTCCCACAAGGCACCCAAGAATATACCCCCTTACCTCAATGAAGTTCCTGAAGGAGAAGAAAGAGGCTCCCTTCACTGTCCTGCTTCGAATCCGAGTGAAATGGAAGGAAAAAGAGAGAAAGAGACTTGTTGGGAAGGAAAATGATGAAGGATATTGTGTCGTGTGTGTGGTGTGAGTTCTGAGGACGTTGAGCTTGTTTAAATAGGGAGGAAGTGAGTGGGAAGACAAGTGGGAGACAACTTTTCTGAGTAGTATGCTGAGTCAGTGCCCATTTCTGAGTGGTATGCTGAGTCAGTGATAATGGAAGGGTCACTAGGGATTAAACAAATATATATGCTGAGTCAGTGTCCATTTCTGGTCGTCCACCATCCATAATGCGCACGATTGGATTTAAATATCATTAAAAGACAAAATTGAAGTCAAAACGCACTTTTGTCAGTGAATACCGAGTGAAATTACACTCGGTTAACACTTCTGTCAGTGAATTTCGACTGGAATTCCCACTTCCGAGTCACAATTACAAGGCTCGCTTGAGCGTGGCTTGCTCGCTTGAGTGAATCAGCCAATCCTCACTCGGCATTCCCATGAAACCGACTCATCTTTCCCATCATTCACTCGGTAATTCACCCCCACACCGACTCCTAATTTGCTTGGCCTTTCACCCGGTATTATATCCCAAATCCGGGTCATTTCTGATGGTTCTTACTCGGTTAAATCATTCCAAGCCTAGTCTTTTATCACTCGGTAATGTCCTTCAAAAACCGACTCCTTCAAAAACCGACTCCCTCGCATTCTTTTCCTATGTTTCTTCTACTCGAAGTTTTTATTCCAAATCCGAATCTCTACATACACTGTTCCACTCGGTAAAAGTCATCCACTT
Organism: Clitoria ternatea; assembly: GCA_037962975.1. NCBI lineage: Eukaryota > Viridiplantae > Streptophyta > Magnoliopsida > Fabales > Fabaceae > Clitoria > Clitoria ternatea. The sequence goes on along the minus strand of CM075672.1, from coordinate 248,674,486 downwards.
ACTCGGAATGCTACTTTCCATACCACTCGGTGTATTTAACTTCAACACAATCGGGAATGTTCTTCACATTCATCACTCGGCATAGACTTATAATTTTCACTCGGAAGTGTTTCTTCTAGAACCCGACTCTCTCTCCTATTTATTCAATCACTCGGAATTTATTCAAACTCTAATCACTTAGGATATATTCCAATAACAATTCATATCTTAGAAAGGAATCAATCGGATTTACCACTCAGAAATACCCAAACTTTACTCACTCGGTTTACTCATATTTCTCTCTCGGTTTTAACCAAATTCTTCAACTACAATTCCAATCAGAACATATTAAGGCCCTCACTTCTCGGAAAAGACTTACACATACAAGTATTACTCGGAATTGGTCCAATAGAGTATATCTCACTCGGAAGAGGAGTCATACTCATAGATTCACTCGGAAATGGTTCAGCCTCTCTATATTTCACTCGGATTTTACCTTCCAGGAGCATTTAAGTCCTTCCCCACTCATATTTCACTCGGTTACTCATCTCTTAGGTACACATACACTATCCTTCCTCAAAATGTGTTTTGATCGGAATCCTTTAAGGTTTTTATCACTCGGAAAAAGAGTCATAAGCATAGCCTCACTCAATAATGGCTCTAAACCTTATATATTCTACTCGGATTGGGTTCTCCTTCCTATATTCCACTCAGAATGAGCTTCCATTACTCTATATTTCACTCGGAATTGCATATTTGGGGTCATGCTTCTTAGAACAGGTTATACTGGATTCAAATATGCCCTTACTCAGAACTCTACTACCCAAAACACCACACTCGAAGATCTTTCTACCCGAAATGTTATTCCCTTCTTCTCTAGGAAGATCTGAGTTGGACAACTCACTCGGATTGCACTTGGTTATAATTCTAATTGAGTCTATTCACTCGGTATCATAGAAATTGTCACTCAAGAAAGAAGCAATTGGCAAGGTTTGACTCGAAAATGAGTCTATCAAGGGTATTTTCACTCGGAATATTCATCCAGAAGTAGTTCCCTTGAACCTACTTCACTCCAGCTGTCTCTAAGACCAAGATTTCACTCGGTAGTATCCCTTTTTAGAAATGTTTTATTCGGTCATCCTAACTTACACTCGGAATTTCATTCCTCACTCGGATTTTCTTTCTATCACTCGGAATTGTTAATCCTCCACTCGGAATTTCACTCTGTCACTCGGATCAGAGTCTATTTCACTCGAAATTTGCATAATTTCACTAATGGTCCATATAAATTCCATTATTATGTACAGAAATGACATTTCTGAGATACCACAGACTATCAACAGGGTGTATATTCACTTATTACCACTTACAGACCTTCTAAACTTCAATTTTTACTAAATAAGACTGCTACTAAAAACAGGGATGTTACACTTATAACCCCGGCACGAGATTGACTCTGTCTTGAGAGGTTGAAAATGGGAATCACGCTGTCACGCATAAAAGGGAACAATGAATAAAATAATAAGGCATTAACGCTTTCCAAGCAAGTGGAAATACCCACTACAGCGATGGTGCTCGTGAACGACACAGGGACCCACTACCTTTCTTGCATTATGCCAGAAAACAAGGAACGGGTCCTACCAATAATGGAGCACTAGTAACAGGTATATAAACCTCAGCAAAAAGGTAAAGAGATCCTCTCTCAATTCTGAACCTTACACTTTTACTTGTATAATTCTCTCAGATTTGCTTTCTAAGTCTTACAGTATTTCAGAATACTGACTTGAGCGTCGGAGAATAATTGCAGGTACCACCACCAATTGTGTCAAGGCAAAGGAGGTTACTTCAGGCGGACTGTCACACCGCCCAGAGTGCATTATATTCCGCCCCAGTATACAAGGATACTCCGTACTTGCACATTTACAAATATCTCCTTGTACCAGATTGACATTACATGTACATTTTGAATTGTTCATCAACCATACTTTTACACCCCCAGTAAAGAACAGTTCATTGGCACGCCCGGTGGGACCTGTAAATTTGGTAGTCCCATAATCTTTGATCAATTTCCATCACACTCATCATTAATGGAGAGACCAGGACCAGAAGTGCAGAATGAGGATTCTCCTCCACGCAATCCTAGACGTCTCAACTTCGACAATGATGCTCATAAACAAGCAACGCATGTTGACTCTCCAGATCCGAAAGATGATATGATTCGAATGTTGAGAGAAGAAATCACAGAGCTTCGTCGTGAAAAGGCGAACCCCATGCACGAGAAAGCTGGCCCTGCAAGACAGCCACACCATGAATTACACGGACAGGAGGAATCAAGTACTCCTAGCTACTCTCGCATCCCTACTTACATGGAAGAGCAACGAAGCCTCCCACTGGCAAATGCTCAACATCAAGAAGGAAGGAGAGCAGGTTCAAATGCACCCCCCTCGGGATACAAGATGAGTATCCCATTTTCTAAAAGGCTCATGAATGCACATGTACCCAGACATTTACAAACTATGCAGCCCATTTCTATAGGAAAATACACTGGGGAAACAGATCCTTCTAAGCATTTAGATGCTTACATCTACGAGGCTATGTTCTTAGGAGCAGAAGAGGATGTCATGTGCAGAATATTCCCCAGGACCCTCACAGGTGAAGCTCTTAGTTGGTTCAAGAGCTTACCTTCAGGTTCCATTGATTCATGGGAGGACTTGGCCACAGCTTTTGGCAGCCACTTCGTGATTTCTAGGGATGCACCTAGAACCTCTCATACCTTGGCTCAGATCAAGCAAGGTGACAAAGAATCTCTGAAGGATTTCCTTAAGAGATTTTATAAAGAGGCAGCCATGGTTCCTGATCTGACAGAAGCAATCCAGTTGCATATCCTCATCGAGGCTATGCAGCCAAAATCACCTTTTGCTCTGTCATTGGCAAAGGGACCTCCATCCACGATGGAGGAATTTCGCAGGAAGGCGTCCATGTATGTGGGTATTGAGATGCACCTGGAAGCACTGCATCTCGCAGTAAACCACCCACAGCAGCTCCACATCATGACAAAGACAAGGAAAAATCATCCAAGAATGACAAGTTCCACCAAAAAGACAAAGTAGGGAACCAACCCTTCAAACAACAAGATAGATGTGTGTTCAATTTTGCTCATTATGCACCCCTGAACACGTCATATGAACAAATCTTGCGTGAAATAGGATGGACTACCCTCAACGTTTATGGGATCCAACGTCCACCTCCAATCAGGCGCGGTGGAAACCCAAAGAAATATTGTGAGTTCCACGAGTCAGTTGGCCATACCACGGAGGAGTGTAAGCAACTCAAAAGTACCATTGAGGTGCTTATTCGTGAAGGCAAACTGAAACACTATTTGTTTAAGGGTAAGTCTCATGATGAGCCAGAAAAGTTTGAAAAACGACATCGTGATCGTTCTCCGGATCCTGATAATACTCGCGAGCCAAAACGTACGGCGGCAACAGAAAAACAAAAAGGCGTTGTTCTGGAGTCCGCCCAAAGGGAACCAAGCCCTGAACCCAAATCGCGGGGCAAAAGGCAGGTTGTAGATATGATTGCTGGAGGCTTCGCCGGGGGCGGACCCTCAAACACCACCAGGAAAAATCATCATCGTATGATTTTGTCTGTGCAGGACAAGAGCAAAGAATATCGCCCATTTAGGAACGGGGTTCGGACTCCGCCTATAACCTTCACAGATGATGATTTTGGCCCTACTATTCCCGAGGGAGATGATGCAGTAGTGATTATTACGGTAATCGCTAATATGGATGTAAAACGCATCCTAATTGATCAGGGAAGTTCCTGTGATGTTATCTTTTATGACTGTTTTAAACGCATGGGGCTAACTGATGCTGATTTGCAGCCTTATACACAGGACCTTACAGCCTTTAATGGCGCCAAACAGCCCACTAAAGGCTATTTGGACACAAGGATTACTTTTGATGATGAACCTAGAGCAAGGACTGTGAAATCCAGGATTCTTGTCATTGATGTTAAATCTCCATACAATGGCATCATTGGGCGGCCTACCCTGAATGCCATGGAAGCCATCGTTTCAACCCCCCACTTGTTAATCAAGTTCATTGATAAGGATAATCAAGTCTCATCTGTAAGGGGTGACCAGGAAATGGCTCGTTATTGTTACAATTTGAGTCTTAACATGGTGAAGCTTGAAACCATGTCTAAGAAAAGAAAATTGAACGAAGGAAGCAGTGCGGCGGCATCCGTCAATTTGGTGGATCTTGACCCCAGGGCGGAGTCTTCTGTAGACCCACTGAACCCTTTGAAACCAACTCCTGATGGTGGTTCCAAGTCTATTGTTTTAGGCAGCACCCCGGAACAAATAACAAACATCAATGACAAACTGGAGGCTAACATGGAAGCAAGACTAATTGCACTTCTCCTTGAGTACAAAGAGATTTTTGCTTGGACCGCTGCAGACATGCCTGGCATGGATCCTAACTTTTGTTGCCACCGCCTGGCGGTGTATCCTGAAACTAGGCCAATGACACAAAAGAAACGACGTATGGGTCCTGCTAAGCAAAAAGCTGCTTGTGAACAAACGGAGGAGCTTCTCAAGGCGGGGTTCATCAGGGAACTCCGTTACTCCTCCTGGCTGTCCAACATGGTTATGGTACAGAAAGCCAATGGCAAGTGGCGTATGTGTATAGACTACGTTGATTTGAATAAATGTTGTCCCAAGGATCCATACCCTCTCCCCAACATTGACAGATTGGTTGACGATTCTTCAGGATACAAGTATCTATCTTTTATGGATGCTTACTCCGGTTACAACCAAATTCCAATATGTGAGGATGATCAAGAGAAGACAGCATTTGTTAATGACAAAGGGGTCTTTTGTTACAATGTCATGCCATTTGGGCTAAAGAACGCCGGGGCAACCTACCAGCGCATGATCAACAAAGTTTTTGAGGGTATGCATACAAAGCTGGTAGAGGTTTATATTGATGATATTATAGCCAAAACCCCGGAGGGAGGAGACCATGTTGAAGACCTACGCCTCATTTTTCAACGCCTACAGCAATACAACATGAGACTCAACCCATTAAAATGTACATTTACTGTACCAGGAGGCAGATTTTTGGGTTTCATGTTAACACAAAGAGGCATAGAGGCTAATCCTGATAAATGTTGCATAATCCAAAAGTTGCAGAGCCCCAAAACATTGAAAGAGGTACAATCCCTCAACGGCAAAATCGCTGCTCTAGCACGATTCATGCCAAAAATGGCTCATCGCTCTCTTCCCTTGTACAAAATGCTGAAGAAGGACAAGAAATTCAGTTGGGGCCTAGAGCAAGAGGCGGCCTTCCAAAGCTTGAAAAATATCTTGGCCAGCCCTCCAATCCTGGTAAAACCGAGCCCAGGTGAGCAACTCATTGTTTATTTGTCTGTTTCAGATGAAGCGCTGGCAGTGGCTCTGGTCAAGGAGACAGTTGAAGGCCAACGGCCGGTGTACTTCACTGGTAAAACACTGCATGGTGCAGAACGCCGTTATCAGAAGATTGAAAAGGCAGCACTTGCAGTTGTTTGGGCCTCACGACGCCTAAGACCATATTTCCATGCCCATCCCATCCTGATTCGCACAGACTTGCCACTTCATACTATACTGTTCAAACCAGACCTGGCTGGAAGGATGATCAAATGGGCCATAGAACTCTCTGAGTTCGACATATCCTACGAACCAAGAACTGCTATCAAGGCACAAGTCCTAGCAGATTTCGTAGTTGAATTAACAGGTTCTAGCCCAGATGCAGATCACTCACACTGGACGGTATACGTAGATGGGTCTTCCAATAGCAAAGGATGTGGAGCAGGAATTGTTGTGGAAAGTGATGACGGGGTACACCTTGAAATTTCACTGCACTTTACCTTCACTACGTCTAACAATCAGGCAGAGTATGAAGCCTGCTTGGCCGGACTCAGAGCAGCACAAGATATTGGGGCCAAAACTGTCACCCTATGCAGTGATTCTCAATTAGTAATCTCATAAATTCTTGGTGAGTATCAGGCTAAAGAACCTCTGCTACAACAATATCTAGACTGCGTCAATGAGTTAAAGCAGCGCTTCAATGAAGTCACTTTCAAGCATGTACCCCGTGAAGAAAATACACGTGCTGATATCCTCTCCAGGTTAGCCAGCACAAAGAAGGCAGGATGCACAACTACGGTTGTACAGAGTACCTTGGCGGAGCCAAGCATTTCCTTTCCTTCCTCAGTACATATGATTAAAAGCCGCTCCTTTGATGACAGTTCCTGGGTAGCACCAATAGTTCGTTATCTTGTTAATGGATAATTACCCACAGATGATCTTGAGCGAAAGAAACTAAAGAAAGAAGCACCTTATTATACACTCCTAGACGGACAGTTATACCGCCAAGGAATTTTTGTTCCTTACTTAATTTGTATAAACGAAAATGAGGTGCAAGCTGTTTTGGAAGAAGTCCATGAAGGGCAGTGTGGACACCATCCAGGGGCACGGAGTCTAATGAGAAAAATAATCAGGGCGGGGTATTGGTGGCCCACCCTGAAGCATGACTCCGCCTCGTATGTTCAAAAGTGTGATCAATGTCAACGATTCGCAAATCTCCACCATACTCCGGCGGAAGAAATGTCATCATCAATAACGCCTTGGCCTTTCTATCAATGGGGCATGGATATCTTGGGTCCATTCCCAACTGCGCCCGGCGGTATCAAATACTTGATAGTTGGTGTTGATTACTTCACCAAATGGATTGAAGCAGAGGCAGTGGTGCATATTACATCAGCCAGGACTCGCAGATTCATATATGAAAATATCATTGCACGTTTCGGAGTCCCTGGATGCATAGTCACTGATAATGGCACCCAATTCACAGATCGTAAGTTCACTGAACTCCTGGAAAATCTCAGCATTACGCAGATTTTCTCTTCTGTGGAACACCCTCAAACCAATGGCCAAGCTGAAGTTGCCAACAGAGAAATCTTGAAAGGCCTTAAGAAACGCCTTGGTGAAGCAAATGGAGATTGGGTAAATCAATTATGCCACGTTCTATGGGCATATAGAACAACCCCTCAGTCCACCACAAATGAGTCTCCATATCGGCTGACATATGGAGTCGAAGCTGTTATTCCCATTGAATTGGCAGCCCCATCAGCTCGAGTCCTCTATTTCAACGAAGAAGCCAATCAACAGAACCTCGCCCATGAACTCGAGGTCTTGGCGGAGTTGAGAGAGGAAGCCTTTGTAAGGGACCAAGCCGTTAAAGCAAAGGCCGCCAAACGGCATAACATACGTGTTTCTGAACGCCGTTTCAAAGAAGGAGATTTGGTCTTGAGAAGGGCCAATATCAGTAACAAATTTGCACACCAAGGCAAATTGGCACCAACATGGGAAGGTCCATACCGAGTCGTCGAAATTCTGGGCAAAGGCACATACCGCCTAGAAAACTTAGATGGCACTCCGGTCAGGAATAAATGGAACATTTTAAATTTACGCATATATTACAGCTAGTTGGGTAATATGGTATGATCTTTTCCTCCTAACTCAAGGTTCTTCCTAGATATACTTTCCTTGAGAAGGTTTCAAAGAGACATACCCCAACTCAGCCCTTTATGTAGTTCCATTATTAATGAAATGCCTTCCTACATTTAATCTTCACTCTAACTTTGAATTGATTATCCATGGTAGAACTTGTTCCCATGCAGATAAGACAACGGCTCCAAAAATTGAAGCATAGATGCATAACTCTTTTCCATAAAGATCAACCAAAATGCAACACAGCTTCACAAACGGAGTCAACAAAAAACTCCTTGGGGGAAAGGATTGGTGTCACAGCTATATGCTGCACCATACCGACCCTAAGGTACAAAAAACTCCTTGGGGGGAAAGGATTGGTGTCACAGCTATATGCTGCACCATACCGACCCTAAGGTACAAAAAACTCCTTGGGGGGAAAGGATTGGTGTCTCAGCTATATGCTGTACCATACCGACCCCAAGGTCCTGCAGGCCGCCTGTGGAAGAAATTGGTGTCACAGCTATATGCTGCACCATTTCGACCCCAAGGTACTGTAGGCTTCTTGTGGAAAGGATTGGTGTCACAGCTATATGCTGCACCATACCGACCCCAAGGTCCTGCAGGCCGCCTGTGGAAGGAATTGGTGTCACAGCTATATGCTGCACCATTTCGACCCCAAGGTACTGCAGGCTTCTTGTGGAAAGAGTGGGTGTCACAGCTATATGCTGCACCATACCGACCCCAAAGTCCAGCAAATTTCCTGCGGAAAGAATTGGTGTCACAACTATATGCTGCACCATACCGCCTCAAAGGTTCAACCAAGTTCTTGCAAGAAGAATTGGTGTCACAGCTATATGCTGCACCATACCAATCCTGGATTCAACAATTTTCATTTGATCAGGAGTTACACTCCAATTCAAATTCAAAGGGATGAACGCTTCATCCAAAACTTGACTCCGCCTAACTGCCAATGTTTTACGGAGTACATAATCAACAAACTCAAGCACTATCAACAAGTTCAAGTAAGTATACTACTTGTAAAAATTGTGCTTCATTGAAATTCTCAAAAGGCTACTCCGCCTCATTACAGAATTTATTTCATTGAAAAGCCTAAGAGGTTACTCCGCCTCATTACAGAATTTACTTCAATGAAATTCTTAAGAGGCTACTCCGCCTCATTACACAATTTGCTTCAATGAAATTCTCAAGAGGCTACTCCGCCTCATTACAGAATTTATTTCATTGAAACTCCTAAGAGGTTACTCCGCCTCATTACAGAATTTACTTCAATGAAATTCTTAAGAGGCTACTCCGCCTCATTACACAATTTACTTCAATGAAATTCTCAAGAGGCTACTCCGCCTCATTACTGAATTTATCTCATTGAAACTCCTAAGAGGTTACTCCGCCTCATTACAGAATTTACTTCAATGAAATTCTTAAGAGGCTACTCCGCCTTATTACACAATTTACTTCAATGAAATTCTCAAGAGGCTACTCTGCCTCATTACTGAATTTATCTCATTGAAATTCCTAAGAGGCTACCCCGCCTCATTACTGAATTTTACTTCGCCAAATTCCCAAAGGGGTTATTCCGCCTCAATATACTTAGTCATATTTCATTAAGTCCTCAAATGATTACTTTGCCTTCTTAATATCGTTTTACAAGGCACAAATTCGACGGACTCAGACATTGTTTATATGAACAAGTATAGATTTATAAAGAATATATTTTATTGAATATTGTCAAAAGTTGATAAAGATCCAGAGCCTATCCTGGAACAAGGTAATATCATTAAAATTCAAAGAAAAACAAAACTTGCAAACGGACTCCGGAGCTAGTCTTCAAGGCTCGGATGGCACCCCCTCTTGTTAGGCGGAGCTGGGTTGACTTTCACCAGGCTTGGATAAACTTTGCGAGGGGGGCAAGTCCAGCAGGACATACTCTACATTGGGCGCAGGAACATGACCCCCCTGAACAGGCACCATCAGTTCGCCATTGATGAATTCATAGTAAGGATGAATGCCTGCAGTGTTCAGAGCAACGCCTGGGTTGCGATAACAGAGTTGGCGAACAGCCATGCTAAAAGCATCATCAATTGCCGCCTCAGCCGCATCCAAGGCAGATTGTAACTCCTTATCAAGCCTCTTACTGGTAGCATCTGAAGTGGCTTTTTCAACTTGCAGCTCTTGAACTTGTTTTTCAAGGTTATTGTATGCAGTGGCTGTTTGGTCCAACTCCGCCGCCCAGGCGTCTTCAGCAACGGTCTTATTTATTTCAAAGTAAACCAACCTCTGCTGAAGTTCGCTCACACCTTCGCCCAGTTCTTTGTTCTGCTGATTCAGATATAAAATTTGTTGTTTCAGCAGAACATTATCAGCCTTCACCTGGGATAGTCCGCCCACCTCTTCGCCCAGTTGTACATTCTGCTCCTGCAAGCCATAAACTTGCTTTTCCAGCAAGACTTTATCAGCTCTCACTCGAGCCAGCTCCTCCTCAAGCTTCTTTCTATCATTGTCGGCGGTGTCAAGATGTTTCTCTTTAGCCTTGACCACCTCCGACAACATTTCATTGTCGTGCTCCAGGCTGCGAATCTTTTCAGCGGAATCTTGATATGATTCCTGAAACATGGCAGCCTCAGCAGCGACTTCAGTAATTCGGGGCACAGAAGCGAGGAAACTGTCAATTTCAGCAAGATGCCACCTTGCAACAGCAGTGGCATCTGCAACGTCCTCAAAGTCGATGTCGGGATGAAGAATGAAGTCCGGATCGCGCCTCTCTGATTGGCGGGATCCCACATTCGTGAAATACAAAAAGGGGTTCAGACGAGACCCCACCACAGGAAGACAGACGGATCGCCTGGATGATTCCCCTGGAACATCAATAAGGAAAACTGTTGTTCCTCGAGTAATCAAGTCCAGGGCAGGACTCTCAGCTTGGCGGACTGGAGAAGCTTGAATTCCCTCCGTCTCAGCTTGGCGGACTGGAGAAGCTTGAATTCCCTCCGTCTCCTCCTCGACAACAACTTCTTCAGGGGCGCCCTTAACACCGCCCAAGTCAGCAGGGATACCCAAAGCTTGTACCTCCGGAGTCACTCCCACTTCAATAGGAGCATCAGATGACGCCCCTTCCCCCACCTTTCCCTTACCCTTATTCTTCCTCTTTAGCAGGGGTTGTGGGTCCACTTCCTCCTCCTCAACAGTTTCTGGTTCTTGGCGTTTTTTGGATCGCCTTTCAACCTCAACTGTCGAGGACCCTGCACCGCCCTCCAACGTCACTATGTTAGTGGATGCAGGAAATGGAAGAGTTTTTGTTAGAGCAGCAGCCAGATTCCTCCTAGGCTGCACATTATTTTCTGCATCAATTTCCTGGCGACTCATGCGAATTTGCTTGATACGCTCCATCCCAGGAAATTCAGCGATCTCTCCTGCAAAATAACATACATAGATACGATTAGAAGCTGCAGGAAACAACAGGAGTAATATTCAAGCAACAAGTCTTAAAGAATTACTTAAATATCCCTCAGCATCCCGCCCAAGCAGCCTTCGGCATAAGATCTGCTTGTGGACGGAGTTGTACTCCTTCAACGTCCGGAGTACTTCCACAGAGGTAGCTGATAAGGCACTCTCCTCAACTTCATAGCCTTGTTTTGTCAAGAGGAAGTGCTCGTGAGTCCACGCTACCGGAAATTTATCGATTCCCTCCTTACTCCGCCAGAAGACGGACTTGTTCTTCTTCATAGAGACTTTTACAAAGCTCATTCTAAAGTGAAGTCCGCCTTCTTTGGCGGAGTCAGCGAACGCCTTAAAGTTCACAATCTTCGGCTCCGCCCGAAGAGTCACAAAGCCCATGCCGCCAGTCCTTGCATTCACCCTCCTCATGATGTGGCAAAAGGCAAAGAACAACGCCACAGTGGGCGTGAATTCCAGATGTTCAGCCAACACTTCAAAGCTGCGAACTATCCCCCAACCATTAGGGTGCAATTGAGAAGGGGCGCAGTCCAGAAATCTGAGTACACCCATCTGGAACTTATTCAGCGGAAATCGTACCCCCAGCTGGGTAAACAAAATATCGTACATGTATAATGCACGTTCATCTTGAGGACGATGGCATATACGTTCAAATGTCTTCGGCGAACGGACGATAAACCTCCTTTCAAACCTTTCATCCTTCCAGATTGGCACAGACAACTCCATCACCCCACCACTTGTTGTTGCATGACGAGAGGAAGCATCTTTAACATCTTCCTCAACCCAACAATAAGGGTCAGTTTCAAGCATCTTTTCCCAGTCCAACCCATGCAACACAACATTCTGACATTCTGCCATCGTTATCACTTGTATTTGGGAAATACCTCCTGATACAAACGAATGTACAACATTACTAAAACACGCCACGCTGCTGTAAAATGTTGAATCCCTCCCAGTATAGAAAGCCTCATCTTTACTCTCAATATCCGAAAACATGGGGCGAACAGAAACCCTAGAGCACGACTCTGACTTTTTTCCTCTCATCCTCGCTTCAACAAACACACATATAAAAAAAAAAACCAACCCAATAACAGTGAAGACAGAAAACAGAGGAACAAGAGAGTTACCTTAAGTTTCTGAAGAACTGAAGAACTGCAACAACAAACGACTCGCAAGAAAGCAACGTTCAAAAGGCAGTTCTAATACGAAAGCGCAGAGAAGAAGATGAAGCGAAAAGTTTCCCCTCCTAAGAGTTTACCTATTTATAGGCATGGCTTGGGGGGAAACACGTAAAGCCTCACTAATCTCAGAAACGTAACTACAGCCGTTGGATGAATCTCAAGACAGGCATTTTTTGGGCCGTATTTTCAAAATCCAAGGCCCATGGTAATAACCTCGAAAACGTATTCAACTGCTATCCCACGCATTTATGTCCCATCATTGGAATGGCAATCGTTACGAGGGCATACGTGGCAGTGAGAGATTGAAGCGGCAAAACGCAGTTTCGAGGCGCATTAATGACAGGCGTGGCAAGTAATGATGAAAGCATTAAGTGCACGAAAACACTTGTCCGAAAATCCTGAACTAGCAAACGCCGCCTAAACCCATGCCTATAAAAGCTAAAAGTGTTATAGCTTATTAAAGTAACTCCGTCAGTCACTATAACAAGCTAGGGGGCATATGATCCGGTCCCAACACCGGTCCCCAAAAGCATGGTTTTAATGCTTTGCCAGATCAGCATTTTGCCCAGGAGAAGTACGTCTCAAATACCTTATAATTACTTTTATACGGAGTACATACCGCTAAAGCACGTTACTCCACCATGGCATGTAACTTCGCCAAGGCACGTTACTCCGCCAAAGCTTATTACTCCGCCAAGGTGGAAAATATTGGATATCTTATACACATGCATAAAATATTTCCAATGCATACTACTCCGCCAAGCTATAGGCGGAATATTGAATTTCCTATATTGCGTAGCGAGCCCATACTTATAACCCCGGCACGAGATTGACTCTGTCTTGAGAGGTTGAAAATGGGAATCACGCTGTCACGCATAAAAGGGAACAATGAATAAAATAATAAGGCATTAACGCTTTCCAAGCAAGTGGAAATACCCACTACAGCGATGGTGCTCGTGAACGACACAGGGACCCACTACCTTTCTTGCATTATGCCAGAAAACAAGGAACGGGTCCTACCAATAATGGAGCACCAGTAACAGGTAGATAAACCTCAGCAAAAAGGTAAAGAGATCCTCTCTCAATTCTGAACCTTACACTTTTACTTGCATAATTCTCTCAGATTTGCTTTCTAAGTCTTACAGTATTTCAGAATACTGACTTGAGCGTCGGAGAATAATTGCAGGTACCACCACCAATTGTGTCAAGGCAAAGGAGGTTACTTCAGGCGGACTGTCACACCGCCCAGAGTGCATTATATTCCGCCCCAGTATACAAGGATACTCCGTACTTGCACATTTACAAATATCTCCTTGTACCAGATTGACATTACATGTACATTTTGAATTGTTCATCAACCATACTTTTACACCCCCAGTAAAGAACAGTTCACTTAGAAAATCCTTTTCAGTATCTGTTTCACTCGGAAAACATATTAATTTCATTTAGAAAACTCTGCTCAGTTTTATTTCACTCGGATTCATAGTTAATTCATACGGAAAACCCATTTTCACTCGGAATCAAACCTGTTTCAGTCGGAAAATAGCCTTCCAGTTCATTTTCACTCGGATTTATAGTACTCGAATGTATTCTATTCAAACAGAACGATTTTTCACTCGGAAATACATCTTTCCAGTCGGATTTCACCCATAATTATAAGTAAATTATTCAGAGAACTCTTCCTTAATTATATTTCACTCGGAAAACAACTTAATTCCTCTCAGAAAATTTCATTCAGTTTGATATCACTCGGAATCATGGTTATTCCACCTGGATTCACATTTAATCTACTCAGAAACTTCTCTGAACCATATTTTCACTCGGATTCTTACTTATTTCACTCGGAAATTCTATTTATTACACTTAGAATCAATCTCTTTTACTCGGAAACTCTGTTTTTAACATATATCACCCGGATTTTTCATTCAAAGACTTTTCTTTAATTCTTTTAAATTATTTTGGAAATGTTACAACTAAAATTACTATTATTCTTATTATTATAATTCTTATTGTGAATCTTATCATTATTAATAACTAGTATTATTGATATTATCTTGTTATGAAAAATTAAATAAGGAATATATTATTTTACTCTTGATACAAGTATAATTCTAATCAAGATATAATCGATATATTTTCTTACAACGTTTGAATAATGGAATCCTAGAACTTGAGAATAATATAATGAGACTGGAAACACATAGATATCCACGGAATCAATTGATAAAATAAATGCATTTCGCATCATGAAAATATTTTTGAAGAAGAAAAACCTCTAGAGCATACACTTGGTACAGTGGAGGACACTCACGTTCGATCTCCATGAAGAATCTTGGGAGTACAACTGGAACGGCAACCCAATGGCATCAGAGTCGCGCCTGATAGCCGGGTGAGACGATGCAATTCTAGTGTACTTTGACTAAATGACGGAGTGTAACTATGATCGTAGGGATCCAAGTTCCAAAAATATTTAAATCAATGATAAGAACCAATGAGTTCATTTGTACCATATGGAACTTGGGCGGACCTTGATCGCTCTAGATGATTGGAATGGAGTTATTCCAAAGAATGAGAAGAAGATGAAACGATTTATTGGGCCCACATGCATCATGAGACAGAACCAAAGATAAATTATAATAAATCCAACTCATGCATTCCATGACAACATGCTTGATTGTTATAATTGTGAATATGCTAATTGTATGATGTATGTGATATTGTATGTTAACTGGATTATGTCCGCACCGGATTAACCAATCAGGGTCTTGGGTTATACTCACCCTTACTGTTGACCATTTTTCAGAGGAATTAGGAAATCAAGAACCTGAGTATGAAGAACAACAATATGCTGAACCTACTGAGAATAATCATTAGAGATAGAATTTATATAGATTGAATACTCATTAATGACAAAGACACCGGATGACTGTATAATGTTTAAGGGTGCCTGCGTGCCCCATTCTGTTATGAGTACAATTATTTTTAAGTTGTGAACGACTATGTGATATATCTACTATTTGCTTCCATTGATCTGCCATCTCTTTATTTTAAAAAAAAAATATTCACTTTTTACAAAAATTGTTAACACTCTTAGTTAAATAGGATGATCCTATAGAATGGGTTATCTTATCTAACCGAGGGTGTTACACCAACTGGTCATTCCTTTGATTTTCTTCATTAGCTTTGTCTAGTAAATCCGAGTCAATGAAGCTCTAAATATTGTGAGTTTTCAAATGAGTGGTCATTAACAACTCCCAATAATTATAATCAAGTTTTCCATCTAGTTTGAGACCTAACCATAAAATGTTATAATTGGTTGTCATACCTTACACTCTAATAACACTGACTAAAAAAACTTGTAACTAAAAACACTTTTGTTCCTTACTCTTATTTTTTTCTTATTAACACTCTCACTCTTTGAAGTTCACAATATCAATATTGAATCTATCAAGTTTTGATACCAAATATAAATTATAATACATGGAGGAAAGAATATATCACTCAAACATAATTTTCTTGTAGCACTCAATTATTCTACACAAAGATAAAAGATAAAGAGGAGGAGGAAATTTAGTTCCATCATGAGATATATTTTCTTTCATAACTTGGGTATAGAAAGACCCATATACGACAAGTTGTCTTCGTATAGGCTTAACAATTCAGTATAATAATAGAAAACTACTTTATTAAGCCAACTATAAGTCTATAACTAGTGAAATGAATTAAGTAAATTTGGGGGCTGAAAATGTCATATGACTTTAATTTTTTATACTGATTATTAATAATTAGTATAAAAATATGTATTATTAAAATAACCGATAAAAAAAACCCCCAAAATCATATGACCCTTCCGGTCCCAAAATTAGAGAATCCAAACCTCTTTAACTAGTGGCTCAAGTTTGACGATATCATTTTTCTATATTTAGTAAACAAGTTTCGCTAAACTTGTCAGGTAGCACATTTAAGTGAGACAAAATCTTTTACTTTTTGGTTATTATTTTTTAGAACTAGGTTTAATTAACCAATAATATTTATGCTGAAACAACCACTATACAAATACTTTTATAAAATTAATATTTTATATCAGTATAAAAATATTTTTATATTAATTATTAAAACAACCGCTATAAAAAATTAACTGCAACATCTTAAGAAAGTGTTATGTAATTATTTACTAGACTAGAAAACTGAATTGGTGATGGGGACCTTTAATAATTTCTAAAGTTTAATGGGAAAGCATACATTACCTAAGCACACTTATTAAAATGGGTTTCCTTTACATCATGTTAGATATTTTTTGACCCTGCTTATTGTGGTGGCAAAAGACACACACATTTTATATATATTCATCGGGGCTAAGCATATTTATTGAAGTCCTTTGATGTTTTCGGTTAACAAGAGTTCTTAAAGTGATATATTTTATTTATAAGATATAATATATATATATATATATATATATATATATATATATATATATATAAAACAAATTCGTCATAATTAATATAATATTTTGTGTGTCTGATAATTTTAATATTGTTATCTAAGTTGAAGAATGTTTGGGGCCATTTGGTTTAAAAGACATTCATTGTTTTTATTTTTCGTTGTCACTTTTATATACAATACTTTCACATTAACTGTCAAATTGGTCACATTGTTTTCTGTTCTTTAAAATTTATATATCGGAAACAATGAACAGAAAATGAAAATGATAGTAGGAAACATAAAAAAATTATTTGAATTGAGGAATGTTTGAATTGATGAAATCTAACATTTGTAAACATTTTTGGAGGAATATATATTCTTTACGGTAAGCAATCTTTCTCTTTTTATTTTTATTTTTTAAATTTCAAATTTCAAATTTCATATACATTAGTTTTTTGAAGATGTCGATGATGTAAGATTGCAAATGTCTACCACGGAAGCACCCAAAACCAAAGCCATGAAAATGGGTTGTAATTTTTATCGGTAACTTTAAAATTAAAATACCAACGTACCATAGAGGTTGGTTGGTTACGAAACATTAATTTATAGCGTTTGTGAATTATGATGGAGCACGCTGAAAATCTGACGTATACGACCAAACAAAGTAACAACATCGATGATGACTAATGAGTTTTAAAAGGAAAAGTTAAAAGAATTTAATTTGACTTATAAAATGTCCCAATCTACTAATGAAGAGCCTCTTTCTCAAGGGCCGTATTTTGTTTAAACCCTGAACTCAAATTCAATCGTTTTATTCAAAATTAAGGAAATATCTAATAATAATATTTTAACCATCTATAAGTCTACAGCTACAATTTAAATATATATTATATCATTAGTATTAATTTTATATGGGTTTAATTGGAATAAGTTCAAAGAGAATTCATTTATATTAAGTTGCACAATATATTATCTAAAACATGGTTTGGCAAAATGGCATTGTTTGGATAATATAAGTTGGAAATTGATTTTGAATATATGATTATTGAAACTTAAACTATCAATTTTATAACAAATTACTCATGTCAAACTGATACTATTGTCTCTAAATTTGGAAAATCCTTCACTAACCTGGTCAATGACGAAATTCGCTACATCCAATAGTCCATTGCTGTACCTTGCATTGCGAAACTATTAAGCAACATAAACATGATTTTCATGACCAATAGACTATATGCGTTACAGACATAAAATAGTCTGTCCCTCGTTGACATCCTCACCCATACATCTCTTTTTTTCAAAGATGATGAGTTTAACGATGGAAGAAATACCTGTATCATATTCCGTTGTTAATGTTTTGATTTATGTCTGTCACTAAAGTGGTGGCAAGCCTATTGTCAAATGCAAGCAGCAAACTGTTAGTGACAACCTCTTGACCGTCGCCAAGTCTGTATCATGAATTAAATTAACTACTTTATAATGCTAAATAATAAAATATACATAGATTTAATTAATGTAAACTATACAACACAAATTTTGGTCAAATATATACAATATGTGTAAAAATGAAATACAATATTAAGAAGGGGGAAAGGGAAGGGGAGAAAGAGGTAGGGGGTTGCTACTGGTCCTGGTTTTGCTACGGAGAAGACTATTGAGGCTTATATCCTACCACGCACATGAACTGAGTTCTTGAGTGGTCTCGTATTGAGCCCGAGTGACCTGTTGTGTCTCCTAGAGTGCTGCAGTTTCGGCAGTCTTCTTTGTAATCTCCTTATTTAGGTTTGCAATGACTTAAACATAATCCAATAGTGGAGCCGAGAAGTAAGGGCGATTGGAAGACGAGGCATACTTTCTGCCAAGTTGTTCGAGGTCATACATGTTCCCTTTCTTGTTTTTCCTCTAACAAACTCTACATAAAGAGTGTTGTCTTCAACAGAAGAAAGGGTAGATGCTTCTCTGTTCACCTAGCCCTCTGTCTTTGTGGTAAGCTCTGCCTCATTGTTAGCCTTCCTCACCTGATGGGCTTCTTGCATAATTCAAACAATAAAAGATCAGTAACTTATATGACTAAATTAAGAAATTTAACAAAATTTCAATGGAGTTTCCCTTATATATAGAAGAAACTAAAATTTTTAAAACCCTTACAAAATAACTAGAAAAATTTCTAGTATGGGTTTTAATTGCAATTACATTCAAAATAATTCATCTTAGTTACCATATTCATATCCTACACTTGATAACTATGTCCAATTTCAAATTCAAGCTCAATCTAATCAAATCATACTACATTTAAATGTCCTAAGTTTAGAAATTAACTTACAACAATAGACCATGCCCAATCATTGACCTAGTGAGCCGCCTTGTTTTCTTTATCCTCTCCATTAAATCATAGGCCAAGGGGAGGAAGGGTCTATCTTTATAGCAAGTAAAATATAAAAGATTCCTAATTAAGAGTTCGTTGTAGTTAGTAAGCACTAATTATTTAAAAAAATCTAAAATTGATACATACTATTCTTTTGTATGCAACCACAAAGATAGAATCCCCAATGTAGATGCAGGTAACAACATTAATCGTTCGGTTGGCCTTGTTCCTCTAACTCGTCTCTTTGAAGGACTCATATTCCAATTCTCGTTCATCTCTTTCCAATGAGAATTGCCAATCCACTCAAGCTTTATCTTGGCTTGGCATTATTTGTATAGAATATTCTTTAAGATGTTAGAGGCCTTGTGCCTAAAGACATTTTTAACCTTTTCTATTTTCTTCAGTGCCTATTGGTATTTCTCCTATAATATTAAAGAATATTTAATAAATAATTAACTTAAAATCATTTCAAATTTAATCTACAACAATAAAACATGAAACTTACCAAAAATGTCTCAAACCATCTGTTTCAGACATTCTTAAGTGCATCCTTGAATAAGATCCATGGACCACCAAACATCCCTCTTAAGATCTTAGGTTTTGGCGATGCATCACTATTAATGACACCATTATAACAAATTATATTTAATTAACAAAGTTACAAAAGTAAGCTGAAACAAAGTAAGGGTTATAGTAGTTTTAGACTTACTCAAGTTCGTTCTCTAAAAGTGTTATGAATAGGAGAACTGGAGGTGCAGATGTAAGAGTGTATTGGATGTCCAAACCTTCTTTTGGAAAAATAACCAGCTGCTTAGCAACTGACTTATTGGTGGGCAAACAATCTCTGGCAATGGTAGCCATAAAAATGTGCTGCTGTGAAGCAAAGGCAATCGATGTGTCCACCACATCATCGATGCCACCACCCTAACCACCAAGACTATAACTACCAAGACCATGACCATATCTCAAACTACGTCTAGTCATCTATTGATACAATGAATTACAAGCAATCAATAGTTAACAAACAAAGAATTACATACAATAAATTTTAGTAATTTAAACATACTCCATGACGGTTTCAATTTTAAATTCATCCTCATTACCACTTTTATTTTCTATTTCATTTTCAATTTGGTCTTCATTATTCGAACCCTCTCCTAATGGTTGTGATTGTAGTAGGAAGACTCTATCAATTTGTTTACCTCTAGTGTGTGCAAGTGTACCAATGTAAATCACCAAATTGATGTACAACATAACATGGAAGTCATGAAGTTTGGTTGGAGCAAACTAATAAGCATCCTCAACATCATCAGTAACATTGTCAGTAATTTGACTTCATACCTTGGTTTTGATAACTACATACCAATCTCGATGACTTTCAGGGAAATTTGTAACATGTTTTGCTTGTTAGAGGGAATAAAAGGATCATATATTTTGCATCGACAGGATTGCTTGAGTTTAACTAAACCATACTGGTTGGTTGTAAACCTTCATTTCTTGGTCAATTGTTTTGTCAAATCAATCACACTTGAACAGAACAATGTTTTGGTGAGTTGTTCGGTATATTCAACTTTAATAATATCCTTTAACACACCATAAAAGTCCTCTTCCAACGGCCTGTTTATGCCTTTCACACAAACCCCATAATTATCCATTGACATTACTCCCATCAACAATGCTAAACTTGTAGTTGTTTCCAAAGCAAATCAGTTGTTTTGCAATACTTCTCATTGGTCCCTAGGACAGGGCAATGAGTAAAGAATCTTTGATTTTATTCTTTGGGTCTTGAATCTAATTAAATGAAATATAATAGACAATTAAATTAATACATAAATAAGAGAGGATAGTTAAATGAGTTATAATAGACATATTAATCTAATTAAAACTACCATACATGATGTGCAAACCAAGCAGGGAAATAAGATGATATGTCATGATTTATTTAATCATCAATTATATCATCTTGCATTTCCCTTATAAAACTTATGTACATACTATCAAATTAAAGATGTTCAGTTAGAACTGGAAGGATTTCTTGCCAAAGAGAAATTGAATCACATATTTATACAAATGAATAACTCACTCAAGATATGACTCAACTTTTTCAAAATTTTGATGAATGTATAAATGAGCCACCTTGAGGTCTTTGTCATCATGTAACCAGTTGTGACCTTGTTGGTGAGTTGACTAGGATAGTTAGATATTGAGATTTGTTCATTCCAACTAAAACTTTCACCAATATCACAATTGCAAGAGATTCTAGTCCTTCTTATGTTTATCTTGGTTAGAAAGTAGAATGAAGTAAAAATAGTCATTTCTTCCACTTAATATGCCTTACAAATAGACACCTCAATGCATGTCTGGTTTTTTTACTTTTTCCTTTAAAGAACAGAGAAATCTAAAACATAAAGGAAATTATAATTACAATTTTAGA
Organism: Clitoria ternatea; assembly: GCA_037962975.1. Lineage (NCBI taxonomy): Eukaryota > Viridiplantae > Streptophyta > Magnoliopsida > Fabales > Fabaceae > Clitoria > Clitoria ternatea. Next base: position 248,653,094 of record CM075672.1, on the reverse strand, counting down.
TTGGATAAATATTGAATCATTACCATCGATAATTTACAAAGGAAATTAGGATCACCTCCCAAATGGATACATCTAACGATATTGCACTAGACCCTCATTTGTAGCCTTGTAAGGTAAATTAACCAGTAAATGCTCTATTAAGTCAAAAATAACTAAAGAAGAAAGTCTGTTCCAACTTAAAAAGTAACACAAGAATGTTTTCCTCTATTTGTACGAGTTTCAACTCCTTCAAGGAAGTCATTGTCAACTCTCTAAAGAAGTGACTTAACTCAAGTAGCGGCTTCCAAATTGGTTTCGGTAATACATTAAATGTGCACAACAATAGTCGTTGCATAAATACATGACAATCGTGACTTTTCATGCCTAACAACTTAGCCTCTTACATGTCGACACACCTACTTAAATTCAAAGAAAACCTATCAGGTGTTAGGTGTTATTAGAAAGTATCGTATCTTCTTCATAACAATTCTCGTTACTCTCCCCCATCTTGTAACAATTTTGTTTTGTTCTTTCATGCAATAAACACAACTAGTCACATGTAATGAAGGTGGTATATTGAGTGGAAGAATTAATGAACCATTGATGAAAATTATACGCTCTATATTTATTATCTGTATTGATGGGTCTATTACAATAAAAGAATATTACTATGCCACAATAGCAACCACAGAGATATAAGGAAGAAGGAAATAGAATGCAACAATACCCATAAACTCTTTCTTTCTATCTTAGATGCTATATACCTTACACATAACCCTTTATGCATGTATTGGCCCTCATCTCTCTTGCACTTTTTTGGTTACCCATAAATTCTGAATTTTATGACACATGTGCTTCCTCTATAACAAAATTGTCTTTTATTTGTTGTTTCTTGAATTGTCCTTAAGTCATTTCTATATGTGATAATACCTCCCCCATTAAAATCAACCTTATGGTCAAGGTTGAAGTTGGAATAAACTTGTTGTATCTCAGCCAGGTTCTCCTAAGTGGCATGTTCCGCACCTATGTTTCCCATTGTACCAAAACGTGTGGCACATGTTGACCCCCTTTAACAACCACTCAAGACTACAATATGTCATGGGCCTATAAGACCGAACTAATATCATTAGTAAGCATTGGTAAGGGAATATATGGTTGTGTATGACCAGCATGGCACAATTTCAGTTGTGATATATAGAAAACAAGATGAATTCTAGTTGTTGAAGGAAGCAACAACTTGTATGCAATAGTGCCAACACATTGAATAATAGAGAAATAACCAAAATAATGCATGCCAAGTTTCTAATTTTTCCTCAAAGCAACAAAATTTTGTCTATAAGGTTGAAGCCTCACTAGCACTAAGTCTCTAACCTTAAGCTCTACATGACGTCTCTTTTTGTCAGCATTACACTTCATATATTGTTGTGCCTTGTACAGATTAATCTTCAATTGCTATAGAATAAGATCTCACTGTTGTGCATGTCCTGTAACGTAAGTGGATTAGAGGCATCTGCAACATATTTGCCAATCCTTGGGGGGTCTCTACCATACATCACCTTGAATGGTGTTAATCTTGTACTAAGATGGTATGAGGTGTTCTACCAAAGTTCTGCCCATGGTAGAAACTTCAGCCAAGACTTAGGATTTTCATATGTAAAGCAACACAAATACATCTCCAAGCATCGATTGATAGCTTTTCGATTGGTCGCCGGATTGTGGGTTGTATGAAGTACTCATCACTAAGGTAGTACCATTCAACTTAAAGAGTTGTCTCTAAAATTGACTTATAAAGACCTTGTCTCAATAAGAAACTACAGACTTAGGAAATCCATGCAATTTAACCATTCTTTTCATGAACAATTCAACCACTTAAGAGCTATTGTAATTTTCCTTTAAAGGAGAAAAATAAACATATTTGGATAGTCTATCAACCACCACTAAGATGACAGAGAATTCACTAGAATTAGGAAATCTGGTTATAAAGTCCATAGCTATATCATCCTATATTTGTTCTAGAATTGGAAGAGGTTGTAACAACCCCGAAGGTAAGGTATTATAATGTACCTAACTTGTTGACATATTAGGCATTTTTTTACAAATTCAACAATGTCCTTATACATATGAAATTGTGTTGTGGTACGAGCCACAGTTCTAATAGTACCATAGTATCCTGCAATTGGAGAAGAATGAAATTCTTGCAATATTTGCTAAATCAGCTCATGGCCCTTAAAAATAACCCATCTACCATTCTAGTATAATAAACTGTCATGAGTTGAATAACTATGATGAGGTGGAACACCTTTGCAACATAACTCCAATAGATTATAGAGCTCAACATCATAAGTAATAACAACACATAGAGCAAGCAAAATTTCTAGTTTAGGTTGTGACCAAAGCATGAAAAATGATCAAGACAAAGTATCTGCTACCAAGTTGTCTTTCCCTGCTTTGTACTCGATTGCAAAATCATATCCCAATAATTTATGAAGCCAAGACTATTACTCAGGTGTCTGAAGGAACTACTGCGTACGACTGCATAAACTTTTTTGATTGGTTCTGATTAAGAACTTATGACCCAAGAGGTAATATTTGAATTTTGTTATAGCTTCAATGATGGCATATAATTCTCACGTATAAGTTGATTGTTTTTGAAGTCTAGCAGTTAATTTCTTGGAAAAGAAAGTGATTGAATGATAGTTGACTAAGAATTTCCCTTATATTAGTTCTTGAAGCATCCGTTTCTAGCATAAAAGGCATCGAAAAATCAAGTAAGGCAAGGATCGAAGCTTAAACTGATTTAAAAGTTTCAAAGGCAAAAGTTGCAAAAGCATCATAGAGAAAATATCCTTTCTTTATTAAGTTGGTTAAAGGTGGTGCAAGAGAAGCATAACCTTTGATAAACTTTCTATAGTACCCTGTCAAACCCAAAAATGTCCTCAATTGTTTTAGATTAATGAGAAGAGGCCAAGCTAACACAACTTGCACCTTGGAAGCTTCCACGACACTCCTTGTTCCGAGACCATGTGTCCTAAATATTCCACTTGAGTGAGACCAAGGGAATATTTAGATAGTTTTGCAAGTAAATTGTGCTTCTTGAGGAGTTTCAAGATAAATTCTAAGTGTTGTAGATGAGAAGACCAAATGGGGCTATACACTAATATATTGTTAAAAAATAAGGACAAATTTTCTCAACACGTCTTGGAATATTTCATTCATCAAAGACTAAAAAGTATCCAGTGCATTGGTTATCCCAAACGGCATGACAAGCCACTCATAATGTCTATGATGAGTCCTAAAAGCTATTTTGAATCTATCTTCCTTGTTTAGTAAGGTCTGATGATAACCCGATCGAAGATCAAGCTTAGAAAAATATTGGGCACCAAATAATTCATCAATCAACTCATCTAACGTTGGGGTAGGAAAGCTATCCTTGATAGTTATAGCATTTAAAGTGTGATAATCTGTGCAAAACCTCCATGTTCCATCCTTTTTCTTAACGAAAACAATTGGCTAAGAGAAGGGACTATTATTGGGTACTATAATACCTTCCTGTAGCATGTCATGAACCACTTTCTCAATTTGTTCCTTCTGGCTATGGGGTACCTATACGAGAGAATCTTCATAGGATTAACACTTTGAATTAAGGGAATTTGATGATCATGTGACCTGTTAGGGATAGACTATAGGAACAACAAGAAAACCAAGGTAGTATAAAGAAGTAATGGTATTTTAGGCTCCATGTCCTCTGGAAGGTGTAACTAATGATCAATAACATAATCAGGTCAAGGCAATTGCAGTGTAAACAACTCAGTAAAGGCATGAGTTTTTTTCATTTGGCGAATATGATTGAACTTTAATGTTAAAGCACTATAATCCAGAATATATGGACCCAATGTAGCTAGCCACACGACCTCTACCACTAAATCAGCCCCAGGGAGTAAATACACATGTAATTTTAATGAGTGGCCTTGAATTTTCACTTCCAGTTCCTTCACTATGCCTTCCACAATCAATGAATTCCCATTACCAACTAAGACTTAAAAGCTAAAAGTTGGTTCAATAGGTAGTCTTAAGCAATATGCAAGTCGTGGTTGAAGAAAATTATCAGAACTTCCACTGTCAAGAAGTACCTGAACAATCACACCATTAACAATACCTTGAAATCTCATAGTACCATCCCTGAGGCTCCTTTTAAAGCGCTAAAAGAGATGATTTTCCTGCTCCATTATCTGAAAGCGTTGTCCTTATCAGGTGGGTCAGGTTCCAACCCAATATCCTCTTCTTCCTTTACCTGTAATTAAAAATATTGTTTGTTGGGGCACTTATGACGAGGTGAAAATTTTTCATTGCAAGTGAAACACAAGACCTTCTAATGTAGGTCTTTCTAGGCATGGATGAATCTAGATCTTAAAAATCTCCTTAGATCTCCAAGCCTCTCCAATTCAAGCTTCTCAAATACATCTCATTTGCATTTTAGCTGCAGATATCTTTTAAACATTGAGTGAACGTTTTGAAGGTATCATGGTTTGGGGTATGGTCATTGGGTTAGGTAACAAGGATGGTAGGCTAGTGGATTTTGGTGTTTGGAAAGATGATTAGGGGCGGTATTTCAAAAAAGGTTAAGAGGGTGTGGTTTTCTGTTTGGGCAAATATTTCTCCTCGAAAAGTTTGGCTAATGAAACAATGTGTAACATATATATCGAATTCTAGGCAAGAACATCCTTTCTAATGTCCATTTTCAGATCATTAATGAAGCAATCAAGCAAGGGTCAAGAGTGACCTATTATACCCAGTTACCTAGTGAATTCCCTGTAATAATCATGTATTGATCTAGTTTGAACAAGTTTAAACATAGTTGAGTGAGGACACTCATATGGGGATGAACCAAGTTCCAATTCCAATGATCTAGTGAACCCAATCCGATTAAAATGGGTGGTTCTTAGAAATCATTTGAAACCATGGAATGACATCACCTCCATATGAACTATAGCAATTGCGAGACTTTGCTCATCCGGAGTATTGTATAAGGTAAAAAAAATGTTACTTCTTAAAGATCCACTCTATCACATTGGAACCATTAAAACGCAGAAAATTGAGTTTAACATTACAGAACTGAAACGGTTGAAGCTATGGAATGGAAGGCAATGGTGACTTAGGGTTTGATACGCTCAAAGCAACAAGCCCAACTTCCAAATTCTCGAATCCAGAAGAATATTCTACACCTCTCTTTTGCATGAGGTCCAAAATACGCTTAACGTTAGTGGTAAGCTCCTTAAGCCGAGTGTTCTCAGCCATCGTGAATGAAAGCACCAATATATTAAAGGTGGTACATTGAGTGAAGGAATTAATGAACCATTGATGAAAAGTATACGCTTTATATGTATTATCTATATTGATGGGTTTATTACAATGAAGAAAAAGGTTACTATGCCATAATAGCTACTACAAAGATACAAGGAAGAAGGAAATAGAATGCAACAATACCCATAAACCTTTTCTTTCTATCTTAGATGCTATATACCCTACACATAATCTTCCATGCGTGTATTGGCCCTTATCTTTCTAGCACTTTTTCGATTACCCACAAATTCATGATCACATGACACTTGTGCTTCCTCCATAATAGAATTGCTACTCTTATTTGTTGTTTCCTGAATTGCCCCATTTCTCCTTATGACATCACACTCTTGTTAGCATACTTGTTGCGGAACAATATACAACCATCAACACAACATTCAATTTTTACGCATCCCAACCCAAGCTTAGCCACAAATCTCTTTGCACGATACAAGTTCGTTGACATTCAATTATTTTTAGGCATAATCGAACCCACTAACTCAACTATGCAATTAGAACAGCCTTTCAACATATTGTATTATGACTCCAAGCTCAACGCAAGTAAGGGGGTGAACATCTCAGTGTGAATGTCACATTCATTCCATAATGGAGTCTAAACCGCTACCAAGACATAATTAAACTTTTGAACATCCGAATTTAGATTCTCCTCTGTTAAAATTAACTTTAATCTACAAAACTTAATAATTAAATATATATTTTAATAAATTGTTAACTTTTTAGAGGTTCATTTTTTATTTAAGATGAACTAATTGATATTTAATATTCGTTTTCTTGGTGTATTTATTGATTTTAATGTAATTCAAGTTTCTAAATAAAACATATTAGACCTGAAAATATAGTGTGCGTCAAGTAATGAGATAAACTGATACCTTACAATTAAGTTGTGGGTCAGAGTTAATTCAACCCAACTTATTTTCACATCTAATGCTTAGTTTTCCCTAATCAAATTCCAAGAAAGAATAGAGAGAAGGAATGAGTAAGAGATAAAAGAGAGATTGATAAATAATTTTATCTACAACATCGTAACCTACTATTATTATTGCTACATTTCCAGTGATTTTATATATAGTACCATTATTATCATTAGAATTTAGAGTTTGTAGCTAAATATACTTTTAAAGGTTTTAGATTTTCATTAATATAAATACCGTTATTTAAATTAAATAACTTTTTTATTTGAGAATAAAAAAATATTATATTTTAATGAGGTCTCTTGTACTTGTTATGTCTGGACCTTTAAGTTAAGAACGACCCTGGTTATAATGTCAATCTTTTGTATAACAATGAAAATAAATAAATGATTGAAGGAGAAATTGTAAGTTCGATTTCCTCTGCTGACAAAATTTATAAAACTAATCATTAACATGACTAATAAAGAATGAATGAATGAATGAATAAAGCATGAAAGTAACTAAGGATATAAAAGTGTGAAAATTGATAGGTAAAGAAACATGTAACCCTTAATTCCAAGTGTATTAAATTTATTTAGTACTTAATTCAAAACAAAGGTGAACATGTTCATACCTCATTTTACATCAACTTTGTCACTTTATAATTGACAATCTCATATGTAACGCATTCCTAGATACCATAAAAATACGTACGGAATTTCTTTCGAAGGACTGCATATAGACATACAATTATCTAGGATCAGATAATTTAACAAGCTTGGGTATCACAACAACTACATAGGAAGTCTCACTTTTTTTAATGGTGTAGCAACCCATAGTATAAAAACCTTTACACTGATAACGTGTCAACTATCAAATTTGTACTTTGTCTTTCCCTCAATATATATATGGGAAATCTTCAGCAACAAGTGCACCATAAATCTGCTATAACTTTGTTTCCACATTTAGGACTCTGAATGAAAGACTTGCTGGCCGGCCACTGTTGAAGCTCTGCAGGCATGTAAAGCGGTGCATATATCTGTTTTCTCCAGGAATTTCTCTGCATTTTCTAAAATCAAGGGTCCAAACTCCAATACCATCCTCTTGCACTGCAAACAATTTAGAATATTAATAAAAAATTTCTAAGTCCATTGATGGAAAAGAAGAGCATACTGTTATATTCTTTCATTCACACTAGGGTCAATTGTCAGTGCAAGGAGCCAACTGAGCCCATGAAATTATCATTGCATGGAAATTACTTGGGATCCAATCACAATAATTTCTAATTTGGTTGATTGGATAAAGGTTGAAAAATTAAAACTTCATATATTGTTTGATGAGGAAAATGGAGGGAATTCTCGGATATTTCGTACCTTGCTTGCATACTTCTCCACCGAATTGCACACTTTCAGTAGTGTCTCAATTATCTCCAGCTGACATATAAAGATTAAATGGTTAGCAGTTTATTCAACAAAAGATAACTTAAAACAAGCAGGGGTGGAAGTAGTGTTAAGACATGGTCAATTCAAATATTAAGACATCAAAGATGGCAGAAATATATGTGGCATATTGGCACAGCTTTTCGGACTATTTGATGGCAAAGTTGACATGAAATGGAGGCGGAGCGTCGTCTGGTTTGCTATGTGGACAATTTGAAGTTTTGGACTGTGCGAAAGAAGTGTATCTTTGAAGGTAAAGCATTGGATTTAAATCCTTCATTTGAGTTAATGCAATTCAGGGTATGGTCATGGTTGATGGCCAGAAGGAAAGATTTTGTATGCCCTTAATATGATGGCTGAGAAATCCAGGAATATTCATTTCAGAAACCAGATGAAGATAGATTTGGGAATTTTGGACTTGCTATGGTCATATGGTCTGGTCTAGTACAACAGGTTATGCTATGTGATGGTACAGATTTTGGGAACTTACTGAATTTGATAGAGCACAGGTTATGGATCATGTGGTTTAGTTGGTCCATGCCATGCAATATAATTTGGGTTAGCGCAGTTCACAATCATCATTCGTATTGCAAAATGTTTGACAGATGCTATGTATTAAACTGGATTGGCATTGGCTTGTACAGGTTGTAAACTTTGGTGAGTATAACTTGTACTCATCTTTTTATCAATGAATTTCTTTGCTTTTTTCAAAAATAAAAAAGAAGAAATCTATGATGCATATATCTTTCCTTTTTTCCACTAGGACACATATTATTTACATTGAAATCTTGTGCACATTCTTCCATATGCTACACTTGAACATCGTAATCTCATTCCTTAATGATTTGGCTTCAAACCATGAGCTTTGTCAAATAAATAAAAGAAAGTCTAAATTGAAATAAATTCTTCACACAATCATTATAAAGCTGTGGAAGTTACTGAAGTACACAACACACATCAAACATGTGTGGTAGATAAGAGCTGCATAGAACTATTAAAATATAGATAAACTTAGCTCATATCAGGATAGGTAAAGTAAAATTCAACATCACACTTCATTGGAGAAGCAAGAAGATGAAATCACTTACTTCAGTGTCGGGATCTTTCAGCTTAGCCAATAGTACGGAAACAGTATCTTTGCAAAATTCACAGCTATTTTCTTGAACTTGCAAGGAAATATTGGCAACATGCTGACAGAGATTGGCCTTGTGGCAGAAATCTTCAGGCTGAATTGAAGAGATCTCTGAGAAGAAAAGAGGAGCATAATGGTCCACGAAAGCAATGCACTGCACAGTGCAGAAGAAAAAATTGAATTCATATGGGATCTGATAAATTCTGATTCATTCACTTATGCTCCCTTTTAGGTCCTAAAATGTGCTGAAGGCTGTCAGACTAAGTGACAATTGTCGTCGGACACTGAATTTTTACGTGTTTTAGCACATAAGCTCATGGTACAACAAAACCAGGCTGCGTTATTCTGTATATGATATGTTTTTACATATACTATTGTATTTTGAGGTGTCAAGGCTTGTTCAAACATTAAAAGCATAGCAGGAAAATAAGGTTGATTTTTCAACAACTGAAAAGTGAGAACAGGTACAACATCTAAATCAAAGCTCAAGAGGTCCAAAAGGTGACCAACCTTCTGCTTAAAAGAGTGAAGCTGGTGGCAAGTATTGTGCAGGATTTCAATAATCTCATTCTGGGTCTTTTTTTGATTCAGATAATCAAGTGCCTTGGAAGTATATTCCTCACAAAGTGCACACACATCTGGTATTTTTCTTAGTTCTGCAATTTGAATAAAAGTCAACAAGATGATCTCTTCATGCCACATTTGCATGTTAAACTATATTTAGCAGATAATTATTCAAAGCAAAATTTCAACTATTTTCCCAAGATGTCCAGTCAACCATCATTTGCTTCACTTCAGAAATTAAAACTAGCAAGCCTTTAAACTAGATTTTTTTGACAAATTGGTACCCTTAGTATTAAAGAAAAGCGTTTATGTCAAAAATCTTCACCTACACAATAGCATGTCATCTAATGGAAAAGGCTTTTGAGTTTTGATAAGATTGAAACTCATCAGTCAAGCTTAGGGGATGAAAAGCTTGATGTTAGATTAGGTGCTCATTCCCACCAAGGAAAGAACCTCTGGGGAACGGTCAGAGCAATTCAATAGACAATGTTAAGTGATAAAATATATTCTTACATCCAAAAATAGAATCCAGATTAGGAGGAATACCTGGCTACACATATACCAACATAAATGTCAATGGATCTCTAAACAAACTTAGGCACTATTCCTATACAAGATTTTGAAAACACAAAACAAAATGATAGTTTTGTAATTAAAAGTAAAAATAGGAAATGAAAACAAAGAACATTTTCTCAAACCAAACAACTCTTTAGCAATCAGCTTCTATTCCAAAACATGAGTCATCATCTTAGTCTTCATGTGACATGATATCTCTCCCATCTCTTCTCCCCATCTTGTTTTTCTCATCGGCATCATGAAATATATTATTGAGTCACAAATCATGTAATGCAAGAATCTTTCACCTATGAATTCTCAAAATTCTCCAAGAATGCATCCAACTGTTTTAGGTGTGACCAAGGTGGACAAAGAGGTCATATAATCAGTTGGTTCATTCAAGATCTTAAGCCTCTAGACCCCTATTTGGCTTATAATTGATGGCTAATTTGAGGAGATTCCTATAAATTTACATAGCATACCCACAATAATGTCATATAATTATTATACACTTCTACCAATTTAGTTTATCCTACAAAAGTGTCAAATATTTATCGGTCTAAAGTATACACATAGACTTTCCAAATGTCCTTTAATTTAAACCCAGTTCCTATTGATGGCTAAATCTGAAAATATACACACTATAGCATCATTATTTTGTTTCACTTCATTACTGTGAAGGAAGGAAACTAGCAGATATCATCTTACGACTAGACTTTTTGAGCTTTCTAAAGTAGTTGATTTGAGGAGGTTTACATTGGTTAACTAAAGTACTATTACTCCAATACTCCCCCTCTTTCTTTTGTCACTCATCTCATTTTAGATTATCCAACAAATCTGGTATCTTTCAAAATTTTCAAACTATAAACTTTCCAAACCACTCTTTATTTTCATCAATCTTATCTTATTTTCAAGTTTTGACAACTAAAAAGTTGTCAATCTGGCAGTTTTTTTTCACTGTTGAAGGGTAAAATCTATGAATAACAAATCTGCCACTGTTCATATCTTACAAACTCACCTCAAATGAAATATAAAATGAGGGATTGAAAATATTATGTACAATACATGTCTATCCTCCATCTGTCTTCTTAAGCACTAGCACGATAATAAAGAACAAAGAAATCCAAGAATGGAATTAGTGAAGAATGTTAACCAGAAGCACCAGAGTTTGCTGTATTACCGTTCCATTGATCAGGTTTTGCCAGTTCTCTGGCATCACAAGCCCAGGCAGCACCTAATACAATAAGAAACAAGAGCCCTGTTTTCCCTTCCATGGTTCCTATAACAAAAACAATTTTTTTGTGGCAATTTCCATCAGCAAAAAGAAATAGATTACTTAAAATTTCAGTTTTCAGTGCTATCACATAAGAAACCATTAAGACACGAGACTAATATCCCAAACATTTATTAAATGAAATAAGAATTTAAGGGCATTATCAAAATATGATGCCATTACCTACTAGCGTCGCTCCAGTGGTGTGGTTTGAATAGTTAGTTTAGTATGAGATTGTAAGTTCAAATTTGAGTTTTTATTGTATACTAAAAAAACATGATGTCATTTGACAGAACATCATCAATTAAAAACAACTCCTTTGGACACTTGTAAACATACTTATAATACTACTGCAACAATTATAAAATACATGGCACAGATCATAATAGAGTTATAGAGTTTGATTTAATCGAGCCAAAAAAACATGCCATTCAGCTCATGCTGCCACCCCCTCCCCAGAAAAAAAAAATAGAAACAAAACCTTGTTGGAATAATCTTATCAGCAAGGAAAAACATAAAAAGAAAAAACAATTGAAAATGAAAAGAACCAGAGACAGAATCAGACTGAACTATGTTGTCATCCAACAGATATCAGAAACTGAAGTAGTAGCAAGATCAACTAACATGAAAACACACAACATTTGAATGGAATTACCTGATCAGCAAAGAAAACAAAAAACCCTCAGGAAATGATTAATATTGAAAATTAGTGGGTGGCAAATAAACAAGGGAAAAAGTTACAATTTTTCAAAGTGATTTTCATTGGAACCAAGTAAACAGGGAATGGAGAGAAGAAGAATACCTTTTTTTGTGAAATGGATGAGGAGAAGAATGGAAACAAGGATGTTAATGTTAATGATTTTCTTTGCTTGCAGTTAAGAGTGACGTGTTGTTTTGGGCAAGCAAGGCTTCCTCTGATTCGCTGTCATCCACCTGCACTGGTAGGTACTTTGTTGCATTGCAAAGACAGTTTCCTTAAACTAGAGAAAAGCTTCAGTGTGGAGAGACCCATATAAGGTTCTGTGTAACTCATACTTTATCAACACGTGTCAGAATCGATGATGAAGTGTTGCTTTGATGGACAAAATCTAGACCCTTTATCTGTGATAGTAGATAGATTCGCTACGAAGACAAATATGCCAAAGGCTTTGCGAGAGAACCGAGAAAAAACAAGGGTTAAAAAAATCGGTTTTTATAACCTAACTAATACGGCATAAGAAAAAAAAATTATTAAAAATTATATATTTTTTTTTTGGTCAGGATACTTTTGTTTTTTGAAAATGAAGATTATACGGGATTGGTTACACATTTTGATTGGTGAAGATTCTGAACTAGGCATGCTAACTCGATCCAATTAAAAGAACAACTTTGATCTAGATATTAATTACCCACCTCCCACACAAGTATCCAAATAAATTATTACTTCTACTGTTGTTATTTAGGAGGTGATTGGTGGGAAAATAGAGTTGAGTTGAAGTGAAAAATTTAAATATTAATATTAATTTTTCACGTTATTCGAGACAATCAAAATTCCATTAAACCGTAGGATCAAAAACCTCCCTCCAATCAACGGAGATTTCTCCATTTGAGCACCGCAACCAAACGTGCTCCTAATTGTTTAGAAGAGAGGGGAAGTTAAATTTTATCTTATTTAACTGTTCATTTGTGAATTTAAAAGTATTAATTATTACTTTTTTTCAATAATGCTCAGATAAAAAAAATCAAATAAATAAAGTTAATACAGGTAATAAATAAGTATTAGATAAGAAATTTTAGTATATAATTAAGATCATATAAATATAAAGGCTTTTTTTCTAAACAGTTAAATAGGAATAGAAAAATATTTTTTAATATTTAAATTTGATATCAAGTTTAAAAAAAAAAAATCTACTACTCGATATACGGGATATACGCTTTCAGAAAAATTTGATATAAAATGGATTAAGATATAATAGATTAAGAATGAGTTTGACCCCGAAAAATGAGAGTTATATTTATATTTTTGGTAAGACATAAAATTATGTAAGCTTTTATGGTATAAATTTAAACATATTTTATTATAAAAAAATAAAACATATTTTAGAACAGAAAAGCCAAAAGAAATTATGAAAATAAACTAATCATCGTAAAAAGGAAACTTCGCGAAAATGGACAGTAGTATGCAACTGGGATCTGGGAGATCCAAAATAGGAAAGGTGTCATGACATGTTTGGGTTAGAATTTTATCATAAACGAAGTAGTTTTAAATCTTATAATTGAAAGATATTTATTTATTTATTATTATTTTCTTAATAACTTATTATTATTTTTTAAACAATATATATTCTTCTTCGTAGAGTCTTAGAAAATTATGTTTAAGCAACAACATTTATATCATAGGAATGTTAACCTTTCAAGCGGGATTTTTTCTTTTATAATGTTTAAAACGGAGACGCTATTTAAAGGAAATTATATACATATTTTTATTTTTATTTTACTATAAAAACTAATTTTTAAGACAATCTAAATGAAATCAATCATTTTAAAATAACTTTTTACTTAATATATTTAATAAATGAAATTTTAAACTTAATTTATATAATTATTTCCATAATTAATTATTATTAAAATATTTTTTATACCTAACACATTCAATCTACCATACCCAGTATATATATATATATATATATATATATATATATATATATATATATATATATATATATATATAATATAGTACGTGTTTGATCAACTTAAATTCAAAAATTTACTTTACAAAAATTTTTAAAAGAAATTGTAGAAACTAAGGTCGTGTTTAGATTGAAAGTTTTCTAATAAGAAAAATGGAAAACTATTCTTGAAAAAATAGAAAAGATGTTTATTTACAAAAAATTCGAAGAAAACTTTTAGAATACTGAAAAACAGGTTTTCTATTTTTCCAGAAAAACAAAGAAATTTTTAAAGAAGTTTTCTATGAAAACTGAAAAATGAGAAAGTTTTTCAAAAATTTCTCTAACTATCTTAGAAGATGAAAATTTTAGAAAACAAACAGAAAACTTTTCTTAAAAAACTAGAATAATTTTATGTAACTAAAAGCAATTATACAAAAATATATTACTGCGCCCCACTTTGATTTAACTCTTCAGCTATACCTCTGCTTCCCACTTAATCTCTTTAACCGAAATAGGATAAAAAAAATTGAACGATATTATAATATAACATAATAAAAAATATTTGATGGTTTGAAGTTTATGTTAGAAAGATGGGGGTATTTTTTAATTATTACAAGGAGAGGACAAGCCCCCATGAAAATCAAATAAATTAAGACTCTGAAGCATATGAAAAGGTTGGTTTCTGCAAGCACGAAGTTGAAGAATGATCAATTTAAGTCATAAGTCATTGTAATGTATATAGACAGTGGAAATATCAGGCAAATGAAAATTATGGTACCAGGTTATGAATCATCTCTACAACTAGCATAGGAAGTGCACACATAGATGGTTAATATACAAGCAGAGAGTGCAAAGTAAATACTGTTTAAAAAATATTATATCCAAGCAATCTAAAAACTGTTTAAAAATATTATAATCAAGCAAGCATGAGAAGATTAAAGAGGATGCAACTACTCTAGCTCTGGCTGCCAGCACTAGAAAGGAAGAGCAAATTGATCAAACAATGAATCACCTCAAATTCAGCATTGGCTTCTTTGTCTTCTGCTGTTTTGGCAAAAGAAGTGAGAACCTAGCAAATCCAAATTTCTTTCTCTTAGCAGAAAACTCCTTCTGCGCATCTTCTTTCTCATCTTGCCTATCAACCGATGGATCATCATGTTTTTTGCCAAGCATCTGGCCAAGTGACACATTCCAGTCCCCCGAAATTCTTTCTCCAGCTTTAAACTCTTGTGGTTGAAGCAGCTTGCTACTAAGTATTTGTCCTATCGATAAGGGAGTTGGCTCTAGAGTTGACTTGACTCCACCATTTAACAAATGCAGTCCATTCGCATCATGTAATCGAGAATCTTTCCGATGATGAGACAGATAAGAGTTTTTGAACTTTGTTGAGTTTTGTATAGAACGCTGTTTGTGACCCTCGGATCGCCAGTTCCTTAAAGCCTCTTCAACTGCCAGCTTGTCAGTATTTGCAGCCCCTACCCTTTCTAGAGCTTCTTCAAGGGCCTTCTTGCTAGCTTTAACTTCTTCTGTAGCTTCTTCTACCCTTTTCAAAATGTCCTTGTTTGACAAATTTGCTTCTTCAACTTCAAGCATAGCAAGGGCAACTCTCTCCTTAGATTGTTCCTCAGCGTTTCGAGCTTTGCATGTCAGAGCAGTGTACTCTTCAAATGAAAGAGTAATCTGATCTCCTGGTGAACTCTCATGATCAGATAAAGCATTAAGTTCGGCAAGGGCAAAAGCTTCTGCAGCTCTAGCGGCTGCCTTCATTTTTCTAGCTGCAACCAATCTGATTTCTGCAGTTCTTATCAATGTTTTTGTCTGTTCAATTTCAGACATCGTTCTCAAAACTTCTGATTTTGCAGATTCTCCCATTCTTTTGAAATTTTCTGCCTCAGAACTCAATCGCTGGAGCTCTCTGGTAACATCTGAAGCATCACCTGATACACCTTTAATGTCAGCACCTTTTGCTTCTTTCAGCCTTAGTCTGGTCTGGTTTAACTCTTCTTCAAGAGAAGATATTTTCAACGAATTTTGAGTTAGCCTCATGCGGGTTTTCTCAAGTGAGATTCTTTCCTTCTCTAGCTTCTTATTAAACGATTCCACAGAAGCGCGCACGTCAGCAAGATCGTTAGTAGTCCTGGTTAAATTCATTTTGGCCTGCTTCAGTTCCATCAGTATTAAGCCTGGACTAGATGAAGGATGGGGGACAACACCTTCCTTTGAAGGTTGAAGAACATTCAACTGATTCACATGGTTTTCCTTTTCTTCTTTCTCCTCACCAACTGACATTTGATCACATACACTCGTGGGAAGATTCAATTTTGCTTCAAACTCTTCCTTCTGTAGCTTTAATTTCAAAGCTTCAACAAGCTTTTTGGTACTTTCCAATTCTTTCAACACATCAAGAGTTTCCCTTTCCTTCATGATCAGTTCTTTCTCCAATTCCGCTGCCTGCTCCTCCAGTTTTTCCGCATTGAGCTCGTCTATGTGCTGCTGCTATAACAAATTGGGAATGGGGTAGAACTTCATCATTTAGCTCAATCCAAATACTTAAAAAAGAAAAGTTAAATTTTCACATGAATATTCACACACAATATGAGGCACCACACCAAATTTTCATTCTACTTAATCTTAAATGGAGGTGTAGCTGTAGCAGAGCAATGTAGCTCTGCATTATGGAACAATCTGCCTGTTTGGAGCCAAAATCAATTCCCCCACCATACACAAACTATGGTTAAAATTAATTTGGGCACTCAACGCGATTACGTTCAACGGTTCAAAATCAATGTAAACAAAATCATATTTTTACACCATGCTAAATCAAAGTGCACCATAGACCAAACAATCCCTTCTTAACTAGTGAAATCTCTATAAGAACAATGCAGCTCTACATAGAAAACAATAGTTGAAGGTATCTCAAGATATATGAAAAGAGACAACATTTCTATCTCTTCCCAATATTTTGAATGATAGAATTCTCCATCTAAAAATGAGTTAATCTGATCCAAGCCTCACTAATACTAACAATCACAGAACTCTAGTATACTGCTTGGCTATAGGGAAATCAGGGAGAGAAGGAATTTGATCCTTGTTTGGTTCAAAATTTTCAAGGGGAAAAAAAGGCTCTTATTCAATTTTTGCCTTTCTTCATCCAAAATGGAGGGAATTCATTTTCCTCCCCCTCCTTTAAATCAAACAATCTCTAATTCTTAACCCACAAACCAAAAGAAACAACCTATAATCACAACACAAAATTGAAAAAAAATCCTCACAGTAACATCGTGAAAACATGCACAAATAGGTCCATAAACAAATAATAAAACCCCAGTTCCTCCCATAAACATTCCACATATCATACAAAACAACAAAAAGGTCCACGCAAGTAAAACAATAGTAACAACCCCACCTAAACCCCACCCATAAAGACCCAACCTTTTCCGCTGCATGGTGAAGAAACAAACGAAACCTACGAAATTGTGGAATTTCAGCTTGTGGGGTGCTGTTATGCATCAATGCCTCAACACATACAAAAAACGTTTACCTCAGAATTTGAAGGCACACATGTGATGTTGTTGTCGTGAACGAGTTTCCAGTAACCAACACCACCGAACCGAGCAATGGCTTCTTTCACTGATTCAAAGGGTGCGGAAGTATCAATCGTTGTTCTCAAACTATGCTTCTTCTCTGAACCCGCTTCGGCTTCCATTTCAATCACGAAACTAACGGAGAAGCGAAAAACGAAAAAGTGAAACAAAAAACGACAAGAAACGATGTTGTGTTGTGGTACAGTGTGGTTAGCAACGGAAACGTAACAGAGTGAGAGTGACAGGGAGGGAAAATAAGGGGGAAAACCCGAAGGATACGTTCGTGTGAACGTTTCAACTTGGATTTCCCAAAATGCCCATGGGAGTGGAAGATTATTAAAGAGAAGGAACAAAAAAGAAAGTTTGGTTGCCCTTTGTTCAAATTTAAATGGAGGATTGACCAAAACTAGGAAGCTATGATTAGATAATTTTAACAGTTTCACCATTGAATGAAATTGTATGAATATCTTTTAGAATGATTAGCTTGTTTTTACTCACAATATTTTTAGAAGAACTGTTTTGAATAATAAGACTCATATTCTTATGAACTTTTACTTGAGATCACACATTAGAATAGAACAACTCTTATACCAGTTGATCTATCATCTTGATTGATGATTATTTTCATCTTTTTTATCCCTATATACCATTTTATTACTTTTATTTTTTGTCACAGAATTAATATAGTGTTTCACTTGGTAATCAAAATGTTGAGAGGATGTTACTCATATTTTTCATCAATTTGATATAGCAAAATCTGCAATTAACGATTAGGATCAGGAAGTGTTTATTAAAATTTATACCAGAGAAGAAATTGATTCTTCTGAATATTCGAACAAGGCACTGATTTTGTTTGAATTCGCATTTCAACATGCATCGGACATGAAACTGAAAAAAGAATTCATTTTAACAAATTAAGTCTCAAAACAAAAAAAAAAAGAATTCAATTTGATATAGTCTGTCAAATAAGTAGGCTTGAAACAATAAATATATAGGAATTACATGCTTAGTTTATATTATTTATTAATAATTGGTGTTTGACTGATTAATTACATAAATTAAATGAAGATATAAGTATATCACCAATGGGAATAGACTTGGTGGTGGTAGAAAAAAAATGACAATTTTTTTGAAAAAAAATTATATATATTTATAGAAAAAGGACATTGTGTCATTAAAATACCCTAATTGTGATTATTTTGAAATATTTCTAAATATATCCATCAAGTTTGACGGAAGAGGAGAATATATTCATTCTCCTTCGACATTAACTATAATTTACTTTTATAAATACGTTACAGGATAAAAATGCTTTTTTAAAGTGAGAAAATAAACAAGTTGACCACATTGTTTAAAATGTGGGTCATTAAACATGACAAGATTAATTTAAATATATATAAATCATATGATGGCGAAGGTAAGTAGGTGACTTGAAAAGTATAATCTCAAGGCAACGGGTATATACATTTAGTGTAATTTTGATAATTAGTTATGAACATGAAGTTAAAATACAACCATCTAATGATTAATGTTAATATTATTATATCGTTTTAGGTTTGTCAAATTTTATTTAATTAAAGGATTAAAAAATTATTTTTAACTAATCCTAATTGAGAAACTCTAACTAATTATAAAAGAATCTTTAAGACTACTTCGTATAAATAATCGAGGGTGTAACTTAAAATATGTCACGTTTTAATATTGTATTATCTCTATGGTACATAGGCATGGCAAAAAAAACTCATGCTTGTGGATATCCGTGGATATTACCTGTGATGGGACAGATTCTGGTAGCTAACAAGTACCCACGCGTGGGTAAATTTAACGGGTATTTCAGAAACCCGTTAATAAACGGGGTGGGTAACAGTATATAAGTACTCATTCCTGAGGGTACCTGTTATATATAAAATTACATTTATACCCTTATATATAGCCCTCTTAAACCCTAGATGTAGAGTGTATCCTCTGATGCTATCACTTTGGTCGATTGCTCCTGCTCGTCGTCCCACTGCTCGTGCTCGTTGTTCCACTATGTCCTCCTCCGCGTCACTACGGTTTCCCTTGCAATAGCAAAAACAACGTCGATCTCCTCCCTCGTCATCACTCTATCACTTCGTCCTCCTCTGCGACACTGTGTCCTCCTCTGTGTCACTGCTACGTCCCTTGCCATAACAGAAACAACATCGATCTCCTCCCTCGGCGTCACTCTGCCACTCTGTCATCCTCTATGTCACTACGTCCTCCTCCGCATGAGTTTCCTCTTTTCTCGTTGCTGATTTGGTTTTACAATTTTCTTAATGTTTTATAGCTCCTGTTTTGATCTCTTAATGTTCTCGTTATGTAATTTTTAACATGAGTTATTGTTGGTTCTGTAGTGATGAGATAATATGGCAATTTTTTGGTTTTGTTGTTGCTGGTTCTATTGGACACATTTGTTTGTATTTTGAGATTAAGAATTGAACTTTTGGATTGTTAAGGTAGACCAGTACTTAATTTGGGGTGGATGTCAAATGGATTTGAAATTATGTGTGTGGTCCTAGTCAAAGTTAGAGCTTAATCGTTACCTTGTGTCAAGGCGTTATTAACCATGGCAATGTTAAATTAGTACCACCTGTGACAACTTGGATAACTGCTAATGACAAACTTGTCTTACGCCATAAAAGGATTTCTACAATTGACAAACCATGTTTGATTTTGGCAACATTAGCAATGAACTCTATTGACATTGCTGCTAATGTTGTGCATTATGCCTTGTAATGTAGTCCTTGATCAAGTTCAACTATGCATTTCATCTTCATGAAAGTTATGTCCTACATTACAAAATTATATTAATTGTGAATGGGGTCAATTTGCAGCCAAGGGAAGATATACAGAGAATATGGGCTAGGATATTTGGCTACCACAATATTACTAGTATCCATATATTAGAACAGAACATAGTGATATTTTAGTTCTATTTAAAAATAGAATTTTTGAATGGAAATGGATTTGGAAGCTTCCAAAACTAGTAAATTTTAAAATTTTCATTTGGTAATTAATCATATATTTATCTTGGCCAATATGTGGTGATGGCGGGACTATATTAGATCCAAGATACAAGTTAAAGATGTTAGTTTGTTTTTTTCCTTTTATTTATGAAGAGAGATATGAAGCTAAAATGGAGAGAGTGAAAAATACTTGTCAAGATTTGGTGAGAGAGTATGAATTGAAAAATAAGGAAAAGAGGGTCATAGAAGTTCAACCAGGTTTCCAACTTATGATTATACATATGTTGTGGGAAAAAAATAGGCTTAGAGGATAATTTGGGGGGAAAAATGAGTGGAAGGAACATTGTTTCTGCTCTTTGTAAAATAGAATTGGACCAATATTTAGAAGAGGCAGTGTTGCCTATAGGTGAAGACTCATTTGATATCTTAGGTTGGTGGAAGGCAAATGGGTTGAAGTACCCAATCTTGTAAAGGAATACAAGAGATATGTTCGTAATTCCTATCTACATTGTTGCTTTAGAGTCTTCATTTAGTACTGATGGTAGATTGATCACTCCTCATTGTGGTAAATTGCTTCTAGAGACCATAGAGAAATTGATGTGTGTCCAAGACTGGTTATGAAGTGTCGTGAAAGGTAATAAAATTATTTGCTTTTACATTCTAATTTAGCATTTGGACACTTGTCAATTCATAGAATATTTTAAACCATGATTGTGGTTTCAATTATGTTTTTTCTTTTAAAAATTGTATTTTTCTTAATACATTTATATTAGCTGAATAATAATTAACTATGGATACCCACAATATCCGCGGGTACCCATCAAACCCGCTCAAATCCATTTAGGCGGGTACCTGACAGGTAACGGGGCGGGCACAAGCACAGGTTGCCCATCACGGGACGGGTAGCGAGTAAGTACTATCTGTGCCCATCCCTACTCGTTGCCATATCTAATGGTACAATTATTTTTGCCTTTAAATAAGACCCATTAGAATTTCTTTAGTGCAAGCATTAATTAATTTTTTTTTATCAAGATACTCTTAACCAACAACAATAATAATAAATATTGATCCGGTCTGGATACCGGCCCTTAGGATAAGACATTATATTGGCTGTCCCAGAGGGTCAACCGGTATCACAGGTCAACGTCCGTACTACAAGACATGATATAGGATCCCTTCCTACACCGGTCATCTAAAGTCTCATCTGAGACATCGAATCCTTCATCCGCTCTCATTCTTCCGTCGTATATAACTGTTTGCCTCAATGTCATGATAAGATAAGTAGATTCATTACTTATCAACGTAGATACCCCGTACAGCGAATGTGTCTATATCATTCACTGAAAGGAGTAAGTACGATTACAGGCGTGATATACGGAAAATATGGATTATCCTCATCCCTGTGTCAAAATCGTACACTGATCATTGACCTACCCACTGTCACGCTCTGAATACTGAACCACTCTGATTGATGCTTTGCACACGACATCAGAACTTATGGGCCCACTTGCACCCAACGATTCATTTTCCACGTTCAACTATAAATAGCATATTCACCAACACATGCAAGGTTACGTTGTTCTTACTCTCATTTTACTATTGCATTGCTTAAGTGTTCACTGAGTTCGCATACACTCTTCTAACTTGAGCGTCGGAGAATCTTCACAGGTGACACCATCTTTCGCCCCCTAACAACGTGAAACTCTAGTGTGAAAGATCTCCAGGACAACAAGACTGACTTCTCCCACTGAGAGGTCGGATTTAAATTATAACATCCTATTCTTTTACTCAAATAGAAAATAGATATTAATATCTCTTTAATGAGAAAATACTTACTATTAGTTAGTTGATTTTTTAACTAATTAATATTTTTATAAAATTTTGGTACTTATATTTAAATTATTTTTATAATAAAAATAAAAATAAAAATAAAATGAAATAAAAATATGTATATTTAACGAAGATTTTAAAATGACTTAATTAGTATTCACTAATTAAGAAAATTATATTAAGAATTTTTGATATCTTTATTATTCACAATTTATATTTTATGTTCTTATATTTATGTTTTTACATATTTAAGATTTAACTCTTATTAGAATTCTAAAATAAAAATTTGAAGGAATTAGAATATGGTTCTTTAGAACTTTTTGATCTATGCATTATTTATGATTTTCTGGAATTTTTTGAATTTTTTAATAAATATTTGAGAAAATAACCGAAATACCACTGCCGACATCATCGCTTACATCATCGGTTGGTAAATACTCACATCATGAATAGTGACCGGTGGGTAAGTACTTACATCATGAATAGTAATCGGTGGGTAAATACTTACATCATGAATAGTAAAATAAATAATTAAGTAATCTTAAATAGTAAATTTCTCTTCCTATAAATAGATGGCTCATTTACAACATTTCCACATCAAAATTAGAGAGAATCTAGAGAGATAGTGCGTAAAAAATTAATGGGGAGTAAATTCTTTTGGTTAAAAGAGATTCTACTGGAGGTGTAAGGTAATAATATTTTCTTCTAAATTCTTTTTATGATTATTTAGTTTATTCTTTTTAGCACTCTTAAACCATTAATATGCTATTACTATTATGAATAAGTTACTACAGTAAAAATAAATTACCACTATGTTATTTTTATAATTTACTGTTACTATTCACTATTTACTATTACTATTCTCAATTTACCATTTACTGTTATTATTCAAAATTTATTATTTACCGTTATTATTTAAAATTTATTGGTTGCTGTTCAAAATTACTATTTACCATTACTATTCAAAATTTACTATTTGCTATTACTATTTAAAATTTACTATTTACCATTACTATTCAAAATTTACTATTTACCATTTCTATTTACGATTTATTATTTACTGTTACTATTCAAAATTTACTATTTATCATTACTATTCAAAATTTACTATTTACCATTACTATTCAAAATTTACTATTTACTGTTACTATTCAAAATTTACAATTTATCATTACTATTCAAAATTTACTATTTACCATTTCTATTTACGATTTATCATTTGCCGCTACTATTCTAAAGTTACTATTCATAATTTACCATTTATTGCTACTATTCAAAATTTACTATTCACGATTTACCATTTACCATTACCATTTAAAATTTACTATTTACCATTTTATTCATGATTTACTATTTACCGTTACTATTCAAAAAAAATTATTAGTTACCGTTACTATTTATGATTTACTATTTACCATTACTATTTACTGTTACTATGCATAATTACTATTTATCATTTTGATAGTAATCTTAATTTTCATTTTATGCCTATACTGAAATAAATTAGTATTAATATTTTTTTAGAACTCGGAGGCACAGAACGAATTCACTTTTGGTAGCAATTTCAAGTAAGGGGGAGTGAGATAAAAAAATAATATGGAAAGACATAAGAATAATGGGAGGAGTCTCCTACTCCTTTTAAATTTAATAATATTATTATTTTAAAATAATAAATTTTAAATTAAGTATCTTGTGTAACTTACTTTGAATTACCTATGCAAGGACTTTGACTATTATGATCTATATGGACTATAAGGGCTTGGAATTAAGTTTATTAAATTAAATAACTATTAAATTTTAAATTATGATATTTATGAATGATATTTATTTGATTTGATTATGATTGATAATATTGGTGATTGATGATATTTGATTATGATTAATGATATTACAATACTTGATTGTGATTGATGAGTGATTGATAATCTTGTGATATAGAGTTTGAGCATATAGCAAACATGACGGAAAGCTAGAACTCAGTAAGAATATACTTATTCCTTACTCTTTACAGTATTACTTTAAAAGAAATTATTTATAATAATTTCTCAATGTTTATTCAGAATTATTGTTAAGAAATTTTTCTTAATTTTCAATAAAAATATATAATTTCTATAACTTACCTTTTTCTTTTAAAATAAATTATTTAATTAAATTTTAGAATAATTTTTAGTTATAAAAATAAAGAAAAAGAAATTGTTTTATGAAAATAATATATTCATATATGTATATATATGAAAATATTTGATTCTCAAATGGAAATAAGATACTTCAATAATATTTCATTTTAAACTTTTGAAAATAAGAGTTTTAATTTCAAAAGTGTTTTATTATATATTTTTCAAGTATTATAATTAAAGATGGAAAAAGATCGATAATTCAAACTTGTGTCTAAAGTAAATTAATTTCCTATCAATGCTCTAAAGAAGGTTTGGGATATATATTAAGACTTTGAAACTCAAATCACAATAATATTAATTTGTGAATGATAAAGAAAACTGTACTGAGATTCTTCTGCGTGTGGCAGAACTAATTTAAGAGTTTGGAAATGTGCAGTTTATCGGGGTGGCTATGTTGTTATTTGTAGGCCCCGAAGATATAATTTATACTTGAGTTTCTAAAAGTCTTAACTAACTCAATACGCGAGTAGTTCATGCATCATGAATCATTAAAGAGAAACGAGATGTGATATTGCCTGCGGACGAATTATAGAAACCAAGGATACATTAGAGGAGGCTTAATTGCGAGCCTTGGGATGAGAGGGTGTGAAAGGGTGTTTCAGGTGACCTGGGGTCGCTTCCTAGTGTTGGGTACTTTCACAATAAAAACCTTCTCAATCTGACTAGTCTCTAAGTGTTTCCATGCCAGTTGAGCTGTTCATATGTCATGAAGGCATTTATGTTATTATTATCCGGAATTATGGAACAGTGTAAACTCCTGATTGGCCCAGTATAGAATTAAAACTTTAAGGGCCCACATGCATAAAATGAGTGAGATAGTAGCATAAGCATTTCATAACATTCATGTGATTGTGACATTCTATGTGGGTGGTTGTGAATGAAAATATAAGTGTTATGTATGTGGAAACCCTATATTCATAATTGATTGTGTATGAGACTATGACTGATATTATTATATTAGTTTGTGAAAACCTTTATGCTTATGTCTTATTTGTAAGATATTATATTTTGTTTCTCACTCCTTCTTGTTTGAATTTCTGTGTCCAAAATAAATGTTGTGATATATAGCTAGCAGTCCAGGATGAAAGAATGTAATTACAAGAGGGTAAAGTGGCCTTATCCTCAATCGGATGGGTGAAGAGGTATGGCAAGAGTAGGATTCCAAAAACCTATGGTTCGAGGGCTAGGAAATGATTGATCACAGTCGTAGTAGAGGTATAATTTAATTTTAGTTCACCTTATTACAATATCAAGTTGGACAATTGTAACAAGGTGAATGTTAAACTTTGATACTATAATCTTTTATTACTTATGATTTCTATAAATTTATTTTTTCATTATGGACAAATATTGAGAGACAATATTTTTTTTACTTTCAATATTCAAAGGAAATCATATGTATATACGTCGTTGTATACGCGAGATAAGAAATGATATATATATATATATATATATATATATATATATATCTTTATAAAGTTTTTAAAAGCAAATAAGAATATACATATCTCGTGTATATAAGGGGGTGTTACAATAATACCGGATACCCACTGTACCGGTGTATAAACAATCAAAGCTCATACTTTTGTGGCTAGTCCCCACACCGGATCGTAGATCCCGGTTCAGACCAGTTCAAATATTATACTACATTTATAAAAGATGATTTTTTAATGATAACTAGGGAAGTTAGTTGATAAACCTACCAATGTGATCTTTTCATGTGAATATTAATTAATTAAATAAAAAAAGTAAGATGATGAATTACAATCACATCAAAAGTATTTTTGTAAAACTAATATAAATTATTGAGAAATTACATATTTTTTAACTAATTAAATAATTTTTCTTAATTACCATAATAATTAGTTGAAGGAATGGACGAAGTTAGTATATCATACCCTTCAGAGAGTTTTTGTATTGTCCAAGAGGGCAAGACACAACTGCATAAGATACTTTAGGCTCTAGCTAACTAGAGATCTTGAATAAAAACTGTTTTGCCAAACTACTATTTTTATGTGAGATTTGATAAATATGTGAGAACAGAAAAGTTATACTTATGATGGAGTTGATCATGATCCATTACTTATCTAGCAAAAGAAATTAAAAGCTTATGCAGATTCTTTTTGATAAACCTCTTGTTAAACAATAACATGTTTACCTTAGGATTAAGCAAGAGAAGCAATCAAGACAAGCATTGCCTTAGCTTATACAGTGGTATAAAATCTCAACAAACTGACTTGCTTCTCTAATTTTACACAAACATCACAAAGATAGGTTATTAAGAGATTTCAATGGATAAGTTGGAAGAATAAAATACTAATTACTAATTAATTAACACAACATTGTTGATACTTCTCGAACGAGTTAAAAGAAAAATTTTAATTGCACTCTCATCTGTGTTAATTACCTAATTACCCTAGTCACTTCTTAAATAAGCTTATTGCAATTCTCGCAGTTGGAAAGATAACATATACTATTAATTATTCTAATGATTTCACTGTGTGAACAGTAGTTTTATTTAACATGAAAATATCTAATTTCAAAAGAATTGTAGAATCAATAATTTCATTGAAACTCAAGATACCTATATTTTTACAGCAATTGCAACTTTAATGAGACCACATTAGATAAGTATTAATATAATTGACAACTTAATTATGTCTTCGTCTCTCGGAACTCTCCATTAATGATAAGTCTACAGTTTACACCACCCAAACCCAGTTACATATCAATCACCCAAGACACACCTATGTAACTATTTAGGGTTTGTTTGGTTACCCGTTGGGGTAACTTGGTTGAGAAAACTGGGTTTTGTAAACGAAGTTGTGTTTGGATGTTGAAAAGTTGGGTTGGGTAAAAGTGGGTTGAGAAGTAGTGATTGTGTTTGGTTGGAGAAAAAGTTAAGTTGGGTAAATGGTGGTTTGATAGGAAATTACCAAAAAAGGTATTAGTAAAAAATATATTGAATATGTATATATATTTATAATGTAAATATATCTTAAATCAAAATATGTATATATATATATATATTTAGATAATATTATGCATAATTGGATTATTTTTTAACAAAATAGATTATTTTTTTAACAATATATAGATTATTTTTTAAACAAATGAAGTTATTTTTTAACAAATTAGATGATATTATAACAAATTAGATTAATTTTTAAAGTAAATAAATTATTTCTTTAACGAAGTAGATTTTTTTACTGATTAGATGATATTGTAACAAATTAGAGTATTTTTTTAATAAAATATATTATTGTTATTCAAATTAGATGATATTATATATAATTAGAATGTACTTTTGAACAAATTAGATTATTTCTTTTAACAAGTTACATTATTTTTTTTAAAACAAAATAGATTATTTGACGTTTATAAATATATTTTTGTATTTTGTTTAAGAAATTAGATGATATTATATATAATTAAAATGTATCTTTTGAAAAATTACATTATTGTTGTTGTGAGGTTAGTTTATATTATTTATAATATAGAAAGGAAATGAATTTATTTTTAATTTACACATTATAAAAATATTAACTATAGATTTATACAACTCTAACAGCTACAATTTGATCTCTAATGGAATCACGAACGACATTCATGTCCGGCGATGAGGTCGTGTAAACTTTATCCTCAACTAGAAGATGTGTCCGTTGTTGTGCTCCCATAGAGTTGTCGTCATTTGCATTTTTGTTGTCAAACTCAGCGTCTGGAAAGTTGCATCTTCGAATAAAGTTATGGATTCCCATTGTCGCACAAACCAAGTGAACTTGGGTCTTATAACTGTAGGTCGGCATATGTCGAAGCACGACAAATCTGTTCTTCTAAACACCGAAGGTTCGTTCGATTGTGCTTCGTAAACTTGAATGCAAATAGTTGAAAACTTCATTGTTGTTTTGAAAATCTCGTGCGCGTCTAAAGTCTGGAAGATGGTATCTTTCACATCGGTAAGGACCCAGATATCCCATCGACGTTGGATAACCACTGTCTACCAAATAGTATTTACCTGTTACATGAAAGAAAGTACTTCATCAACATATTATTTACCAAGACCAATAACATAAAATGTACACATGTAGGGACAATAAAAACATACCTAGGGGCGGATGTGGGAATCTATAATGAACGTTGGTCATTGTGTCGTTAAACATCTGGGTGTCGTAGGTGGATCCCTCTCATCCGGGTAGTGAAAAAATAAAGCACATGTCCATATCACAAGCGGCCATCACATTTTTTGATGTGTAACTTTTCCTACCAATGAACCGTGTAGAATCCTTAGATGGTATAACACACGGTATCTGAGTGTCGCTAATGGCTCCAATATAAACTTTGAAGAACAGTCAGTATCTCCTACTATCATGTATTTTTGGGTAGACATGCGTAAAAGTTAGATCCATAGGGCTAACCATCTCCATTGATAATGAGACACACGTCTCTAATACACAGTGAAATTGCCTGCTAACTGTTTCACCTGAATACTGAAATCTTTCTTTTATTACCCTGTTCCCTACACCATGTCCGACCGTGTGCAAAAACATTACCACCATTTCATGTACTCCCATGCGAGACGAAGAAGTCAGTCTATGGTCAACTAATTTGTGGCACAATCCTAAAAAGACGAGTTTACTCATTCTAAACATTACATAACATCTTGTGTCGTTGCCATTAAGTATCTCTTGGACCCATGCATGTCCCCTAAGTGCACTAGTCCTACATGGTTCCTTGCATACATGGTTGACGGCCCATTCCCTAATTACCGTTGATGCCCCCTCTTTGCAATAATATGCAACTCAATGGGGTTAGTTTTTGTTGAGGAACCCTAACCACGAGTGGATGTCATGTTTAATATCTGTAAATATTTAAATATGTTAATCATTATTATCTTTATAAAACATGGTCACAAGAAACACATAATTACGATGTACCATATAGTTAAAGACCAAAGTAACACAAAACATGTTTGATATTTACCAAGTCATAAAATAAACATCGTTAAAGACACAAAATAATAAAGACAACATTTGCTAGCAAACTTAAACCATAGCCCCATAATTTCCCAATTTCATTTAGAAGAAACGTTAGTTGGTCATCTTGGTCATCCAACAGGTTAAACCAATTCCGTTTGGCGTATTTTGAAGTACCTGTATAGATTTTGCTTTGAACCCCTTATCCTGTTGACATTGGGGAATCTATTTTAGTAGTCGAAGTGTGGTTGTAATGGACAACGTCTCGTCATCTGCAATCTTTCCCACCACTACAAAAGTATGAGAAGTTACAGCTTACACCATATTATTCATTGAGAAATATTTTTAGGTTTGTCAAATTTTATTTAATTAAAGGATTAAAAATTATTTTTAACTAATCCTAATTGAGAAACTCTAACTAATTATAAAAGAATCTTTAAGACTACTTCGTATAAATAATCGAGGGTGTAACTTAAAATATGTCACGTTTTAATATTGTATTATCTCTATGGTACATAGGCATGGCAAAAAGAACTCATGCTTGTGGATATCCGTGGATATTACCTGTGATGGGACAGATTCTGGTAGCTAACAAGTACCCACGCGTGGGTAAATTTAACGGGTATTTCAGAAACCCGTTAATAAACGGGGTGGGTAACAGTATATAAGTACTCATTCCTGAGGGTACCTGTTATATATGAAATTACTTTTATACCCTTATATATAGCCCTCTTAAACCCTAGATGTAGAGTGTATCCTCTGATGCTATCACTTTGGTCGATTGCTCCTGCTCGTCGTCCCACTGCTCGTGCTCGTTGTTCCACTATGTCCTCCTCCGCGTCACTACGGTTTCCCTTGCAATAGCAAAAACAACGTCGATCTCCTCCCTCGTCATCACTCTATCACTTCGTCCTCCTCTGCGACACTGTGTCCTCCTCCGTGTCACTGCTACGTCCCTTGCCATAACAGAAACAACATCGATCTCCTCCCTCGGCGTCACTCTGCCACTCTGTCATCCTCTATGTCACTACGTCCTCCTCCGCATGAGTTTCCTCTTTTCTCGTTGCTGATTTGGTTTTACAATTTTCTTAATGTTTTATAGCTCCTGTTTTGATCTCTTAATGTTCTCGTTATGTAATTTTTAACATGAGTTATTGTTGGTTCTGTAGTGATGAGATAATATGGCAATTTTTTGGTTTTGTTGTTGCTGGTTCTATTGGACACATTTGTTTGTATTTTGAGATTAAGAATTGAACTTTTGGATTGTTAAGGTAGACCAGTACTTAATTTGGGGTGGATGTCAAATGGATTTGAAATTATGTGTGTGGTCCTAGTCAAAGTTAGAGCTTAATCGTTACCTTGTGTCAAGGCGTTATTAACCATGGCAATGTTAAATTAGTACCACCTGTGACAACTTGGATAACTGCTAATGACAAACTTGTCTTACGCCATAAAAGGATTTCTACAATTGACAAACCATGTTTGATTTTGGCAACATTAGCAATGAACTCTATTGACATTGCTGCTAATGTTGTGCATTATGCCTTGTAATGTAGTCCTTGATCAAGTTCAACTATGCATTTCATCTTCATGAAAGTTATGTCCTACATTACAAAATTATATTAATTGTGAATGGGGTCAATTTGCAGCCAAGGGAAGATATACAGAGAATATGGGCTAGGATATTTGGCTACCACAATATTACTAGTATCCATATATTAGAACAGAACATAGTGATATTTTAGTTCTATTTAAAAATAGAATTTTTGAATGGAAATGGATTTGGAAGCTTCCAAAACTAGTAAATTTTAAAATTTTCATTTGGTAATTAATCATATATTTATCTTGGCCAATATGTGGTGATGGCGGGACTATATTAGATCCAAGATACAAGTTAAAGATGTTAGTTTGTTTTTTTCCTTTTATTTATGAAGAGAGATATGAAGCTAAAATGGAGAGAGTGAAAAATACTTGTCAAGATTTGGTGAGAGAGTATGAATTGAAAAATAAGGAAAAGAGGGTCATAGAAGTTCAACCAGGTTTCCAACTTATGATTATACATATGTTGTGGGAAAAAAATAGGCTTAGAGGATAATTTGGGGGGAAAAATGAGTGGAAGGAACATTGTTTCTGCTCTTTGTAAAATAGAATTGGACCAATATTTAGAAGAGGCAGTGTTGCCTATAGGTGAAGACTCATTTGATATCTTAGGTTGGTGGAAGGCAAATGGGTTGAAGTACCCAATCTTGTAAAGGAATACAAGAGATATGTTCGTAATTCCTATCTACATTGTTGCTTTAGAGTCTTCATTTAGTACTGATGGTAGATTGATCACTCCTCATTGTGGTAAATTGCTTCTAGAGACCATAGAGAAATTGATGTGTGTCCAAGACTGGTTATGAAGTGTCGTGAAAGGTAATAAAATTATTTGCTTTTACATTCTAATTTAGCATTTGGACACTTGTCAATTCATAGAATATTTTAAACCATGATTGTGGTTTCAATTATGTTTTTTCTTTTAAAAATTCTATTTTTCTTAATACATTTATATTAGCTGAATAATAATTAACTATGGATACCCACAATATCCGCGGGTACCCATCAAACCCGCTCAAATCCATTTAGGCGGGTACCTGACAGGTGTAACACCCTCGGTTAGATAAGACAAATCCTTCTGTAGGTTCATCCCATTTAACTGAGAGTGTTAACAGTTCTTAGAAAAAGTGAATTTTTTTTTTAAAATAAATACGTGGCAGATCAGCGGAAGTAATATTGTATATATCACATAGTCATTCATAAATTGTAAATAATTGTACTCTTAACAGAATGGGGCACACAGGCACCCTTAAATATTATATAGTCATCCGGTGTCTAATTGTAAATATTCTATCCTTAATGATTGTTCTCAATGGGTTCAGCGTATTGCTGATCTTCACACTCGGGTTCTTGAGTTTCTAATTCCTCTGAAAAATGTTCAACAGTAAGGGTGAGTATAACCCAAGACCCTGAAGGTTACCCGGTGCGGACATAATCCAGTTAACAGATAATATCACATAATCATACAATTAACATGTTCAAAATTATAACAATCAAATATATTGTCATGGAATGCATGAGTTGAATTTATTATGATTTATCTTTGGTTAAGTCTCATGATGCATGTGGGCCCAATAAATCATTTCTTCTTCTTATTCTTTGGAATATCTCCATTCCATTTTCTAGAGCGATCAGGGTCCGCCCAAGCTCCCATAGGGTACGAATGAACTCATTGGTTCTCATCATTGATTTATATATTTTTGGAGCTTGGATCCCTACGATCATAGTTACACTCCGTCATTTAGTCAAAGTACACTAGAATTGCATCGTCTTACCCGGCTATCAGGCGCGACTCTGATGCCATTGGGTTTCCGTTCCAGTTGTACTCCCAAGATCTTCATGGAGATCGAACGTGAATGTCCTCCAGCGTACCAGGTGTATGCTCTAGATAATTTTTCTCCTTCAAAAATATTTTCATGATGCAAAGTGCATTATTTAAGTTTTATCATTACTTTGATCCCTAGGTATCTATGTGATTCCAGCCTCGTAATATTCATGTTGTTAGGTCCACCATTTTTTAAGACGTTGTAAATTATTTTTATTATTTTATTTATTATTATACAAGAAAATATATCAGTTATATCTTGGCTAAAATAATGTTTCGTTTAAAGAATAAGTAGTTTGTTCCTTATGTCATTATTCATAACTTAAACAATAATATTAGTTACAATAATAATAATAATAATAATAATAATAATAATAATAATAATAAGGCATCGTCTGTTATAAAAAATGAAATAAAAGGAAAAATAAATAGAGAGAATAAGGCGGCAGGGCCGTCTATTATAATATAGATAAGCGGAAATAAAAAGAAAGATAAATGCAAAGAATAAGGCGGCAGAGCCAGCCAATATATTCAATAAAATAAATGACATAAATTAAATAAAAATAAAATGTTAAGAATAAGGCGGCAAAGCCGTCCATTATAATATAGATAAGCGGAAATAAAAGGAAAGATAAATGCAGAGAATAAGGCGGCAGAGCCAGCCAATATATTCAATAAAATAAATGACATAAAAATAAAATGTTAAGAATAAGGCAGCAGAGCCGTCCATTAAGCTTAATAGTAAATAATAATAATAATAATAATAACAATAAATATAATAATAATAATAATAATCATATTCATAATCATAATTATAATCTTAATCATAATAATAGTAACAATGATATAAATGGTGATCATCCATCCTTATTTCCTTATTTATCTTATCTTTCTAAACTTCCTTACTGGAATCCACATAGGCACCCATGGTTCTTAATATTTTCACAATCCAATACAGATCATATATTTTCACAATTTAACACCGATAATATCATTCAATCATCATGATTAATAATAATTAACACAGACAATTAATCATATACATAAAATATATATAACAAATATATAACAATTAAGGCATTTAATTCACAACAAAACCGAATCTGTCCTGGAAAGGTGAGGACCCAAGGTACCTTAACCCTTTCCTTTCACTCAGATTTCCCCAGAATACCCGAGAATATACCCCCCTTACCTCAGATGTCGTATTTTTTTGATACTAGATGAGAGGGAGAGAATCCAACTTTCAAACCGTAGCTCCAATCGATGATCTGTCTCCGTAGTTAGACTTTACGTGATTTTGGTGAAGAACAGAGGTGGTTTAGTGTCAATAGAGGAGAGAGAGGGAGAGAGAGAGAGAGAGAAGGGCTGCATGAAGTGGGAGAGAAAGAGTGGTGCAGCTTTTGAAGAGGGGTGATGCCATATTTATAGAAAAATCTGGCCACCGGGTCTAAATTTAATTGGTACCGGTTTTGAATAGTTAATTTTAAAAGAAAACAAAAAGTTACTTATAGTTGCGGTTAGAATCTGAAAAAATTTCCAACATGAAAGTTGTAGATCGGCTCTTTCTCTTCGAAACGATATATGGTATGCAAAAATCTGACACCCGGAGCAAAAGTTACGCCAAAAACAGAGAAAAATGGGAGTTGGTGTAATAGTTCTTTTTTGAAAGATAATTCTGCCGCGCAAAATCTGTTGGGAATTAGCCTTTCATTTCTTCACGAAAGTTGTAGGATTTTTCGATACGAAACCATGAAAAAAAGAAAGAAGTCATTTCGACATCGTATGAGAGAGATATTCGTGTTTTTCTATAGGAGTTACTATTCCTGCGAAAATCACTATTTCTCTAAAAATTTTCGCTTTTCGGGGATGATCGAGCAAGAACTAGCTTTCAGGTTCTTCACGAGAATTGTAGAGGGATTTAATACGAGAACAGAAAAATTACAACAAACTGATTCTGAGCTCGTATGATTTTTCTAAGAATTTAACAAGATTAAATAACGTTTTTTTTCAAGTTTGGTAATGATAGATCACGAAATAGAGTTTGAGGCTAGAACTAGAGTTTGTCAGGTTTTTCATAACAACGAAACCGAGATTAAAATTTCTTAATTTCAACCTCATATGAAAAAGTTATGCCCAAAACAGGAAAGATATTTTAGTTGAATTCAGAGGTTCCTATTTAACTAGATAAGTTTTTCCAAGAAACAAGGTTGATGAGGTCTGAATTAAAGTTTTGGCTCTTCAGGAAAAGTGTTTGATTTGTCAAAACAGTTCATTAGGGACTGTCTATACTGAAATCGGAAATCCCCAAAGTGTAGAAATAGACAATTGTGGATCTCTTTTCGGTATAAATCGAATGTCTAGGAATTGACTTGATGAATGATGGTACAAGTCTAATTAGTTTACTAAATTAGTGTTAGATATAGGATTAGATCATCAATTCTTGACTATATGTAGAGTCCCTTATTTACTTATTATCACTTACAAAACTTCCATACTTCAAAAATTACAAGGGTAAAACTGTTTCTAAAAACAGGGATGTTACATTCTCCTCCCCTTTTAGGAATTTCGTCCCGAAATTCAAAGTTAAAACAATTGAGGGTGCAATTCTCTCATTTTCTCCTCAATTTCCCAAGTAGCATCCCCATCATCTGTCTGACTCCAAACTACCTTGACCAAAGGGATTTCCTTGCCTCTTAACTGTTTGAGACGTCGGTCAACAATCTTCACTGGCGATACTTCATAGGTGAGATTTTCCTTCAGAATAAACTGATCTGGTCTCAGGACATGATCAGGGCTTGGCACATATTTACGGAGCTGGGAGACATGAAAGACATTGTGAAGGTTTGTTAGCTCGGGTGGCAGAGCAATACGGTAGGCATGAGTTCCTATCTTTTGCAGAATCTGATAGGGTCCTACGTATCTGGGGCTTAACTTCTTGGCCTTCAAAGCTCTTCCTACTCCAGTGGTAGGGGTAACTTTGAGAAAAACATGATCTCCCTCCTCAAACTCCAATGGCTTCCGACATTTGTCGTAGTAACTCTTTTGTCTATCTTGCGAAGCCTTCATTGCCATTTGAATCCTCTGAACTTGTTCTGTTTTCTTTTGAACAATCTCTGGTCCAATTATTGTTTTCTCACCAGTTTCATACCAACATAAAGGTGTACGGCATTTTCTTCCATACAAAGCCTCATAAGGGGCCATTCCGATGCTAGCATGATAGCTGTT
The DNA here is from genome assembly GCA_037962975.1 of Clitoria ternatea. Classification (NCBI taxonomy): domain Eukaryota; kingdom Viridiplantae; phylum Streptophyta; class Magnoliopsida; order Fabales; family Fabaceae; genus Clitoria; species Clitoria ternatea. The sequence continues at coordinate 248,617,056 of CM075672.1, read as the reverse complement.
GTTGTAAGTGAACTCAATAAGTGGGAGATATTCTTGCCAACTTCCCTCATGTTCTAAGACACAAAGACGTAACAAATCTTCAAGAGTTTTGATCGTCCTTTCTGATTGTCCGTCTGTCTGTGGGTGATATGCGGAACTTAACTTCAGACGAGTTCCCAGAGCTTGTTGCAGGCTCTTCCAAAATTGTGATGTAAAACGAGGATCTCGGTCAGACACAATTGCAGTGGGTGTTCCATGTAATCGTACGATTTCCTTGATATAGATCTGAGTGAGTTTCTCTAGGGAATACTTCATATTGACAGGAATGAAGTGAGCGGTCTTTGTTAATCGATCCACGATTACCCAAATGGCATCATATCCAGCTGATGTTCTGGGAAATCCAGTCACGAAGTCCATAGCAATCTCATCCCATTTCCATTCTGGAATATCCAAAGGACGAAGGGTTCCACTTGGTCGTTGTTGTTCTGCCTTTACCTTCTGACACATCAGACAAGCTGTCACATGCTCAGCGATATCCTTTTTCATTCCTTGCCACCAGAATAATTTTTTCAAGTCCTGATACATTTTGGTCGATCCTGGGTGGATACTGTATTTACTTTTGTGTGCTTCATCCAGGATGGATCTTTTAAGATCTGTGTTGACTGGAATACAGAGTCTCTGTTGATACCTGATCACCCCATGTTCATCTTTGCTAAATTTTGAGCCTTCTTCTCTTGTCTTTTCTGCTAAGCCTTGTAGTTCCTGGTCATTAGCTTGAGCTTCTTTGACTTGTTCCAGGAAATCATTGGAAATTCTTAACATTCCAACCATAAGGCTTCCCCTTTTAGGTGTTACTGCTAGATTCAAATCGTGAAACTGTTCAATCAATTCCAACTCCTTTGTCATCATATATGATAGACGTAGGGCCTTTCTACTGAGTGCATCAGCCACAACATTAGCCTTCCCAGGATGATATCGGAGCTCAAAATCATAATCTTTGATAAATTCCATCCATCTACGTTGTCGCATATTTAACTCCTTCTGGTCGAATAGATACTTCAAGCTTTTGTGATCACTGAAGACTTCAAAGTATGTACCATACAAGTAGTGTCTCCAGATTTTCAAGGCAAACACAACTGCAGCTAATTCCAAGTCATGTGTGGGATAATTAACTTCATGTGTTCTTAGCTGTCTTGAAGCATAAGCAACAACCTTTCTTTCTTGCATTAGGACACATCCTAGTCCTTGTCTTGACGCATCACAATACACTTCATATGGCTTGGCAGGATCTGGCAAAATTAAGACAAGTGCACTAGTGAGTCGTTGGCGTAACTCCGTAAAACTGCTTTCGCATCTGTCAGTCCATTCGAATGGTTGATCTTTACGAGTCAGCTTAGTTAAAGGTGCTGCAATTCGAGATAAATTCTCGATGAATCGACGATAATATCCAGCCAGTCCAAGGAAACTGCGGATTTCCGTCACATTCTTGGGTTGTTCCCAATTTAGTACAGCTTCTACCTTTGTAGGATCCATAGCAATTCCTTCCTTAGAGATGACATGTCCTAAGAATTTCACTTCTGTCAACCAGAATTCACATTTTGAAAACTTAGCGTACAATTGCCTTGCACGCAAAGTGTTTAGAACAATTCGAAGATGCTCCTCGTGTTCCTCATGACTCTTGGAGTAGACGAGAATATCGTCAATGAATACAACCACGAATTTGTCCAAGTACTCATGGAAGATTCGATTCATGTATCCCATAAATACTGCAGGTGCATTTGTAACTCCAAAGGGCATAACAAGATACTCATAGTGCCCATATCGTGTTCTGAATGCCGTTTTGGGTACATCGTCTTTCTTTACCCTGATTTGATGATAGCCTGATCGCAGATCAATCTTTGAGAAGATAGTGGCTCCTCGTAATTGGTCCATTAAATCATCAATTCTTGGGAGAGGGTATCGGTTCTTGATCGTAGCTTTATTCAACTGACGATAGTCAACACATAACCGCATACTACCATCCTTCTTTTTGACTAGAAGAACTGGTGCTCCCCAAGGTGAGACACTGGGTCTGATCATTTCTTTTTCTAAAAGTTCTTCTATTTGCTCCTTAAGTTCACTGAGTTCCTTGGGTGACATTCGGTAAGGAGCAATAGAGATCGGTCCCGCGCCAGGTATAATATCAATGCTGAATTCGACTTCTCGCTCTGGAGGTAGCTCTCGTATGTCTTCAGGGAATACTTCTGGAAATTCTTGAACAACAGGAATCTGTTCAAGTTGAGAAGTGGCCTTACTTTCAGTTTCAGTAAGGATCATGTATAGTTGGACTTCTTTTGAGATTACCTTTTCTGAGTTAACAAGGCAAGAATCTGTGACTTGATCATATTCAGATGTAGTAGACCCGTGAGAGATGGATCTATTATGACAGTCAATAAGAATATGGTTGGCAGCAAGCCAATTCATCCCTAGAACAATGTCTAGATCAATCAAAGGTAAACATATCAGATCTACCTGATAAGCTTTCCTTTCGATGTTAAGAGGACATTCTAGACATATGCGAGTAGAACAAATGGGCTTATTGGCGGCAGTTGTGACAATCATTTGATAGGGCAAAGAGGTTGTAGGAAGCTTTAAATGTTTTACACAATTCTCAGATATGAAAGAGTGAGTGGCTCCTGAATCATATAATTCATTCAATAGAGTGCTTCCTATAAAACATGTACCTTGCACAAGGTCGTTCCCTTGTGATATTTCCGCACCATTCATAGTAAAAACTCTGGCATTTCCTCCTTGTCTTCCTGTCGAGCCATTCCCAGGCCTTCTAGGATTATTGTTCTAATTGGAATTATTGCCGCGGTGAACATTCTGCATCCTTGGGGCATTGTTTGTAGAGGTGTTTGTAGTAAATCCTCCACTTCCTTGACCCGTAGGTCGTACTGCCTGCTTTTGAGTCACTTGTTGTTAGTTGTTATTATTTCTGTACCAACAGTCAGCATCACGATGTCCAATCCGTCCACAAATCGTGCAGTTTCTACTGCTTTGGGTCTCCTGACCTCTAGGAGGAATTCGGTTGGCTGAGTTGAAAGGTCGGAAATATGGTCGATCTGTTCGGAAATCCCTCCTTTGCTGTCGATCTGGCATACGTCGTTCTGGCCCATGATTAGACGTTCCAGGTAGTCGAAGATTAGAGGTGTTCTCAAATATGCGGCATCTGTCAACCAAAGTAGTGAATTGTGTAATTTGTTGGCAACATATGGTTTGACGAATCTCTTGCCGTAATCCAGCTTCAAACTTCGCGCACCTTGACGCTTCTCCCATGTGGGTGTAGTAGGGACAACATTTTGCCAATTCATCAAATTTAGCAGCGTACTCCCCAACAGTCATATTACCTTGTTTCAGATTGAAGAATTCTTGCTCCTTCTGTCTCCTTATGTCTTCAGGGAAATATTTGGCGAGGAACTCTGTCCTGAATCGTCCCCAAGTAATGATATGCCCATCAGTAGCTAGTCTGATTCTAGCATGAGTCCACCAGTGTTTTGCTTCTCCAACCAGCATAAAGACAGCAAAGGTTACACAATCCTCATCAGAACATCGCATAGCGGCAAAAATCTTTTCAAGGTGTTCAATCCATAGTTGTGCTCCTTCTGGATTGAAGCCTCCTTTGAACTGCGTAGGATTATTCCTTTGAAAATTAGCTAATCCCTGTCTGGCAGAAGCATGAGGTAACTCTTGTCGTTCTATTACCTCCACAATTCTGGTAAGAAGATTCTCCATCACATGATTGTTATTTTGGCGTGCCATGAGAAATTTGCTGAAAGAATATCAACAAATAGATTCAGGGTATGCGTTATGTGGAGCATTCCACATAGGATATTTAGTCTTAGGAGTGTTATAGACTGTTCGATATTTCTATCAGAGTACGTGGAAACCTAATGGTCCACTCCACAAGCTTAATGAATCGACTATGCTCTGATACCACCAATGTAACACCCTCGGTTAGATAAGACAAATCCTTCTGTAGGTTCATCCCATTTAACTGAGAGTGTTAACAGTTCTTAGAAAAAGTGAATTTTTTTTTTAAAATAAATACGTGGCAGATCAGCGGAAGTAATATTGTATATATCACATAGTCATTCATAAATTGTAAATAATTGTACTCTTAACAGAATGGGGCACGCAGGCACCCTTAAATATTATATAGTCATCCGGTGTCTAATTGTAAATATTCTATCCTTAATGATTGTTCTCAATGGGTTCAGCGTATTGCTGATCTTCACACTCGGGTTCTTGAGTTTCTAATTCCTCTGAAAAATGTTCAACAGTAAGGGTGAGTATAACCCAAGACCCTGAAGGTTACCCGGTGCGGACATAATCCAGTTAACAGATAATATCACATAATCATACAATTAACATGTTCAAAATTATAACAATCAAATATGTTGTCATGGAATGCATGAGTTGAATTTATTATGATTTATCTTTGGTTAAGTCTCATGATGCATGTGGGCCCAATAAATCATTTCTTCTTCTCATTCTTTGGAATATCTCCATTCCATTTTCTAGAGCGATCAGGGTCCGCCCAAGCTCCCATAGGGTACGAATGAACTCATTGGTTCTCATCATTGATTTATATATTTTTGGAGCTTGGATCCCTACGATCATAGTTACACTCCGTCATTTAGTCAAAGTACACTAGAATTGCATCGTCTTACCCGGCTATCAGGTGCGACTCTGATGCCATTGGGTTTCCGTTCCAGTTGTACTCCAAAGATCTTCATGGAGATCGAACGTGAATGTCCTCCAGCGTACCAGGTGTATGCTCTAGATAATTTTTCTCCTTCAAAAATATTTTCATGATGCAAAGTGCATTATTTAAGTTTTATCATTACTTTGATCCCTAGGTATCTATGTGATTCCAGCCTCGTAATATTCATGTTGTTAGGTCCACCATTTTTTAAGACGTTGTAAATTATTTTTATTATTTTATTTATTATTATACAAGAAAATATATCAGTTATATCTTGGCTAAAATAATGTTTCGTTTAAAGAATAAGTAGTTTGTTCCTTATGTCATTATTCATAACTTAAACAATAATATTAGTTACAATAATAATAATAATAATAATAATAATAATAATAATAATAATAATAAGGCATCGTCTGTTATAAAAAATGAAATAAAAGGAAAAATAAATAGAGAGAATAAGGCGGCAGGGCCGTCTATTATAATATAGATAAGCGGAAATAAAAAGAAAGATAAATGCAAAGAATAAGGCGGCAGAGCCAGCCAATATATTCAATAAAATAAATGACATAAATTAAATAAAAATAAAATGTTAAGAATAAGGCGGCAAAGCCGTCCATTATAATATAGATAAGCGGAATTAAAAGGAAAGATAAATGCAGAGAATAAGGCGGCAGAGCCAGCCAATATATTCAATAAAATAAATGACATAAATTAAATAAAAATAAAATGTTAAGAATAAGGCGGCAGAGCCGTCCATTATAATATAGATAAGCGGAAATAAAAGGAAAGATAAATGCAGAGAATAAGGCGGCAGAGCCAGCCAATATATTCAATAAAATAAATGACATAAAAATAAAATGTTAAGAATAAGGCAGCAGAGCCGTCCATTAAGCTTAATAGTAAATAATAATAATAATAATAATAATAACAATAAATATAATAATAATAATAATAATCATATTCATAATCATAATTATAATCTTAATCATAATAATAGTAACAATGATATAAATGGTGATCATCCATCCTTATTTCCTTATTTATCTTATCTTTCTAAACTTCCTTACTGGAATCCACATAGGCACCCATGGTTCTTAATATTTTCACAATCCAATACAGATCATATATTTTCACAATTTAACACCGATAATATCATTCAATCATCATGATTAATAATAATTAACACAGACAATTAATCATATACATAAAATATATATAACAAATATATAACAATTAAGGCATTTAATTCACAACAAAACCGAATCTGTCCTGGAAAGGTGAGGACCCAAGGTACCTTAACCCTTTCCTTTCACTCAGATTTCCCCAGAATACCCGAGAATATACCCCCCTTACCTCAGATGTCGTATTTTTTTGATACTAGATGAGAGGGAGAGAATCCAACTTTCAAACCGTAGCTCCAATCGATGATCTGTCTCCGTAGTTAGACTTTACGTGATTTTGGTGAAGAACAGAGGTGGTTTAGTGTCAATAGAGGAGAGAGAGGGAGAGAGAGAGAGAGAGAAGGGCTGCATGAAGTGGGAGAGAAAGAGTGGTGCAGCTTTTGAAGAGGGGTGATGCCATATTTATAGAAAAATCTGGCCACCGGGTCTAAATTTAATTGGTACCGGTTTTGAATAGTTAATTTTAAAAGAAAACAAAAAGTTACTTATAGTTGCGGTTAGAATCTGAAAAAATTTCCAACATGAAAGTTGTAGATCGGCTCTTTCTCTTCGAAACGATATATGGTATGCAAAAATCTGACACCCGGAGCAAAAGTTACGCCAAAAACAGAGAAAAATGGGAGTTGGTGTAATAGTTCTTTTTTGAAAGATAATTCTGCCGCGCAAAATCTGTTGGGAATTAGCCTTTCATTTCTTCACGAAAGTTGTAGGATTTTTCGATACGAAACCATGAAAAAAAGAAAGAAGTCATTTCGACATCGTATGAGAGAGATATTCGTGTTTTTCTATAGGAGTTACTATTCCTGCGAAAATCACTATTTCTCTAAAAATTTTCGCTTTTCGGGGATGATCGAGCAAGAACTAGCTTTCAGGTTCTTCACGAGAATTGTAGAGGGATTTAATACGAGAACAGAAAAATTACAACAAACTGATTCTGAGCTCGTATGATTTTTCTAAGAATTTAACAAGATTAAATAACGTTTTTTTTCAAGTTTGGTAATGATAGATCACGAAATAGAGTTTGAGGCTAGAACTAGAGTTTGTCAGGTTTTTCATAACAACGAAACCGAGATTAAAATTTCTTAATTTCAACCTCATATGAAAAAGTTATGCCCAAAACAGGAAAGATATTTTAGTTGAATTCAGAGGTTCCTATTTAACTAGATAAGTTTTTCCAAGAAACAAGGTTGATGAGGTCTGAATTAAAGTTTTGGCTCTTCAGGAAAAGTGTTTGATTTGTCAAAACAGTTCATTAGGGACTGTCTATACTGAAATCGGAAATCCCCAAAGTGTAGAAATAGACAATTGTGGATCTCTTTTCGGTATAAATCGAATGTCTAGGAATTGACTTGATGAATGATGGTACAAGTCTAATTAGTTTACTAAATTAGTGTTAGATATAGGATTAGATCATCAATTCTTGACTATATGTAGAGTCCCTTATTTACTTATTATCACTTACAAAACTTCCATACTTCAAAAATTACAAGGGTAAAACTGTTTCTAAAAACAGGGATGTTACATTCTCCTCCCCTTTTAGGAATTTCGTCCCGAAATTCAAAGTTAAAACAATTGAGGGTGCAATTCTCTCATTTTCTCCTCAATTTCCCAAGTAGCATCCCCATCATCTGTCTGACTCCAAACTACCTTGACCAAAGGGATTTCCTTGCCTCTTAACTGTTTGAGACGTCGGTCAACAATCTTCACTGGCGATACTTCATAGGTGAGATTTTCCTTCAGAATAAACTGATCTGGTCTCAGGACATGATCAGGGCTTGGCACATATTTACGGAGCTGGGAGACATGAAAGACATTGTGAAGGTTTGTTAGCTCGGGTGGCAGAGCAATACGGTAGGCATGAGTTCCTATCTTTTGCAGAATCTGATAGGGTCCTACGTATCTGGGGCTTAACTTCTTGGCCTTCAAAGCTCTTCCTACTCCAGTGGTAGGGGTAACTTTGAGAAAAACATGATCTCCCTCCTCAAACTCCAATGGCTTCCGACGTTTGTCGTAGTAACTCTTTTGTCTATCTTGCGAAGCCTTCATTGCCATTTGAATCCTCTGAACTTGTTCTGTTTTCTTTTGAACAATCTCTGGTCCAATTATTGTTTTCTCACCAGTTTCATACCAACATAAAGGTGTACGGCATTTTCTTCCATACAAAGCCTCATAAGGGGCCATTCCGATGCTAGCATGATAGCTGTTGTTGTAAGTGAACTCAATAAGTGGGAGATATTCTTGCCAACTTCCCTCATGTTCTAAGACACAAAGACGTAACAAATCTTCAAGAGTTTTGATCGTCCTTTCTGATTGTCCGTCTGTCTGTGGGTGATATGCGGAACTTAACTTCAGACGAGTTCCCAGAGCTTGTTGCAGGCTCTTCCAAAATTGTGATGTAAAACGAGGATCTCGGTCAGACACAATTGCAGTGGGTGTTCCATGTAATCGTACGATTTCCTTGATATAGATCTGAGTGAGTTTCTCTAGGGAATACTTCATATTGACAGGAATGAAGTGAGCGGTCTTTGTTAATCGATCCACGATTACCCAAATGGCATCATATCCAGCTGATGTTCTGGGAAATCCAGTCACGAAGTCCATAGCAATCTCATCCCATTTCCATTCTGGAATATCCAAAGGACGAAGGGTTCCACTTGGTCGTTGTTGTTCTGCCTTTACCTTCTGACACATCAGACAAGCTGTCACATGCTCAGCGATATCCTTTTTCATTCCTTGCCACCAGAATAATTTTTTCAAGTCCTGATACATTTTGGTCGATCCTGGGTGGATACTGTATTTACTTTTGTGTGCTTCATCCAGGATGGATCTTTTAAGATCTGTGTTGACTGGAATACAGAGTCTCTGTTGATACCTGATCACCCCATGTTCATCTTTGCTAAATTTTGAGCCTTCTTCTCTTGTCTTTTCTGCTAAGCCTTGTAGTTCCTGGTCATTAGCTTGAGCTTCTTTGACTTGTTCCAGGAAATCATTGGAAATTCTTAACATTCCAACCATAAGGCTTCCCCTTTTAGGTGTTACTGCTAGATTCAAATCGTGAAACTGTTCAATCAATTCCAACTCCTTTGTCATCATATATGATAGACGTAGGGCCTTTCTACTGAGTGCATCAGCCACAACATTAGCCTTCCCAGGATGATATCGGAGCTCAAAATCATAATCTTTGATAAATTCCATCCATCTACGTTGTCGCATATTTAACTCCTTCTGGTCGAATAGATACTTCAAGCTTTTGTGATCACTGAAGACTTCAAAGTATGTACCATACAAGTAGTGTCTCCAGATTTTCAAGGCAAACACAACTGCAGCTAATTCCAAGTCATGTGTGGGATAATTAACTTCATGTGTTCTTAGCTGTCTTGAAGCATAAGCAACAACCTTTCTTTCTTGCATTAGGACACATCCTAGTCCTTGTCTTGACGTATCACAATACACTTCATATGGCTTGGCAGGATCTGGCAAAATTAAGACAAGTGCACTAGTGAGTCGTTGGCGTAACTCCGTAAAACTGCTTTCGCATCTGTCAGTCCATTCGAATGGTTGATCTTTACGAGTCAGCTTAGTTAAAGGTGCTGTAATTCGAGATAAATTCTCGATGAATCGACGATAATATCCAGCCAGTCCAAGGAAACTGCGGATTTCCGTCACATTCTTGGGTTGTTCCCAATTTAGTACAGCTTCTACCTTTGTAGGATCCATAGCAATTCCTTCCTTAGAGATGACATGTCCTAAGAATTTCACTTCTGTCAACCAGAATTCACATTTTAAAAACTTAGCGTACAATTGCCTTGCACGCAAAGTGTTTAGAACAATTCGAAGATGCTCCTCGTGTTCCTCATGACTCTTGGAGTAGACGAGAATATCGTCAATGAATACAACCACGAATTTGTCCAAGTACTCATGGAAGATTCGATTCATGTATCCCATAAATACTGCAGGTGCATTTGTAACTCCAAAGGGCATAACAAGATACTCATAGTGCCCATATCGTGTTCTGAATGCCGTTTTGGGTACATCGTCTTTCTTTACCCTGATTTGATGATAGCCTGATCGCAGATCAATCTTTGAGAAGATAGTGGCTCCTCGTAATTGGTCCATTAAATCATCAATTCTTGGGAGAGGGTATCGGTTCTTGATCGTAGCTTTATTCAACTGACGATAGTCAACACATAACCGCATACTACCATCCTTCTTTTTGACTAGAAGAACTGGTGCTCCCCAAGGTGAGACACTGGGTCTGATCATTTCTTTTTCTAAAAGTTCTTCTATTTGCTCCTTAAGTTCACTGAGTTCCTTGGGTGACATTCGGTAAGGAGCAATAGAGATCGGTCCCGCGCCCGGTATAATATCAATGCTGAATTCGACTTCTCGCTCTGGAGGTAGCTCTCGTATGTCTTCAGGGAATACTTCTGGAAATTCTTGAACAACAGGAATCTGTTCAAGTTGAGAAGTGGCCTTACTTTCAGTTTCAGTAAGGATCATGTATAGTTGGACTTCTTTTGAGATTACCTTTTCTGAGTTAACAAGGCAAGAATCTGTGACTTGATCATATTCAGATGTAGTAGACCCGTGAGAGATGGATCTATTATGACAGTCAATAAGAATATGGTTGGCAGCAAGCCAATTCATCCCTAGAACAATGTCTAGATCAATCAAAGGTAAACATATCAGATCTACCTGATAAGCTTTCCTTTCGATGTTAAGAGGACATTCTAGACATATGCGAGTAGAACAAATGGGCTTATTGGCGGCAGTTGTGACAATCATTTGATAGGGCAAAGAGGTTGTAGGAAGCTTTAAATGTTTTACACAATTCTCAGATATGAAAGAGTGAGTGGCTCCTGAATCATATAATTCATTCAATAGAGTGCTTCCTATAAAACATGTACCTTGCACAAGGTCGTTCCCTTGTGATATTTCCGCACCATTCATAGTAAAAACTCTGGCATTTCCTCCTTGTCTTCCTGTCGAGCCATTCCCAGGCCTTCTAGGATTATTGTTCTGATTGGAATTATTGCCGCGGTGAACATTCTGCATCCTTGGGGCATTGTTTGTAGAGGTGTTTGTAGCAAATCCTCCACTTCCTTGACCCGTAGGTCGTACTGCCTGCTTTTGAGTCACTTGTTGTTAGTTGTTATTATTTCTGTACCAACAGTCAGCATCACGATGTCCAATCCGTCCACAAATCGTGCAGTTTCTACTGCTTTGGGTCTCCTGACCTCTAGGAGGAATTCGGTTGGCTGAGTTGAAAGGTCGGAAATATGGTCGATCTGTTCGGAAATCCCTCCTTTGCTGTCGATCTGGCATACGTCGTTCTGGCCCATGATTAGACGTTCCAGGTAGTCGAAGATTAGAGGTGTTCTCAAATATGCGGCATCTGTCAACCAAAGTAGTGAATTGTGTAATTTGTTGGCAACATATGGTTTGACGAATCTCTTGCCGTAATCCAGCTTCAAACTTCGCGCACCTTGACGCTTCTCCCATGTGGGTGTAGTAGGGACAACATTTTGCCAATTCATCAAATTTAGCAGCGTACTCCCCAACAGTCATATTACCTTGTTTCAGATTGAAGAATTCTTGCTCCTTCTGTCTCCTTATGTCTTCAGGGAAATATTTGGCGAGGAACTCTGTCCTGAATCGTCCCCAAGTAATGATATGCCCATCAGTAGCTAGTCTGATTCTAGCATGAGTCCACCAGTGTTTTGCTTCTCCAACCAGCATAAAGACAGCAAAGGTTACACAATCCTCATCAGAACATCGCATAGCGGCAAAAATCTTTTCAAGGTGTTCAATCCATAGTTGTGCTCCTTCTGGATTGAAGCCTCCTTTGAACTGCGTAGGATTATTCCTTTGAAAATTAGCTAATCCCTGTCTGGCAGAAGCATGAGGTAACTCTTGTCGTTCTATTACCTCCACAATTCTGGTAAGAAGATTCTCCATCACATGATTGTTATTTTGGCGTGCCATGAGAAATTTGCTGAAAGAATATCAACAAATAGATTCAGGGTATGCGTTATGTGGAGCATTCCACATAGGATATTTAGTCTTAGGAGTGTTATAGACTGTTCGATATTTCTATCAGAGTACGTGGAAACCTAATGGTCCACTCCACAAGCTTAATGAATCGACTATGCTCTGATACCACCAATGTAACACCCTCGGTTAGATAAGACAAATCCTTCTGTAGGTTCATCCCATTTAACTGAGAGTGTTAACAGTTCTTAGAAAAAGTGAATTTTTTTTTTAAAATAAATACGTGGCAGATCAGCGGAAGTAATATTGTATATATCACATAGTCATTCATAAATTGTAAATAATTGTACTCTTAACAGAATGGGGCACGCAGGCACCCTTAAATATTATATAGTCATCCGGTGTCTAATTGTAAATATTCTATCCTTAATGATTGTTCTCAATGGGTTCAGCGTATTGCTGATCTTCACACTCGGGTTCTTGAGTTTCTAATTCCTCTGAAAAATGTTCAACAGTAAGGGTGAGTATAACCCAAGACCCTGAAGGTTACCCGGTGCGGACATAATCCAGTTAACAGATAATATCACATAATCATACAATTAACATGTTCAAAATTATAACAATCAAATATGTTGTCATGGAATGCATGAGTTGAATTTATTATGATTTATCTTTGGTTAAGTCTCATGATGCATGTGGGCCCAATAAATCATTTCTTCTTCTCATTCTTTGGAATATCTCCATTCCATTTTCTAGAGCGATCAGGGTCCGCCCAAGCTCCCATAGGGTACGAATGAACTCATTGGTTCTCATCATTGATTTATATATTTTTGGAGCTTGGATCCCTACGATCATAGTTACACTCCGTCATTTAGTCAAAGTACACTAGAATTGCATCGTCTTACCCGGCTATCAGGCGCGACTCTGATGCCATTGGGTTTCCGTTCCAGTTGTACTCCCAAGATCTTCATGGAGATCGAACGTGAATGTCCTCCAGCGTACCAGGTGTATGCTCTAGATAATTTTTCTCCTTCAAAAATATTTTCATGATGCAAAGTGCATTATTTAAGTTTTATCATTACTTTGATCCCTAGGTATCTATGTGATTCCAGCCTCGTAATATTCATGTTGTTAGGTCCACCATTTTTTAAGACGTTGTAAATTATTTTTATTATTTTATTTATTATTATACAAGAAAATATATCAGTTATATCTTGGCTAAAATAATGTTTCGTTTAAAGAATAAGTAGTTTGTTCCTTATGTCATTATTCATAACTTAAACAATAATATTAGTTACAATAATAATAATAATAATAATAATAATAATAATAATAATAATAAGGCATCGTCTGTTATAAAAAATGAAATAAAAGGAAAAATAAATAGAGAGAATAAGGCGGCAGGGCCGTCTATTATAATATAGATAAGCGGAAATAAAAAGAAAGATAAATGCAAAGAATAAGGCGGCAGAGCCAGCCAATATATTCAATAAAATAAATGACATAAATTAAATAAAAATAAAATGTTAAGAATAAGGCGGCAAAGCCGTCCATTATAATATAGATAAGCGGAAATAAAAGGAAAGATAAATGCAGAGAATAAGGCGGCAGAGCCAGCCAATATATTCAATAAAATAAATGACATAAATTAAATAAAAATAAAATGTTAAGAATAAGGCGGCAGAGCCGTCCATTATAATATAGATAAGCGGAAATAAAAGGAAAGATAAATGCAGAGAATAAGGCGGCAGAGCCAGCCAATATATTCAATAAAATAAATGACATAAAAATAAAATGTTAAGAATAAGGCAGCAGAGCCGTCCATTAAGCTTAATAGTAAATAATAATAATAATAATAATAACAATAAATATAATAATAATAATAATAATAATCATATTCATAATCATAATTATAATCTTAATCATAATAATAGTAACAATGATATAAATGGTGATCATCCATCCTTATTTCCTTATTTATCTTATCTTTCTAAACTTCCTTACTGGAATCCACATAGGCACCCATGGTTCTTAATATTTTCACAATCCAATACAGATCATATATTTTCACAATTTAACACCGATAATATCATTCAATCATCATGATTAATAATAATTAACACAGACAATTAATCATATACATAAAATATATATAACAAATATATAACAATTAAGGCATTTAATTCACAACAAAACCGAATCTGTCCTGGAAAGGTGAGGACCCAAGGTACCTTAACCCTTTCCTTTCACTCAGATTTCCCCAGAATACCCGAGAATATACCCCCCTTACCTCAGATGTCGTATTTTTTTGATACTAGATGAGAGGGAGAGAATCCAACTTTCAAACCGTAGCTCCAATCGATGATCTGTCTCCGTAGTTAGACTTTACGTGATTTTGGTGAAGAACAGAGGTGGTTTAGTGTCAATAGAGGAGAGAGAGGGAGAGAGAGAGAGAGAGAAGGGCTGCATGAAGTGGGAGAGAAAGAGTGGTGCAGCTTTTGAAGAGGGGTGATGCCATATTTATAGAAAAATCTGGCCACCGGGTCTAAATTTAATTGGTACCGGTTTTGAATAGTTAATTTTAAAAGAAAACAAAAAGTTACTTATAGTTGCGGTTAGAATCTGAAAAAATTTCCAACATGAAAGTTGTAGATCGGCTCTTTCTCTTCGAAACGATATATGGTATGCAAAAATCTGACACCCGGAGCAAAAGTTACGCCAAAAACAGAGAAAAATGGGAGTTGGTGTAATAGTTCTTTTTTGAAAGATAATTCTGCCGCGCAAAATCTGTTGGGAATTAGCCTTTCATTTCTTCACGAAAGTTGTAGGATTTTTCGATACGAAACCATGAAAAAAAGAAAGAAGTCATTTCGACATCGTATGAGAGAGATATTCGTGTTTTTCTATAGGAGTTACTATTCCTGCGAAAATCACTATTTCTCTAAAAATTTTCGCTTTTCGGGGATGATCAAGCAAGAACTAGCTTTCAGGTTCTTCACGAGAATTGTAGAGGGATTTAATACGAGAACAGAAAAATTACAACGAACTGATTCTGAGCTCGTATGATTTTTCTAAGAATTTAACAAGATTAAATAACGTTTTTTTTCAAGTTTGGTAATGATAGATCACGAAATAGAGTTTGAGGCTAGAACTAGAGTTTGTCAGGTTTTTCATAACAACGAAACCGAGATTAAAATTTCTTAATTTCAACCTCATATGAAAAAGTTATGCCCAAAACAGGAAAGATATTTTAGTTGAATTCAGAGGTTCCTATTTAACTAGATAAGTTTTTCCAAGAAACAAGGTTGATGAGGTCTGAATTAAAGTTTTGGCTCTTCAGGAAAAGTGTTTGATTTGCCAAAACAGTTCATTAGGGACTGTCTATACTGAAATCAAAAATCCCCAAAGTGTAGAAATAGACAATTGTGGATCTCTTTTCGGTATAAATCGAATGTCTAGGAATTGACTTGATGAATGATGGTACAAGTCTAATTAGTTTACTAAATTAGTGTTAGATATAGGATTAGATCATCAATTCTTGACTATATGTAGAGTCCCTTATTTACTTATTATCACTTACAAAACTTCCATACTTCAAAAATTACAAGGGTAAAACTGTTTCTAAAAACAGGGATGTTACAACAGGTAACGGGGCGGGCACAAGCACAGGTTGCCCATCACGGGACGGGTAGCGAGTAAGTACTATCTGTGCCCATCCCTACTCGTTGCCATATCTAATGGTACAATTATTTTTGCCTTTAAATAAGACCCATTAGAATTTCTTTAGTGCAAGCATTAATTAATTTTTTTTTATCAAGATACTCTTAACCAACAACAATAATAATAAATATTGATCCGGTCTGGATACCGGCCCTTAGGATAAGACATTATATTGGCTGTCCCAGAGGGTCAACCGGTATCACAGGTCAACGTCCGTACTACAAGACATGATATAGGATCCCTTCCTACACCGGTCATCTAAAGTCTCATCTGAGACATCGAATCCTTCATCCGCTCTCATTCTTCCGTCGCATATAACTGTTTGCCTCAATGTCATGATAAGATAAGTAGATTCATTACTTATCAACGTAGATACCCCGTACAGCGAATGTGTCTATATCATTCACTGAAAGGAGTAAGTACGATTACAGGCGTGATATACGGAAAATATGGATTATCCTCATCCCTGTGTCAAAATCGTACACTGATCATTGACCTACCCACTGTCACGCTCTGAATACTGAACCACTCTGATTGATGCTTTGCACACGACATCAGAACTTATAGGCCCACTTGCACCCAACGATTCATTTTCCACGTTCAACTATAAATAGCATATTCACCAACACATGCAAGGTTACGTTGTTCTTACTCTCATTTTACTATTGCATTGCTTAAGTGTTCACTGAGTTCGCATACACTCTTCTAACTTGAGCGTCGGAGAATCTTCACAGGTGACACCATCTTTCGCCCCCTAACAACGTGAAACTCTAGTGTGAAAGATCTCCAGGACAACAAGACTGACTTCTCCCACTGAGAGGTCGGATTATAATTATAACATCCTATTCTTTTACTCAAATAGAAAATAGATATTAATATCTCTTTAATGAGAAAATACTTATTATTAGTTAGTTGATTTTTTAACTAATTAATATTTTTATAAAATTTTGGTACTTACATTTAAATTATTTTTATAATAAAAATAAAAATAAAAATAAAATGAAATAAAAATATGTATATTTAACGAAGATTTTAAAATGACTTAATTAGTATTCACTAATTAAGAAAATTATATTAAGAATTTTTGATATCTTTATTATTCACAATTTATATTTTATGTTCTTATATTTATGTTTTTACATATTTAAGATTTAACTCTTATTAGAATTCTAAAATAAAAATTTGAAGGAATTAGAATATGGTTCTTTAGAACTTTTTGATCTATGCATTATTTATGATTTTCTGGAATTTTTTGAATTTTTTAATAAATATTTGAGAAAATAACCGAAATACCACTGCCGACATCATCGCTTACATCATCGGTTGGTAAATACTCACATCATGAATAGTGACCGGTGGGTAAATACTTACATCATGAATAGTAATCGGTGGGTAAATACTTACATCATGAATAGTAAAATAAATAATTAAGTAATCTTAAATAGTAAATTTCTCTTCCTATAAATAGATGGCTTATTTACAACATTTCCACATCAAAATTAGAGAGAATCTAGAGAGATAGTGCGTAAAAAATTAATGGAGAGTAAATTCTTTTGGTTAAAAGAGATTCTACCGGAGGTGTAAGGTAATAATATTTTCTTCTAAATTCTTTTTATGATTATTTAGTTTATTCTTTTTAGCACTCTTAAACCATTAATATGCTATTACTATTATGAATAAGTTACTACGGTAAAAATAAATTACCACTATGTTATTTTTATAATTTACTGTTACTATTCACTATTTACTATTACTATTCTCAATTTACCATTTACTGTTATTATTCAAAATTTATTATTTACCGTTATTATTTAAAATTTATTGGTTGCTGTTCAAAATTACTATTTACCATTACTATTCAAAATTTACTATTTGCTATTACTATTTAAAATTTACTATTTACCATTACTATTCAAAATTTACTATTTACCATTTCTATTTACGATTTATTATTTACTGTTACTATTCAAAATTTACTATTTATCATTACTATTCAAAATTTACTATTTACCATTACTATTCAAAATTTACTATTTACCGTTACTATTCAAAATTTACAATTTATCATTACTATTCAAAATTTACTATTTACCATTTCTATTTACGATTTATCATTTTCCACTACTATTCTAAAGTTACTATTCATAATTTACCATTTATTGCTACTATTCAAAATTTACTATTCACGATTTACCATTTACCATTACCATTTAAAATTTACTATTTACCATTTTATTCATGATTTACTATTTACCGTTACTATTTAAAAAAATTATTAGTTACCGTTACTATTTATGATTTACTATTTACCATTACTATTTACTGTTGCTATGCATAATTACTATTTATCATTTTGATAGTAATCTTAATTTTCATTTTATGCCTATACTGAAATAAATTAGTATTAATATTTTTTTAGAACTCGGAGGCACAGAACGAATTCACTTTTGGTAGCAATTTCAAGTAAGGGGGAGTGAGATAAAAAAATAATATGGAAAGACATAAGAATAATGGGAGGAGTCTCCTACTCCTTTTAAATTTAATAATATTATTATTTTAAAATAATAAATTTTAAATTAAGTATCTTGTGTAACTTACTTTGAATTACCTATGCAAGGACTTTGACTATTATGATCTATATGGACTATAAGGGCTTGGAATTAAGTTTATTAAATTAAATAACTATTAAATTTTAAATTATGATATTTATGAATGATATTTATTTGATTTGATTATGATTGATAATATTGGTGATTGATGATATTTGATTATGATTAATGATATTACAATACTTGATTGTGATTGATGAGTGATTGATAATCTTGTGATATGGAGTTTGAGCATATAGCAAACATGACGGAAAGCTAGAACTCAGTAAGAATATACTTATTCCTTACTCTTTACAGTATTACTTTAAAAGAAATTATTTATAATAATTTCTCAATGTTTATTCAGAATTATTGTTAAGAAATTTTTCTTAATTTTCAATAAAAATATATAATTTCTATAACTTACCTTTTTCTTTTAAAATAAATTATTTAATTAAATTTTAGAATAATTTTTAGTTATAAAAATAAAGAAAAAGAAATTGTTTTATGAAAATAATATATTCATATATGTATATATATGAAAATATTTGATTCTCAAATGGAAATAAGATACTTCAATAATATTTCATTTTAAACTTTTGAAAATAAGAGTTTTAATTTCAAAAGTGTTTTATTATATATTTTTCAAGTATTATAATTAAAGATGGAAAAAGATCGATAATTCAAACTTGTGTCTAAAGTAAATTAATTTCCTATCAATGCTCTAAAGAAGGTTTGGGATATATATTAAGACTTTGAAACTCAAATCACAATAATATTAATTTGTGAATGATAAAGAAAACTGTACTGAGATTCTTCTGCGTGTGGCAGAACTAATTTAAGAGTTTGGAAATGTGCAGTTTATCGGGGTGGCTATGTTGTTATTTGTAGGCCCCGAAGATATAATTTATACTTGAGTTTCTAAAAGCCTTAACTAACTCAATACGCGAGTAGTTCATGCATCATGAATCATTAAAGAGAAACGAGATGTGATATTGCCTGCGGACGAATTATAGAAACCAAGGATACATTAGAGGAGGCTTAATTGCGAGCCTTGGGATGAGAGGGTGTGAAAGGGTGTTTCAGGTGACCTGGGGTCGCTTCCTAGTGTCGGATACTTTCACAATAAAAACCTTCTCAATCTGACTAGTCTCTAAGTGTTTCCATGCCAGTTGAGCTGTTCATATGCCATGAAGGCATTTATGTTATTATTATCCGGAATTATGGAACAGTGTAAACTCCTGATTGGCCCAGTATAGAATTAAAACTTTAAGGGCCCACATGCATAAAATGAGTGAGATAGTAGCATAAGCATTTCATAACATTCATGTGATTGTGACATTCTATGTGGGTGGTTATGAATGAAAATATAAGTGTTATGTATGTGGAAACCATATATTCATAATTGATTGTGTATGAGACTATGACTGATATTATTATATTAGTTTGTGAAAACCTTTATGCTTATGTCTTATTTGTAAGATATTATATTTTGTTTCTCACTCCTTCTTGTTTGAATTTCTGTGTCCAAAATAAATGTTGTGATATATAGCTAGCAGTCCAGGATGAAAGAATGTAATTACAAGAGGGTAAAGTGGCCTTATCCTCAATCGGATGGGTGAAGAGGTATGGCAAGAGTAGGATTCCAAAAACCTATGGTTCGAGGGCTAGGAAATGATTGATCACAGTCGTAGTAGAGGTATAATTTAATTTTAGTTCACCTTATTACAATATCAAGTTGGACAATTGTAACAAGGTGAATGTTAAACTTTGATATTGTAATCTTTTATTACTTATGATTTCTATAAATTTATTTTTTCATTATGGACAAATATTGAGAGACAATATTTTTTTTTACTTTCAATATTCAAAGGAAATCATATGTATATACGTCGTTGTATACGCGAGATAAGAAATGATATATATATATATATATATATCTTTATAAAGTTTTTAAAAGCAAATAAGAATATACATATCTCGTGTATATAAGGGGGTGTTACAATAATACCGGATACCCACTGTACCGGTGTATAAACAATCAAAGCTCATACTTTTGTGGCTAGTCCCCACACCGAATCGTAGATCCCGGTTCAGACCAGTTCAAATATTATACTACATTTATAAAAGATGATATTTTAATGATAACTAGGGAAGTTAGTTGATAAACCTACCAATGTGATCTTTTCATGTGAATATTAATTAATTAAATAAATAAAGTAAGATGATGAATTACAATCACATCAAAAGTATTTTTGTAAAACTAATATAAATTATTGAGAAATTACATATTTTTTAACTAATTAAATAATTTTTCTTAATTACCATAATAATTAGTTGAAGGAATGGACGAAGTTAGTATATCATACCCTTCAGAGAGTTTTTGTATTGTCCAAGAGGGCAAGACACAACTGCATAAGATACTTTAGGCTCTAGCTAACTAGAGATCTTGAATAAAAACTGTTTTGCCAAACTACTATTTTTATGTGAGATTTGATAAATATGTGAGAACAGAAAAGTTATACTTATGATGGAGTTGATCATGATCCATTACTTATCTAGCAAAAGAAATTAAAAGCTTATGCAGATTCTTTTTGATAAACCTCTTGTTAAACAATAACATGTTTACCTTAGGATTAAGCAAGAGAAACAATCAAGACAAGCATTGCCTTAGCTTATACAGTGGTATAAAATCTCAACAAACTGACTTGCTTCTCTAATTTTACACAAACATCACAAAGATAGGTTATTAAGAGATTTCAATGGATAAGTTGGAAGAATAAAATACTAATTACTAATTAATTAACACAACATTGTTGATACTTCTCGAACGAGTTAAAAGAAAAATTTTAATTGCACTCTCATCTGTGTTAATTACCTAATTACCCTAGTCACTTCTTAAATAAGCTTATTGCAATTCTCGCAGTTGGAAAGATAACATATACTATTAATTATTCTAATGATTTCACTGTGTGAACAGTAGTTTTATTTAACATGAAAATATCTAATTTCAAAAGAATTGTAGAATCAATAATTTCATTGAAACTCAAGATACCTATATTTTTACAGCAATTGCAACTTTAATGAGACCACATTAGATAAGTATTAATATAATTGACAACTTAATTATGTCTTCGTCTCTCGGAACTCTCCATTATTGATAAGTCTACAGTTTACACCACCCAAACCCAGTTACATATCAATCACCCAAGACACACCTATGTAACTATTTAGGGTTTGTTTGGTTACCCGTTGGGGTAACTTGGTTGAGAAAACTGGGTTTTGTAAACGAAGTTGTGTTTGGATGTTGAAAGGTTGGGTTGGGTAAAAGTGGGTTGAGAAGTAGTGATTGTGTTTGGTTGGAGAAAAAGTTAAGTTGGGTAAATGGTGGTTTGATAGGAAATTACCAAAAAAGGTATTAGTAAAAAATATATTGAATATGTATATATATTTATAATGTAAATATATCTTAAATCAAAATATGTATATATATATATATATATTTAGATAATATTATGCATAATTGGATTATTTTTTAACAAAATAGATTATTTTTTAACAAAATAGATTATTTTTTTAACAATTTATAGATTATTTTTTAAACAAATGAAGTTATTTTTTAACAAATTAGATGATATTATAACAAATTAGATTAATTTTTAAAGTAAATAAATTATTTCTTTAACGAAGTAGATTTTTTTACTGATTAGATGATATTGTAACAAATTAGAGTATTTTTTTAATAAAATATATTATTGTTATTCAAATTAGATGATATTATATATAATTAGAATGTACTTTTGAACAAATTAGATTATTTCTTTTAACAAGTTACATTATTTTTTTTAAAACAAAATAGATTATTTGACGTTTATAAATATATTTTTGTATTTTGTTTAAGAAATTAGATGATATTATATATAATTAAAATGTATCTTTTGAAAAATTACATTATTGTTGTTGTGAGGTTAGTTTATATTATTTATAATATAGAAAGGAAATGAATTTATTTTTAATTTACACATTATAAAAATATTAACTATAGATTTATACAACTCTAACAGCTACAATTTGATCTCTAATGGAATCACGAACGACATTCATGTCCGGCGATGAGGTCGTGTAAACTTTATCCTCAACTAGAAGATGTGTCCGTTGTTGTGCTCCCATAGAGTTGTCGTCATTTGCATTTTTGTTGTCAAACTCAGCGTCTGGAAAGTTGCATCTTCGAATAAAGTTATGGATTCCCATTGTCGCACAAACCAAGTGAACTTGGGTCTTATAACTGTAGGTCGGCATATGTCGAAGCACGACAAATCTGTTCTTCTAAACACCGAAGGTTCGTTCGATTGTGCTTCGTAAACTTGAATGCAAATAGTTGAAAACTTCATTGTTGTTTTGAAAATCTCGTGCGCGTCTAAAGTCTGGAAGATGGTATCTTTCACATCGGTAAGGACCCAGATATCCCATCGACGTTGGATAACCACTGTCTACCAAATAGTATTTACCTGTTACATGAAAGAAAGTACTTCATCAACATATTATTTACCAAGACCAATAACATAAAATGTACACATGTAGGGACAATAAAAACATACCTAGGGGCGGATGTGGGAATCTATAATGAACGTTGGTCATTGTGTCGTTAAACATCTGGGTGTCGTAGGTGGATCCCTCTCATCCGGGTAGTGAAAAAATAAAGCACATGTCCATATCACAAGCGGCCATCACATTTTTTGATGTGTAACTTTTCCTACCAATGAACCGTGTAGAATCCTTAGATGGTATAACACACGGTATCTGAGTGTCGCCAATGGCTCCAATATAAACTTTGAAGAACAGTCAGTATCTCCTACTATCATGTATTTTTGGGTAGACATGCGTAAAAGTTAGATCCATAGGCCTAACCATCTCCATTGATAATGAGACACACGTCTCTAATACACAGTGAAATTGCCTGCTAACTATTTCACCTGAATACTGAAATCTTTCTTTTATTACCCTGTTCCCTACACCATGTCCGACCGTGTGCAAAAACATTGCCACCATTTCATGTACTCCCATGCGAGACGAAGAAGTCAGTCTATGGTCAACTAATTTGTGGCACAATCCTAAAAAGACGAGTTTACTCATTCTAAACATTACATAACATCTTGTGTCGTTGCCATTAAGTATCTCTTGGACCCATGCATGTCCCCTAAGTGCACTAGTCCTACATGGTTCCTTGCATACATGGTTGACGGCCCATTCCCTAATTACCGTTGATGCCCCCTCTTTGCAATAATATGCAACTCAATGGGGTTAGTTTTTGTTGAGGAACCCTAACCACGAGTGGATGTCATGTTTAATATCTGTAAATATTTAAATATGTTAATCATTATTATCTTTATAAAACATGGTCACAAGAAACACATAATTACGATGTACCATATAGTTAAAGACCAAAGTAACACAAAACATGTTTGATATTTACCAAGTCATAAAATAAACATCGTTAAAGACACAAAATAATAAAGATAACATTTGCTAGCAAACTTAAACC
Organism: Clitoria ternatea; assembly: GCA_037962975.1. Lineage (NCBI taxonomy): Eukaryota > Viridiplantae > Streptophyta > Magnoliopsida > Fabales > Fabaceae > Clitoria > Clitoria ternatea. The sequence continues at coordinate 248,593,308 of CM075672.1, read as the reverse complement.
ATAGCCCCATAATTTCCCAATTTCATTTAGAAGAAACGTTAGTTGGTCATCTTGGTCATCCAACAGGTTGAACCAATTCCGTTTGGCGCATTTTGAAGTACCTGTATAGATTTGCTTTGAACCCCTTATCCTGTTGACATTGGGGAATCTATTTTAGTAGTCGAAGTGTGGTTGTAATGGACAACGTCTCGTCATCTGCAATCTTTCCCACCACTACAAAAGTATGAGAAGTTACAGCTCACACCATATTATTCATTGACTCACTAATCATTACGATGTTATCTCTTCGACTTTTTTTCTTACTACCTTTCTCACCAGCACTCTGCCTCTTCTCTCCACTCTTCACTGTCACTGTTTGTTGTGATGGCATGTTCAAGTCGATGTCACTAAAACCTAAACCACTTGTGCCCCCTCCAGCAGGTTGCTTTTGCCTAAAACTTGAATCCTCACTATCACCAGAACCTTCACCCAAAAATTGCCCATCCAAATGTTGTTGACTCTTAGGAGGATCAGGGATGTATTCATTCCCATGGTTAAAGGTTGGTAAAACCCCACATGATGGAGCATATGCATACTCACTGGTTGCCACATTATCCTTAAACAAATATGTCAGCTCCCGTGCATGTGGTAGACCCTCGTAGTGGTACTTTAGATAGGCGAGGTTTTCCTGCGTAAATATAAGATATGTTAGAAACCCTAACCTAAAATGTTACATTAAATGAAATTCTAAAGTCAATCATGAAGTTCATACCTGTTGCTTCGCTGCCTACCACTCATCATCTGTGATGAATGTATGTCGTTCATTTTCCCAACCAAGACCAGTTGTATTCCGAAACAAGTTATACCATAGGAGCCACTCTTTTCTTAGGTTATCCCATTTGTTTTTAAACTGCTCCTTCGAGTAAGATCGACTAGTCTTGGCATTGAAATAAGTCTCTAATCCTTCCCATCCAACCTCTGTAAGAGATGTTCCCGTACGTTGTCCATTTTTAATCTACTCAATTGCACCCTTAACAAAAATTTTAAGCGCATACCTATCCCAGCTCGCTTTTGAAGAATGCATGGATGTTTTCCCCTTGTCCATTTTGAGTCTAATAAAGATTATACAACAAAAATTTTATTAAACCCTAATAACTCCAAAATAATAGAAAAAGTTATTAATACTAATGTTTAAATTAATTAGTTATTTCCTACCCAAACCATAAACCCTAAATAGTTTTATAAAATGTAATTGTTTTTTCCTACAAATATTCAAAATATGATTATTATTTTTTCACAAACAATTCATTGTTATCCCTCATTAACTAAAAAAATAAATTATTTCAACCCTAAACCCTAAACAACAATTATTTTTATTTATATTTCAACAAATACAATGCTTGTTTCTAAAACTAAAAAATTGTATTTATTTTTCATTCCATTACTGATAAATATTATTCTTAACACTCAATACTTTTTATAATTTTTTATTCCTTTATTAAAAGGTATTTCATCTATGAAAAATATAATTTTTTAAATCCGTTACAAAAATAATGTAATTAGTTTTTATTCCATTACTAATAACATTGCAATTATTTCTTACACCATTATATAAAAAATTTAGATTATTTCTTTATCCCTTAATTGAAACGAATCAAATATCCTAAATCTAAAAACGGATCACTTACGCATCGTAAATGTATAACTAACTAAACGGATAAATCTAAACGAATAAATCTAAACGGATAACTCACAATTTAAAACGGGTAACTTATCAAAAAAAATTTCAAACCATATATTCAAAGACAATATATAACTACATTTCAAATACAACTATACATAAATTACATAATCATATTTTCTGTTTTTTACATACACAAAAAGATACATCCTAAACAAATAAATACATTTAAATATATGCCAAAAAATTCACCAAATCAAATAAATTCATACATGCCAAAATCATACAATTTTCTGTTTCTTACATACAATTTTCTATTTTTACAATAGGTTATGGTGCACCCACAAACATCCAATCCACTGATGCACCTCCAATCACCACCATTCACATCACCCTATGAACACCATCCTCCGCACCCTCATCCATGCACCCATCATCACAACCATCCATCCCTCACCACCACCCACCCATACCCACCAGATTCCATCAACCCTCACCCACTTAGACCTATCCCTACTCACCCACACCCACCACCCTCACCACCTCCCACCCGTAACCAAGACCCACCACCCACCTCCACCCTTCTCATCACCCACGAAACAACCCTAAAATCGAAGCCCAACCTAAAACCATCTCTCACACCTCCCACCTCGTAACGAAGACCCACCACCCACCTCCACCCTTCCCATCACCCATGAAAAGACCCCAAAGTCGAAGCCTAACCCAGACCCATCTCCCACACCTAGACCCTAAACCAACACCCATAACCCAAGCCTAAACCCATAGCCTCACCCTTTCACCCAACCCACACCTAATTGCCTAACCACCACGACACCCAAACTATCACCACCCACCCACACCCAAATCCCACCCTTATAGCTACAGAAACAGAGACCAGCCTTAAACCTTACCACCGGCACAACACAACCCCCTTACCCCACAGAAACAACAACACCCACCCACCCAAAAGCTAAACCCCACCCATAAAAACATAAACAGGGACCAAGAGGGAGAAGAAACAGAGAACCACAAAAATAGAAACAGAGAACCGAAGAGCTTCACAGGAAACGACCATGGTTTTCCTATCCACAATAGAAAATCCAAGAAAATTAAAGAGGGAGAATGTTACCTACAAAGCCAAGTTTCTTCCTTTTCCGTTCGATCGTGCGTCGGGACCAACCAGGCACCAAAACCTTCTTTCGATCTGCACCAAAAAGACGCCCTCACTGTCCAAAGCTTTTCCCTTTCATAGAAATTGAGAGGCTCAACGTGTGAACCCTTACCCTTGGCCTCTGTTATAACCTTAAAACCAAGGGTAACCGCGACTTTTCACTATCTTCCGTTGCCAAGAGGGAGGTAGAACCTACCTCTACCAAACGAAGCTACACATACGCTAAGATTCCACCAATAAAGGTTCATGGAATGGAATGAAAAAGATGGAAAACCAAACGCCATGTTGTCCAACTAACGAAAGAAAAAACGGAGTTAAGTTAACTTGACGTTGTTAGAGGGGATAGCCAAACACACACTTAATGAATGCTCCAAATTGTTCCTATAAGGATTCGACCAGTCACGTGAATGTACAATGCACATACTCGAGGTCACGTACCAAACTCAGTAACCCTTCTTTTTCAACTCATTCACTAAACAACTAATCAGATTAAGGTGACATGGTCAAATAAGACCCTTACCAGACTTGAGCCTACCTCTCTAATAGGGTCAAAAGAGAAGAAAATACCCTCCTAGATGAAGGATTACACTACCTAACAGCTTTGAACTTTTTATTTAATTTTATTCTTAGGCCCACAATTGTTTTAGGCCCATTTGCATTACACTATTTCAACATTAGAATTATCTTTATGAAAGGATAGACAAATTAAGAAATATCTTTTGCCTTCTGAATCCCTCTCTCATTCTCCATTTTCTCTTTCTATAACTAGTTCTATTTTTTTGGGTAAAAGTGACTTGCTCCCTCTTCCCCAATCATACACAAAAATACATACCCATCCACCATACCTTCCTCTTCTACAAACATTGGCCTTTTACCTGCCCCCCAAAACCAACTTCACATTAAATGTCTTACTCAGGCCTAAATGTAGGAACGTCAGGCCTAAGGTTTATACTACAATTGTGATTCTAGATATACCTCTGGTCATCGCTGCCAACTTAAACTTTTCCTCCTTTTATTGGATGATGACTGCCAACATGATCCTGATGACATAGAACCCCTATATCTTAGTGATATTGAACCCCCTAACCCTTCCAGTGTCCATTTCCAGTTCTCCCACCTAGCCCTCACTGGCTCTGGCTCTCCTAAAACCCTTAGATTCCATGGTACTATCAACGGCCATATTGTCACTATTTTGATTAATACAGGGAGCTCCCATAATGTCTTGCAACCACACTTGGCTAATTTCTTTTCCTTCCTATCACTATAATCCCATAATTTCCCGTTATGGTTAGTAATGGGGCCTACATCCATTGTAATGGCCTCTGCTCTAATACCCACTTAAAAATTCAGGGTCATACCTTTGATGTTCCATTTTATTTACTACTTATCAAAGGAGCTGATTGTGTCCTAGGGATTGACTCGTTTAGTTCTTTAGGCCTTATCACCTCTAATTTTTCTATTCCTTGTATGACCTTTTCTATGGTTTACACTCTTATTACCTTTACCAATGATTCCTCTACCCCTCTTAACCAGCCACCTTTCACCAATTGGTCCGTCTTTCCCATACTAATTCCATTGCCCGCATTTACACTTTACCGCCTTCAAAACCTAACCTCCTCAACCTGGATCTTACCAATACTATCACATTTCCTACCCATCTCCCATCACCTATTGTTGACCTCTTGACCCAGTTTTCTATTGTTTTCTCTAAACCTTATGGCCTCTCTTCATTTCACGACCATGTCCATCATATTCCCTTGCGTCCTAATAAACCCCAAGTCACTATAAAACCCTACAGATACCCACATACCCAAAAGGATTCCATGACAACCCTCATATATGATTTACTTAAGGATGGTTTTATTAAGCCTAACATTAGCCCCTTTTCGTCTTCAGTTCTACTAGTTAAAAAAAGACAGTTTTTGGCAACTCTATGTGGATTATTAGGCCTTAAATGCGGTGACTATCAAAACAAGTTCCCTATTCCTACGATTGATGAGCTCAATGGTGCCTCAATTTTTTCCAAAATAGACCTTCATTCTCAGTTCAATCAAATCAGAGTGGCCCTATAAGACACCCTCAAGACTATCTTTCGCACGTTTAATGGTCGATACGAGTTTCTAGTTATGCCCTTTGGCCTTACAAGTGCCCCATCTTCTTTCCAGGCCGCTATGACTCAATTGTTACGCCCTTATTTACGTCGATTTGTGTTAGTGTTTTTTATGATACCCTTGAAGAACAGAATTATTGCTCTTCCTTGGAAAAAGACCTTGGTTTGTCCAGATAAAATTCAGGTTAAGGAGACTTGGATAAATTTGGGAAGACTGAAGAAGCCTATACCTCCCAGGTACAAGCCTTACTACAGACCTCGTTAGCAGCCAACCTTCGCAACATCATCTCTGCTCCCAATCCAAATGAAGCTTATATGGAAGCTCTCTGGTGCTATTATCTATGGACCCTTCAATAAGAAGGATCTTCTTCTTTTAACTCCTTTTCTTGAAAATCCTCTTTTTCAATATCGTCCCTCTATCATTTGCTTCAATTCACTTTTTATTTTCGTCATTCAAACTTGCTATTTTATCCTTATCTCCTCTGTAACATCCCCTTTTTTCAACTTTTCTCTCACCAACTTATTGTTAGGGTCTCTATGATGCCCCTATTTTGTTGATATCAAAAGGGGGGAGATATATGTTTGAAGTCTTTTGAGTTGGAAAACTTGTTAGAATTTTTTTTACAAGTCTGGTTGGTGTAGTTTTTAAATTTACCAATACAGAATGCTTTGTTCCAATTGACCCGCTCTAATATATCTATTTTTTATCAACTCTGATACATTTGATTACTTTAATATACCTTAGTTTAAGTCAATTAATAAAAGGCTTTTGAGCTTTGATCTTTATAAAATTCAAATTATCTAAAAATTTGAAAAATATCCAAAATATGCCTACTCTGATGTTTTGCATAACTATATACTGATTCATTAATAAGACTTCATTTGTGAAAAAGACTTGATGTTTTCAAAGGCGGTTTCTGGAAATAAAGCCAAGAGCATTATATATGCCTTGTGCTTGTCATAGTCTCAATCTTACTCTTAGTGATATGGCACATTCTTGTGTTAAAGTTGTTTCTTTTTTGGAATTGTTCATCGTATATATTCATTATTTTCAAGTTCATCAAAAAGATGAAAATTTTTTCTTGATTTTATTCCTGGGTTAACTATAAAATCTTTGTCTAATATCCGATGGGAGAGTCGACTTAAAAGTATTAAAACTATTAGATTTCAAGATCTCTAAATAAAATTTTCTATGTTGAAATTATATAAATTTTATGATAATGCTAGGTCAAAAAGTGAAGCTAGGAGTTTGGCTAATGCACTTGAGAACTTCGAATTTTTATTGGGTGTGATTATTTGGCATGATATTTATTTGTTATTAATATAATGATTAAGAAATTACAATTTAAGTCTATGTGCATTAGTGCTACCATAAAATAATTAGAAGATATATTGTAGTTTTTTGAAAAGTCTAGAGTTGAAGGTTTCACGTATAGTATGAATGTTGCTAAAAAAGGTTGCACTCAATATGGATATTGAACTCATCCTTTTAACAAAACACCATGTTATTAAGAAAAAACAATTGATGAGAATCGTCATAATAAAGAAGTTTAATCAGCTAATAAGTCATTTAGAGTTAATTATTTTTTAGTTATTGTGGACATGATTATTACTTCTTTAAAGACTAGATTTGAAAAATTAAAAATATTTAAAAATATTTTTGGAATTTTGTTTAATTCAAAAAAACTAAAATCATTAAATGACAATGAATTAAAAAATGTTGTGCTAAAGTTCATCCTATTTTTTCTCATGAAAATTTACACTACTAGAAAAAACTACAGTGGCTGAATCCTAAAATTCCATGGCTAATAATTTTAGCCATGGAATTAGCCACAGAAGTGTGGAGGTGACAAAAACCTTAGTGGCTAAATCATTAGCCACCAATTTTGAACTTTCGTGGCTAAATAGCCACTGAAATCCTTCGTCACAAAAGTAGCATAATCTGTGGCTAAATATCGGTTATTAAAACCAAATATGACCACTGTTGTGACCAAACAATTCCGTAGCTAAATCAATGGCAAAATATTAAGGAGTAGTTCGGTGGCTAATTCAATGGCTAAAAATAGGTTATTAATATAAAAATGTGTGAGATTTCAGTGACTAATTTCGTGGCTAACTATTTTAAAATTCTGTGACTGATTCAGTGGCTAATTATTTATCAAATTTAGTGGCTAATTTCATGGCTATTTATTCTCAAATTCAGTGGCTAATTCTTGATTAGTGGCTAGTCCGATGTGACCAAAATTGGTGACAAATACAGTGGCTAATTAGATATGAATATTTTGGTGGCTAATTCAGTGGCTAATTAGCCAATGTGTGAAATATTTTTATATAATTTTAGATTCTTTTTTTTATATTTCACCTGATAAATATAACAATATTTCCAACTATATTATATGCAAATAAACCAGCCATATAACCCAATGTATATTGGTAAAACAAAATAATAATAATATTATATAAAGCATACATAACTAAAAGCATAATAAGAGATATATATATATATATATATATATATATAATGAATCATAACTTCCAGACTTAATACTAAAAATTACATTTACATTCTAATTGATATAAAATTAATGCTTGTCCTTGTATATGTGTTATTATTTATTTCACCATTCAATGTATTTGTTTGATTCATAGTAGAAAACGAAATTCATGCATCAAATCCTATATAGTTAGCAACGTTTTTAAAAAGCTTCATTCATAATTCTGCTTCAAGCTAGTAGTTCATTATCTACAATCAGGTAGTTAAGCACTCATTATTTCCTTTTTTGCTTTTTTATTTGATTTTCCTGTCGCCTCAATAATATTCAATTGCAATAGTGAATTAATGTTTGTCATTCAGTAAGAAATTTCTTCTGTTGAGAAAGCAGGTATGATATAGATTCTGTCAACACTAAAGTAATAATGGTAACATATAGTTAGCAAAACTCATACGCAACTTTATTCTAGAAGTGGGCCATTTGTATAACTATTCTCTTACACCTCACTAAGAGAAATTTGTGTAGCAAATTTGCACTTCATTACACTAACCTTTTACCCAAAAGGATGAAAATCAAAAAGCAATCGAGAGAAAAAGGATAAAAGTCTACGCTACTCATAATGCCACAAAGGAAGACAAGCTGCTGTTGCAATAAGGATGAACAAAGGATGTGAGCTGGTAAAGCAATTGGGGCGTACGAGGACGAAGTGGTGGAGAGGCAGAGCCACGAAAATAGAGGACGGGAAACAGGGAAACAACTTAAATAAACCCTAGATACATAAAACCCAAAATATTCAGACCCAAAATATATTATTAAAAAATTCTATAAAAAACATATTCCTTTAAAAATAACTTATTTTAAAATTTTAAGTTAAAGATATTTTTTCAGTAGCTAATTTTGTGGCTAATGCTAAAAATATAATTTGATCTCTCTCCACTTTTTAGAGCCAAAAAATGAATTTTTTAGCCACAGAATCCAATTTTCGTGGCTAATTAAGCAGAATAATAAATTATTCCATATTTAGCTACTAATTTCTTATTTCCGTGGCTACTATCCTCACAAATTAGCCACTAAATTAATTTACGTAGCCATATTCTTACAAATTAGCCACTGAATTAATTTTTGTGGCTATCACACGAATCAGCCACTGAATTAGTTTCTGTGGCTATATCCTCACAATTAGCCAATATCCTCACAATTAGCCACTAAAATAATTTATGTGGCTATATCCTCATAAATCAGCCACTGAAATAATTTCCGTGGCTATGTCCTCACAAATCAGCCACTGAAATACTTTCTGTGGCTATGTCCTAAAAAATCAGCCACTAAAATAATTCCTGTGGCTATATCGTCACAAATCAGCCACTGAAATACTTTCCGTGGCTATATCCTCACAAACCAGTCACTACAATAATTTCCGTGGCTATATCCTTTGAAAATTAGCCATTGATTTTATTTTTGTGGTTATATCCTCATAAATTAGCCATGGATTATTGTTTTCATGGCTATATCCTCCCAAATTAGCCACTGAATTCTATTTCCGTGGCAATTTTCCTATTTCTTTTGTTTTAATTTCTCTGTGACAAATTTTAGCTACAGATAATTGCCACTATCAATTAATTGGTGGCAAACTCAGTGGCTAATTGTTACAATAACTAAAATTAGTCACAAATATGTTTCAGTGGTGAAATTCGGTGACAATTTGTGACAAATATTTTTCAATGGCTAAATTCGGTGGTCACTTGACATTTTTCTAGTAGTGTTATCATATGTTGATTTGGATAATTTTTTTCTGAATTGAAAGTATTGAAAGTGACTTTGCCTGATGATGTAGTGTTAATCATTGAAATTCTCAAGTTCATCAAAGCTGCAAATTGTCATCCAAATATCTCAATTGCTTACAAAATATTATTAACTATGTTTGTAATTGTAGCATCTGCTGAAAAAAGTCTTTCAAAGCTAAAATTAATAAAAACTTACTTAAGATCATCAATGCCATAAGTAGGGATGTCAATAGGGCGGGGTGGATGCAGGTAGTATGTTACCGCTACTCGTATCCATGGGTTTTAGGCGGGTAACGAGTATTCACGAGTCGGGTAGTGGGTATCCATGGGTAATTATAAATATTTATTATTTTTATAAAATAATACTAAAGAAGAAAATATGGTATAATGTATTAAACATATTATTTTAGTATAATATAATTCAAATTAATATTATATCATACATTACAACTTTATCAATTAAAAGTATTATCATTGAAAAATATTAATTTTTATTTATCTCATTATAACAATCATGAAAATTATTTATCACTTCTGAAAGCAGTATGATAGCAACACGACAATCGGCTTCTAGCCAACACCGAGTAAATGTTTCCTCTAAATCTTATTCATCACAAAACCATGGCTTGGATTAAATTCTTAATTCTCAGCTATATGGCAACATCACTTACTCGGGTCCATGCAATTCAATCAGGATTAAGTAATTCACAATCACATATGCTATCATAACACGCTGTGGACTCGGCAACGGCACTAATGTACATACAGGCACTCAATCGGATTTCATACCAATTATTCATGGCTATATTATCGTTCACTACAGCATGCACCATAACCATAACCCCATACTTAACAATAGCATCAATATATATATATGTGCTCATCCAATCGGATTTACTCAAATCAATTCCAAACTATATTAAGGATTTCATTCACAATGTCACATCCAATTGGAAATTGCACAATAACATGCATTCTCAATCGTAACATCACATTACACTCGGCAAATATAATCAATCACACACACGTCACAGCTAATAATTCATCAATTATCACCACTGACTCTCAGACAAAATGGACGCCTAGTATCCGGATACTAAAGGATCGGCCTTCAGCTGGGGGTCCTACTTGACACCCCGTGAACCCTGCTTGGTTCACCGAGTCCTGCTTGACTCTCCACCTCGACCACTGGGTCCTACTTGACCACTGGGTAGCTCAACTGGGCACAAAAACCACGGGAGCCGAAAATGAGGGGCTATATATACCGTCGGCCGTCCCACACCACATAATCACACATCATAATCATACAATCCATTTACTGGAAGCCTGTCAGGAGCCGCTCCTTGCTCGTGCAACGCACCGGCGACCACTCCCCGCCCTCAACAGTATACGGAGTATCTCATACACAATATGTAACTCAATATAACAAACATTATCAATCTCATGCCACACATAGCAATTACTTATCATACATATACAATTTACATTTCTCATCATATCATAGTGGCCATTAACAACATCACATACTCATCACACGGGCGACCTGCTTGTCAAGCCCGACATCACATTGCCACTATACATCGATTATCACAGCATCACAAGCGTTTGTCATAGTAACTCACAACAAGTAAAACAGGGTAACAATACTACAGCACATCCTCTCGGTATTTTTTTTAATGAAGTCAGCATACATTTCAACACAACATTCCAAATGGAAATCAACAGATCAGTTCACATATCATGCATTCGGAAATCATCATGGCATTCTCATTCATATACATTTGAACATGAAACTGCAAACAGAACTCAGAGAATCATCCCTTTTTAACTCATGGACGGAGTCACACAACACTAAACAGTTTACAAATACCACAAATCATATACACCATATACCATTCATTCATCACACAAGTCATGATTGGACATGTATCAACATTTAATAGAGTATCATAAGTAATTATGACAATCCGGCATAATGCACCCAACCGCCCACTAACAGTAGGCAAACCTTGGCCATGGACCTTTTGGTCTGCTCTAATACCAAATGTAACATCCTAAATTTCATTAGAGTTAAACCCGGGACAGGGGAAATTTTTCCCAAAATAATCATAAAGAACCGGGCCAATTAATTAAGAGGGGAAAGGGAAGGCAAGGAAAGTAAAAGCCGACCAAGAGGACAGCAGCGAAAGAATAACCAACGCTCAAGCGAAGCTCCCAATACAACGCACACTCGCTCAAGCGAGACACAGGTCCGCTTGGGCGAGACGCCCCAACTCGCTCGGGCGAGGAAACGTTCGCTTAAGCGTTCCCACATAAAAGCCTTCCCAAACAACATACTCGCTGGAGCGAGATCCCACTCGCTGAAGCGAGAAGTCACACTCAGCTAATCCACCGCTTGGTATACGAGACAGCCATTCACTCGGTGATGACTTAGTCCACTCGGTATAAGGGAATTCCAGTCACTCAGGAACCACCCCAACATTTGCCTCACTCGGCAACCCATAACTTAGTCTCTCAATTCTATCCACAGAGTCAACATCAGGATCCACTCGGGAAATGAGGGATATCCCACTCGGATTCTAAAAATCAAACCACTCGGTACAATTCAACCTCGAGTCACTCGGTAAACATCACCCATTTAGTACTCGGCATATTTGGACTCCCTCACTCAGAATACATAGGCTTCCTCCCAGCCATGAATCACTCGGCCTAATCTTGACCATCCATCACTCGGTTAATACTTACACTTTTCTTCACTCAGAGAAATCACATCATCAAGTCTCACTCGGACTCATTCCACACTTACACACTCAGAACACATATTACCTTATTCACTCGGAATAGGTACCCATGTTTACTCGGAATACATGCATAACTCATATGCTTAAGAATAATTCAAGCTAAACCATTACAACCACACTTCCCTTGGTAGAGGATCACTCGGAATTCCACTCGGAATATTCAAGTTATTTTCCACTCGGGGTTCACCTCTATTTTCCACTCGGAAAAGATCATATACTTAAGCCACGCCAATCAGACCAGCTCCTACAATATTATTCCACTCGGAATCTATTAACTCAGAGTCATTCGCTCATTCAACATCATTATACTCCAATTTAAAGAAGCATCAAATCAATATAAATCACTCATTTATACATATTCTCTAATTCTAAGTCCGATTACCGATACAACAATACACTTCCACCGATTCATAACCATGTTATCAACATAACTTATATATATACATACGCATACACTCGGATGATTGCAACTTATCATTATTCATTCATTCAAGATCCATTATCTGATACAAGTACATGATTTCAATGTAAACCCATATATATACCAACATGCGCTCGGATTTCCATACAAATGCACTCATATTCCTTATACAACATTGTTATGAGCCGGCCAAGGCTTTAATACATTAAATGTACTCGGTACATAATATTATATACACAGCCTTTATCAATAAATACCTAACACTCGGGTTAAGGCCATCATATCACTCCAATCTGACCTGCATAAACTGAAAAAAATGGTGTAGGGGTGAACTTTACATATTAAATGATAGATATTGGCTCGGATTAATCATAGAATCCTCAACATACAAATATATATATCATCAATCAATCGGCACATACTGCCATTCAATATGAACAATCACAAGCATCTTCCGATCGGGATTTCACCCATTTCACTCGGCTATAAAGCTCAGTTCACTCAGTAACTAGTATACTGATCCACTCGGTATTTAGCATTCAACATTATATGCATACGACAATTCAACCACAATCAGATGACTCGGCTTAAACCATATCCACTCGGCAATCCTATGCCATCCACTCGGATTATCCTCTATTCACTCAGATTTATCCTTTCCAGTAAGCATTTCATGCTTTCATCTATAAGGCCTACTCGGCATTCATCATAACAGTCCCCATTCATGCATTTAGCATACGCATATACATCAATAAAACTCACATGCATTCAAATGTACAACACACCCAGGGACACTAGAGGATCACACATTGAACTCAGCATCAACATACATGCATCTCAAGCATCATAATATAATCATCATCACAATATCATCATGCATCTCTTGAACAGATAATCATGCACCACTTAAATAGTAAACATCAATCCGGGTTCCACTCAACAACATACAACATCCAACAAAACACAATACAATGCAATAAAGTCACCCGGAAGTCCATCCATAAACTATGCACTTAAGATGCAATAGCTCCCCTTACCTGGATGAAGCTTCCAGGAGTCATATGGCCACTCGGCCCAGCCACAGTAGCACTCTGCTCGGCTTTCCAGCAGTGAGAAGAGCCATCATGGCTTCCACTCATCCCAGCAATGTTCTCAGCTTGAAGAACCAGCCGCCATTTCCACTCAAGTCTTCAAGCCATCAACACCCAAGTCCCACTCTGCTCACAGCCATGGAAGAATCCATGCTGTTTACTCGAGCAGCAATCTCCAAGGCTTAGTTCAAAGCTGTTCTACACTCGAACAACACCCATCCTCCTCACCATGGAGGACCACTAAGCTTCCATGCAACATGCATGCATGTCTTCATCCTCACAAGAGTAGCACAGCCTCACATAATGGATCATCTTTCCACAACCGAGACACACCAATACGCTGCTGGCTCCCAACCAAGCCACAAACAGCTCACCACATGGAGGAAGAGGGAGAAGAAGGAGGATAACCAGGGAACAGGGAAGAACCCTGAACCCAGCCTCCATACACAGCCATCCGTTGGTTCCTCCACCACATCTACGCTGATTCCCACCATGCTCCACTCGGTTCTACACCATGCATGTGTGGAAGAAGAAGAAAAGATCACCAGCTCCAATCGTCCAACGTTGCTTCAGAGGAGAACTCAGCCTCCATAACACATAATACCATGCAGTCTTTCCAACCACCACACAGGTCTTTTTCAATCATCAAGCAACAATCCCACGCTGTTCCTCTTCACAACCACTCTGCTCAACCCACTCATATTCCACTCAAGTGCTACTCAGTCTTTGAGTAGAATGAAAAGATAAAGAAGAACGGTAAAAAGAAGGAGACGAAGCAGAGAGTGAAGAAGAGTCTCCCCAGAGTCTAGAAAAAAAAATGGAAGAATGATGAGCAGGGGTACGCATATAAAGTGGAAGCATTGATCATTTCAATGCTCTGTGACAGCAGCTCTCCACTCCTATCGTATTTTAATTTAATGCCCATCACCTCACCATTAAGACTTGCCTCATCAGCCATCACTATTCCCATTGCAGCGTGATTAAAAAGAGAGAGAGAACTGAAGTTCACACACTCACCACCATGCACATGTGTGGTCGTTTGGCCTTATTATCATAATCATTATTATTATTATTTTTCCTCTTAATGAATTTCGCCCAGAGTCCCAGCATCAGACTCCCTTCACTCGCTCAAGCGTCCCAAGCTCGCTTGAGCGAAAGACACTCGGTATGAATTTCCTCTCTCTTTCTCTCGCTCGAGCGCGGCCACTCTCGCTTGAGCGAGAACCGACCAGAATCTCCACTGATAAAACATCACACGTCTCACTTTACACCCGACTCGCTTGAGCGAGTATATCATTCGCCTGGGCGAGAGCGGGCCAGAGCCCCTGTAACCAACACAAAGGATTCTTCGCTTGAGCGAGAGTCCCTCTCGCTTGGGCGAGAATGTCAAAACCTGGGCAGAAACATGAGTCCTCAACAACCACACATATCAAAATCCATCCAAGGCCAATTTAACTCAATTCCATACTTCATATGCCTTACAATAATTATTTAATACTTGTCTCCAATGTTCATACACAACAATTCCCATTCTAAGTCTTTTACCATATTTTTCACCTTCATAAAAATTTGGGATGTTACAAGAAGAAATCATTTTTTTATGATAATTTATATGTTTTTTTTATGCTTTGATGTAAGAGGAATGAGCAATTTTTTTGAAGGAAAGCATTGGAGTATCGTTAGTTATTTTCTAGCTTGTTATTATGTTCTACACTAGGATGACATATCTGATTCATGTGTTCAGAATTTATAATGACCTTGTTAATGTTGGTTTTGTTTAATAAATTTTATTTAATAAATTTTCTTCTTTGGAAAAAACTACTAAGAGGCCTTTATTTATTATGTTGCCCAGGGCCAACAAAATTTCAGGATCGGTCCTAAATATCGGGGCTCAAATGATGGTTGGTTAGCATCCCTTAAAGAGGAGTAAATGAGAGGTGTTTATAGATTTGGTGGTGGGGTGTGTCTCACATGACATATGTTAATACGGATTCCATAAAAGACAGATAAAGTCATCATGTTTATAGATTTGGTACCGGGGGTGTATACATCGACCAATCATTCACTAAACCAGTATCATGAAAGAGAACTTCTTTTTTCATCAACTATTTAGCTTGAGCCATATGCTTTCTTATAAAATCCAAACCATTACATGCAAGTTTAAAAATAAATTTAAGGTAGATTTTATGCATTCATATATATGTTTTTATCGATTAAAAAGACTCACAACTTTCAAAAACAATATTTCATCCTGTGATTTCAATCATTTGTTCTTGCTACTGGATGAGTATAGTAGAGCAAGTAGTAGATATAGTGCCCCCAACAACTCCAATATGAATTACACGTCTCTGTGGTGACTCCATAATAACAATAATAATAGAAGAAAATAAATGAATAGCTTATGTTTTCATAAGAAAATTCAAAGGATGCCTAAATTATTTATAGTGTTGGTATAAAAATTCAAATAAGGAAAAAATAAATATCTTGAAGAAGTAAGCGATATTAGAATGATTTCCGTTATGAACTTGCTTAAGTGTTGACATGATGATGATGGTAATTAGCAGTTGTCGTGAGATTAATATAGAATTTTAACACTTATATTTATACATAGTATTAAGTTAAGTTATTAGCGTGTAAAATAAATTTAAAATAATTAAAATCATAAGCGAAAAGGACTAGAGTGTGTACTATGTAAATAAATTTGATCAAAAATATACATTTTAAGCATTTAATATAAGATTTTAATCTTTACTTTGTCAATAAATTTTAATGTTTCCACTCATTTTTCTATTTCTTTCCATCTAAACAAAATACTTTCTCTCTCTTATTTCAGCTCGACGAGTTTATTATTATTATTATTATTATTATTAACATATTATCAGAACTTGCTAATAAAGAAGGATGGATCCTTGTACAAAGAGTAACAACTAAAATGATGGTGACGAATCTGATGTACGTATGATGAGTTGACACTTGGAAGAAATAATACATAATATATATGAGCTTAAAAGATGAATTATAATTAATAGTGGCATGCAACATGTCGAGATACTGTTAAGTTTCTAATGGTCTGATGGTGACGGAATTAATAATGTACGCGTCACGCATGAGCATGCCTTCTCATTTCTTCTAAAGTTTCAGTCTGCTATATCTGTATCAAACCATATTTTTATTCTCAAGAATCATATATGATTTAATTAAATGCTGATTAAAACTTGTATTAATAAATAGTGTACATATGAATTAATTATTAACTATTAGATCTTAAAAAGTTACGCTACAAAAATACGTTGGTGTAGAGTAAAAAATTCCAAAATCTTTGTTAGAAATAATAATGCAGCGATTACATAGCGTCTGCTTCAATTCCACCTATGACGCAAAGTGTTTTATATTTATAATGTTACTTAATTTTCACACCCATAAACATTAATCCTGTAAATATATAAGTCAACAATTGATTCTAATTAGTCCTAATCAATCTCAATCATAAACTAAACAATGTATGTTGAGTATATAACATACAAATTAAATACAATTATACACAATATAATTAATAACTAATTATAAATACAAATCTATTCATTATTTAGAAACTAATATGTAGTCCATCTGATCATGATTCACCATCTATTAATTATAACACAATGAAAGAAAACTTGTATTAATATTAAAAATAATGTAAATATATGTAGAAAATCAACAATCTAATTTTAAATACAACATTATGACTAGCTACGTTATTTGTCTTGTTTCTTGCCTACCTCCTCATTAAGTTATTACTATCAACAATTATCGTTATTATTAGGGATGGAAATGAGTCATGTCATCCATCAGGACCCGTGGCCTGACCTATTTAAAGTCTATATAGGCTAGACTTGTCGGGTTAGAAGGTTATGTTCCGACTTTTAAAAATGGATTTTTAAGTAATCAGGTCAGGACATAGGCTTTTTAAAAAGCCTTTGAAGCCCAACAAGATGACCCATCTAACTGGTTTAACTATTAATCATTTAATATATTTATAACATAAAAATAATATATATTACATATTTGCATAATATAAATTAATATTACAGTTATAATAATTTTTTATAATATAAAATTTTATTTTATAATTGTTTAGATCAATTGGTGATTATTTTAGATTTAATTACCTTTGCTTTGTATGAAAAGTTGTATTTGTCATGTTGATTTTAACATCAAATACATTTGACTCATTTATATTGATAGACTCATTTATAATGATAAGTCCATTTACTGTGATAGGTCCGTCAGCCTATGTAGTTTGATAGGCTTTTTAGGTGGTTGTTGGCCTTTTGAAAGCCTAATTGTAAACAAGTCACTTAAATAGGCTTTTAAACGAGTCAGACCTTCAAACAGACCAAGATAAACCTTAAAAAATCTACGACAGGCTAATAGGTCAGACTCATGACAATTGGAAGTAGGCCAAAGTCTGGCCTGTCCTGACCCATTTCTATTCCTTAGTTATCATTCTTTGAACAGTTTTGAGATCCAACTTCATCTTAGGGTCATGTGAATAGCATTGCAAGTGAGATATACCTTCGGCGACAGGCTTGGTGGCACCTAAGAAGGTATCACCTTTAGCGGCGGAAGTTATGTCGTCTTTAATGTGATGAAGTATTACCCACTAATGGACTCGTTTAGCTGAGATCACTAATTAATACTAATCTAATACTAATAGAATATTTAATTATATAATAGAAATAGAACTGTCTTTTCTGTATACTCTCTCTCGTTCCGTTGCTACCGCATGCTTTACACAATTGATTGGATCATATAGCCTTTTAACATAAAATAGGTTATTGAAAGGATCTTGAAGACCCACAAACGCACGAAAGCTAGGATTTTTTAGAAAATGGATTCAAGGACAGCGCCACCCTGTCACTAGTTTTAATAACCATTGGCAACCAACTCATCGCTAAAATGCTTGTTTGTCACTTCAGGCAACAGTTTGTCATCTTGTTAACGACAACATCCAAAAATGTAGTGACAGGTTCTCGTTGTTAAGAAAATTTGGTTTTAAATATGAGCGACTAGCTATGCCACGGGCTAAGTCGTTGCTAACCCTTCCACCTTTGTGAAAAAGATGATGTGTAGGTGAAGAGGTTGACGACGGATGTCTTAGTGTTTGCCACGTCTTTTATCTATTTCTATTGTCAAGAAATTTACTTTTTTGTCACTAATCTGTTTAAGTACGCCAGGTGTAACAATGAGACAATTTCCGTAACACAGTCCATCCCTAACTTGAGTAGTAACAAATTTTCAAGTTTTAGAGACAATTCATTCTGTCTCTAACTTTATTTTTTATATACAATTATATCATACAATCATGTAGATGTTAAGCTGTTTTACATCGGTTTTATAAGGAAGGTATCATTTTTCACATTGATTTGACTGTAGAATAAATCGAGGTATAGAAATTAGCATTGTCACATCAATTTTTTCCTACAACCGATATAGATGGATACTCTTATTACATTGGTTAATTAGTGGAATGTTGATTTTTATTTTTTGTTTTTTATTATAGGTTGGACCCCTTTTTCTTCATGGCTAAAAGTTCTAGAAACTATGTCTAGTAAAATATTAATCACTTTATACACGACAATAGCTAAACCAAAAATTACATGACGATTAACAATCTAAACACGAAAGTTGTTTTTGCGGTACCTCTACATTTGAGTTTGTATCAATATATCACTTGCTTAAACTAATATGAAAAATAGATCTAGAGAACTTTTTTGGGTTTATTTTTTTGATTTTACTAGTGCATGTTCAATTGAAGTGTCAAAATTTAAACACATTTTCCCTAAAAAGCTTACGCTCATCTAAAAGCATTTCATGAATAAAACTTCATTAATGTTTGAATGGATCATAATCTAACCTTATTTTAGCTTTTTGGAGCAAATGTGTTTGGATTTCAACATTTCAATTGAATGTGTACCAGTAAAAACGAAAAATTAAATCTAAAAAGGTTCTCCAGATACAATTTTCATATGAATTTGAGCAAGAGATGTATCAATACAAGCTTAATGTAAAAATATCATATAAAGCACCAAAAGGGAATCATTATCCCAAATTTCACCCTTAACACTAAATTACATTTTAAACCTTTATTTTTAATTAAGTTTAACTTAGTTTGATGGGTCCATTTTTTAGCAATTTTTTATATTCTTCTCACTTATTTCACACATACTAAACATCATTTTTTATACTTTCCTTATTTTTTTTGTCACATTTTTCCAACCTATCAAACATACAACGCTTACACCTAAAAAAGAAAAAAATGTGAAGAAACACAAAAAGAGTGTTTGATATGCATAATGCTTTTAAATTCCTTAGATAATGTTTTCCAAGAATCTTATTTTTTAGAAATTATAATTAGTGAGAATGTTAAAATATGTTTAACATACTTAATGATGTAGGAATCCTCTTGAATTCTTGAAGTAGATCTTTCCTAGAGCTTAATGCTTGATCTCTTAGCTCTTAAACATCATAAAATGCATCATCTCCTTCAACTCATAATTGCTGGGCGAAATTTATAATTAAGTGGTGGTATAAGGTGGAATTCCTAAGAAAAGCACTAGATGAAAAAAAAATTAAAATGGAGAAGGAAGAAACTTGGATTATGTGCCACTTCTCAAAGAAAAGGTAAGCATTGGTATGTGATCACTACAATGGATGTGCTTCATTGATAAAATTATGTTAGGTTCTCACAAGATTTTGAGAGAATGGGAAATTTTATCTCACTTAAAAATATCTTTTGCATTAAAATTGATCAAAGATTTTCAAGAGAGAAAAACTCCACCTAAACTTAACCAAAGGTGGATTAAACTAACTCAACCCTTAACCTAATGTGTAACTTTTGTCAAAAACATAGAGCCTAAATTCCTAAGGCTTAAAAGTGGCATAAACACAGAAACAAGGTCATGCAAGGCTCCGTTCTAAGTCAAACTAAACATATAATGAAAAATGATCTTTTAAACATAAGGATAATTCTTAAACCCTAGTAATAAAATCTCAAGAAGCAATACAACTCAAATGGCCTAAAATGCATAAGGTCATAAGCCCTAAACTACTATGAACAAAAAAGAGAAGACTTGAGAGATCCTTATCACTTAAAAGTTTTCTGAAAATGTTATTTAAATATAAATTTTCACCTAGTTAGGAAGCTAAGATTTCTCACATCAATGTTTTATTAAGAAACTTTATAAAATATAGCTAATTTTTTTTAAGAATCTTAGTTTTTTAAAAATATTTTTCAAAAAGACATCACATACAAGATAATGTAGAATTCCTAAGTTAAGAACCTAAAAACCTAAAAAAAAAAGTTGTAGCAAATGTCCTATACTGCCAACTTGTTTGTTTGATATTTAATATATTAGGTAAAAGAAGTTGTAAAAATGAAACCATGATCTGAGCACCAATCGAAAAAATAACAGGACTAGAGTAATACCAAAGTGAATAATGTACTCTTTTAGAGGTTACAAGTAAGAATATGTCCCAACCAAAAAAAAAGTAAGACTATTTATAAGACGATTGATTTCTATAACCGTAAAATATTAGTAATATATTCGAAGAGGATTCCCAATGATGTATACGACTTTATAGATTGGGTCTAATCCACCTCTCTAGTAGCATGGAACTAATAACCGGTTCGTTAAATTTTTCCAGAAATAACAATTTTTTTTGTTAGATCCACAAATAACATTTTAGGTTTGGTGACTAATTAAAATCCCATAGAAGAACTAATTATTTGTGAATATAAATCTTTTTAAGTGTTACTTTTCTATGTAACCTTTACAGCCAAAACCACTATCATATCCATTTAGTCCAATCAACCAACACACTACTAGAATGTAATTTTCCATACACATGTTAAGGGATACCTATTTGATTCTCCGATGTTTTTGACTTTAACATGATATTCTTTTTTCTTTTAATTTTTTTAAAAAAGAATCCTTACCCATAATGAATCAATTATAAATAAGTTGGGGTAGCTTATGACATTCACACACGTCTACTTTTAACAGAAACCCATAGGCATAGGGATGTATAATCATTTCATGTCCAAACACACACTGTGTCATGCCCTTACCTTGTATAATACTCATTGATACAGGACACAGTCCACTCAAGTTCGTCTCATAAATGATGGAGATGGACCACAGGTAGGTGATCTTCTTTCCAACTCATTTAGTTCAGTCCCATTCATAGTCATAACACATTAACTTTGGTCTAGTATCCTAGTAACTCTTTCTGATATTTAAGAAACCGCAATAAATAGCGTCAATTCCTGGAAGAAGCTGCATGTGAGGATGGCTCGTAACACAAGAAAATTAGCAAATTACTACTCTACAAACAGTACAAGAGTTAAAAGGGTACCCCTTAATGTGGCACGTGTGCCCCATGTTAGCTACCTAGTAAGGGACTATTTTCTAGTGCCACTTCCAAGTTTGACCCTTCACAATAACAGAGAATCTGTTGCCGTAAATTTAGCATGTTCTTTGGGGTATAGCTATATCGTGCAAGATCAAGCAAATTTTTTAGGGAAGTAAAAAGTCTACGCATTTAACTTTAAGAAGGCTCTCTTATGGGACCCGAGTGAAATTATAGTTTAAGTTTGTTAATTTTCTTGCATGAGGCACATGCCTAACACATAATTTGATGGAATGTTTAGCGTATTTATTATATTTGTAACCAATACGGGTTAATAATTTAGAAGAATCAACCTTCCTATAGAATAATCCGTGATAGTGATCTTTATTTTAAGAAATACATTTAGCACAATCGTTTTGATGCTTAACAATAGTAGATCAATTACATACATTTACATACCTACTAGTGATTGTTACTATAGAGTTTTCTCTTTTAATATTTCACTTGAATTTAAAATCATAAGTTAAGATAGATCAACATCTAAAATCATAAATTAAGATACAATATGAGTTAATCTGAAAATAAAATAGATTACACACTGTGAGCCTACTAAGTTTCCTTTTACATACAAAATCATCATTTAACATTTATGTATACAGTACGTTTTACAAAATCAATTATCTTATCAACCACGTTTAAGTAAATTGAGAATCAAATGAACACCAGTAAAGTAAAATCATTCGATTGTACTTGCTTCTTAAGAAGCACAAACTTATAGGTTCAAATTCTGCTCAAACAATAAAATAAGCATAGGGAAATGGTCAAAAACCATTAGGTGCAGAAACGAGGAACCTTTGTCATTTAAAGTTAAACAATGTGAGTAACAAAATGCCAATTGCTGTCAATAATCAAGTTGCATGTGTTGCATATTAAAAGATATCCAAGTGCTGACTTCATCTGTGTTAAGTGATCAAACCATTATTTAAATCAAAACCAAAGCCCAAAACCTCTCAATAATTTTTTTCCATCCCTCTCCAAATCCCTTTAGATTCATTGAGAAAAAAACCAAAACCAAAACCAAAACCAAAACCAAACAAAAGGCAGCATACAAATCTCATCAAAGATGTTAAGTGCCAAAGGTGATCTTCCCCAAAAGACAGTGCTACAAATCAAGCAAGATGACAAGTTCTTCTGCAGGCTTCTTTCAAAGGAAAGTTCCATGTCCAACCCATCTTTCAGAAACATGGCTGTTTCTGTTCCCTTTGTGTGGGAATCTCAACCTGGCACACCCAAATACACATTCTCTGACACCACTCTCCCTCCTCTCACCCCTCCACCTTCTTATTTTGTCAATTCCATCACCAAAAACAAGCCAGTGAAGACACACTCAAGATCCAAACTTTTGTTGTTATCACTGTTCCCAAAACTAAGTAGTCTCAAGAAAACCATGATGTCACCCTCTTCACCTTCCTCCTTCTCCTCTCCATCATCCTCTTCGCGGTCATCCTCAGATTCTTCCAAGGTTGTTGTTCCTGTTGGGAAAGATGGAAGGAGGTATGTTTGGAGCTATGGTTCTTCTTTTGACTTCAGGGGTGATGATCATGAAGAAGAGAGTGCTACTTCACCCACTTCAACGCTTTGCTTTGGCATTCCTCGTTCTGCTAGCACTTTGGCTACTAGTGGCTTCAGAGGGTCTAGCAGAAGGTGAATAATTGTTAAGGTAATTATTGAGCATTCTCTCAATGGCTTGGAGATTGATCTTGTGTGGCCAAAGGTGCTGCTAGCTATGTGTAAATGTTCTTTTGTTCCGCTCTTCATGTTTAAAGACCAACCAATTTGTCAAAAGGCCTAGATCGATTGGTTACTTGGGTTCTTGTAAACTTCTTAATACTGTCTTTTTTCGATTCCCACCGAATCAAGAAAGAAACGGGCAACCAATTTTCTAGGATAGAGTTGGTCTGAGTTTGGTTCTCTCAAAATGTTTGGTCCTAAGGTGTATTATCTTAAAATGTGTTATGCTAAAATGTTACCAAAAAGAGAAATCATTTATTGTTTTCTTAGAATGTGGCAAAACTGAGTTGAGTCCATAGTCTTGATGAACCTTAATTTCAAGCAAGGACTGTTGTATCTTCTATCCTTTATGTCTTATTGTTATTTGAGAAATTATAATAGTACATCATTTTTGTACAATAAAGAGATAAGTATAAGATAAGAATAAGATATGAATATACAATGCAAGAGAAAAATATGGTTTTATGAAAAGTGTTGTATGTTAATAGGCAAATAATCAAATAGATAACCTGGGAGATTAAGAACAACACATGTAGTGGTGAAAAGAACCCTACTTTGTTACAAGGAAATTAGGAGATTAACTATGATTTTTAATTTGATGTATCTGGAAGGATGGGTGAGATAAATATAATATTATATTTTTTTTTATCTCTTTTGAATTTTTACCAATTTGTATATCTATCAAATATTTATTTAATAGGACCGTAAATAACGTAATGGTATTAGTCTATGTAATATTTTTTCAATTGACAATGTAAAAGGAACATCACTTATTGCAACAACTTTTTTTCTAGTTAAAATAACTTAAATTAGGACTCATTATATGTCAAATTTTAATAAAAGTGAAAGTATTTACATATTACCTATAAATAAAATTTTGATATGGTTAAGACTTTAACTCGAATGTTGATGACACAATTTCTCAGTGGGGCATCATTGACGAAGTACATTGTTTTTATTGTTATTTTATTTTATTCGAGGAGTTAGGCCCAATTTAGCATTCGAGAGGCTATTTCTTTTTTGTCTCTTTCAACATGAATATTCATTGCGAGAGCAGAATCCAGTAAAAGTTACTATCACGCTATTTATTAAAGGGTCCTCTTTAGGGTTTTATTTAAATAATAAAAAAATATTAAAGTTTGTGATGAATTGATCATGAAAATAAGGGTTTGGAAATGCATTTTCCGTTTCCATTGGCTCTGTTTCTGTGTCGTGTAGGCAAGGACGCTTGTATGTATGCTCGGGGTTACCTTTCGCTTCAGCATTTCTCGTGTGTCACGGATTCATGTACAAAATATCCTTAGTCAATAACATAAAGGAACATATATATCTTCACTTCATCGCTTTCCGCAATAACACTTCCAGTTAAATTGCCTATCAAATAAATAATGAAAGTGAAATTCCCTTATGGAAACTTGTTTTATCCTGTACAGTAACTACTTTCTGTGTCTAATTACTTTCTTACATAAGAGAATTTAATTGAAACTTATGCATTGTCAAGTTACAAAGACAAAAAGAAAAAAGCAAATTAAAATCTACATTATGGATAAAATATATGCTTATATTAGGTGTGTTCCTCTGTGCTGCATGCATTTCAATAGGATGCATGCATGAGCAGCGATGAAAACTTATTAGGGTTGGAACGGGGATTAGAGATTTGAGCAGCAATAACATATTTAGTTTTTTTTTTTTGGTGTTGGTCAAATTGAGATTTGATCAATTTTAAAAGAAATCTATTAAATGAAGTTTTTTTATTGTATTAAACAGTATAAAAAATTAATATTAATCTTTAAGTTCTTAATTTTTATAATTCTGTTTCCTTGGCTATGTACCAAACAAATAGGAGCAGGTTTGGAAGTGGTCCCTCCGTCAACTGAACAAAGATGAGTTAAAGGAGAAATATCATGCTATGGTCAAACACAGTTTTAACTGTCTCAAACGATGTAAAAGATTAATATCAACTTTTACATTTTTTCATTTTTACAACTTCATTAACAAAATATTCTTTACAAAGAGAAGGGACTCTCATTGCGAGTGCCAGGAAGAAAGATGGAGGGATACCCAACTACCAAAGGCTTGTTTGATCCTTGATTATGTATTTTGTCGGCGGAGTAACTAATTATAGGGACTTGAGCCTGCCCCAGGTTGCCCATGTGCATATGGGCCACTCTTTGTATACAGTTTTGTTTTTAGTATTTTATATATTGATTGTTTACAATAAATTATTTTTAAAATTAATTTTGAAAATAACTCACGTAAAAACACTATGATAAATGTTATATTTTAAGTCGGTATAAGAAAATAATTTTTACATTAATCTTAAAAATAACAGGTATAAAAAATCGTTTAATACCCGCTCAACATCTTTTGCTAGATAGAGAAATTAAACCTATAATATATATTTTCACTATCTTAGAACCACAAATAACTAGAACTATAAGGCAACAAAAATAACTTATGGCCGTATATAGAACCTTTCTAGGCAAGATAATTATAATAAATGGAAATATTTCCATTTTTTTTATTAACTGCAGTTTAGATAAATTAAGTTTTAGTGATTCATCATAATCGGATCATATATCTTAAGGGTTGATAAATATTTATATATCATCTACTTATTGAATTCATGAACTAATAATATGATTATTTAGTCAGAAACATTTTAACAGCATCTAGAATTAAACATTCCCAAGAAAAATGATTTTTTTTTATAATCGAGTTAAAGCCTAATCAACATGTATAACTAGCACCATGTACATCAAATAGGATCACACCTTAACGAATTCTGCTTTCTACTATCAAATAACATACAATTAAATACAATATTGAGTAATTTGAATAACTTGAGTAAATAATTGTTACTATTTGGTAGCAGAATAGGTGAACCATATTTACTAATAGTGGGTAGGGGTGTGACGACTCGTGTCAATTTACCATTTATTTATACCCGTTTGATCATTTTTCACAATAAATTTATCGCGTTTAATGAAAATTAATTTGGTCCTAATATAAAATAATATTTATTTTTCTTAAGCATACTCAAAATAATAACCGATCGGAAATAAATCAATTAATAAAACGGAATTAACTACAATCAGCGGAAGAAGGAAACAAAGACAGGAGTCATTCGCCTGAGCGAGACCCTGATTCGCTTAGGCGAAACCCGAGAAGGTCGCTTAGGCGAGTTCCGACTCGCTTGAGCGAATTCTACACTTTAAACCTGAGCGGACGAGACATGCAAGGAAAATTAACAAGTCAGGTTTCACTCAGAAATGGGTCCACTCGGTCATCTCTCACTCGAGAACCTCTTAACCTTCACTCAGAAAAGGGTTCTCTCGGACATACCTCACTCGGAAACACCCTAACCTTCCTTCACTCGGAAATGGCGAGGGATACTCGCTTGAGCGAAATAGGCACCAAATCATCCGACCCTCGCTCGGACAAGACTGAATCCGCTCGGTGAGATTCGCCTGGTAATCGACTTTACTACAGCAAATGCAAATTCACTCATGAAAATCAATACCGATCACATAGCAACATAATTCATATGCACATTAGTCAACATTTACAAGAAACATATTGTAGCATCACATACTCGAAAAACTCATTATACACATTACACATAATCCATTTCAAAATCACTCGGTTCCTTGGCATCAATCCTCCGCTTGGCGTACCTCCAGGGCTCCGACCTCTTCCCTGTCACTGGTTACTAAATTGAAAACCACAACAAGGGTGAATGTTTGACATCATAATTAATCTAGAACGGAAATTAACAAATTACATGTATATAAACTCCGTCCGATTGCATTATCATCATATTGCAAATCACACTCGGCAATTATAACAAATCACACTCGGCAAGTAATTCACACTCGGCAAGTATAACAATTCACACTCGGTAAATATAACAAATTGCACTCGGCAAATATAGCAAATCATACTCATCACAATACTAGATTCATCAATTGTCACCACTGACTCTCAGACAAAATTGACGCCTAGTATCCGGATACTAAAAGGATCGACCTTCAACTGGGGGTCCGACTTGACACCTCGTGAACTCGACTTGGTTCACCGAGCCCGACTTGGCTCCCCCTCAACCACTGGGTCATAGACCTCTGGGTAGCTTAACTGGGTCCGACTTGACCACGGAAGCCAAAAACAAGGGTAACACATACCGTCGGTCGTCCTCTACCACATAATCACATATTCAATTATATAAACATAGGCATATCATTACGATCATCATTTGCAACTGTCAGAAACTGACATGTGCTCACAACGTAGGGCGACCGACTTGTCAAGCCCCTCAATATAATGTCCTCACACATAGAAAATACTTATCATACATATACAATTCACATTTCTCATCATATCACGAGTGGCCATCATCAACACATACTCATCAATTAGGGCGACCTGCTTGTCAAGCCCGACATCACATTGCCACTACACTTCGATTATCACAACAAGTATTTCAAACTCAATCATCATAAGCCACACACGATCCTAAACCGATCGGTGTCCATATTCATACATGCATACATATACAACTCATCCACATACAACTATCATTCAGCAATATCTATTACCGTGTTCATAACTGGTTCGACAACCCGGAATCAAAATATTTACCTATTCTAATTAATTATAACCCGAACACCCCCTTACCTCTATTCCAAGCTTCAACAATCTGCTCCTGATGCCGATTGCGTCCTCTAAGTGCTGGGTTCACGGTTTCACTTCTGAATCCAGCACCAGCTTCGTCAATCAGTCCTCTGATGTTCGTTCTACTACCTACGGGGTCGGAATGCAAAACCCGTTAACGTCATACCACCCTCTGCTCTAAAGATTATTTTTGAGCTCACACTCACCAGAGGAATGGAAAATAGAACCTTACTCCGCCATGCATGACCATTCGGTCGGGGAGTGAAAATGAAAAAGGAAGAGATAACTCAATTCAAACGGTTCATTGGACTCACCTTGAAACCATGGTCACGGAAATAAGGTTATCTCGAAGTTTTGATGCGAAATGGACCTTCCTCTGGAGCATGCAGCTCGGCAGCGATGGAGGAAAGAGAAGAAGAAAAAGAAGCGGAAGAAGAAAGAAACAGCAGAAGAAGCGCGTGAAAGTGAATAAGGAAAGGAGAAGGAAAACCTTCTTTATTTAAGGCTCAGGGGCAAAACAGCGTTTTCCCCGTTTCTTTTATTTTTTCATTAAAAGTTTTAATTAAACTTTTACCTCCTTTTAATTACACCTCATTTAACCCTTTTTTAATTAATCAATCAAATGAATTTTATTTACTTTCCACACTAGTTAATTATTTATAATTGCCTAATACTTCATAAAAATATCAAATAAATCCTTAAAACAATTATTAATATTTTCCGCTACACATAATTTTTCTAAAATATTCGGGATGTTACAAGGGGTGTCCATCGGTCGGGTTCGGTCAGATTCGGTTACTTTTGAGTCCACCCGTTGTTATCCATAAAACACAAACAATAACCCATTTTCACCCAATACCACGGTCGGTTTGGTCGGGTTCGGTTAATTGTGGTTCTCAATTTTTTCGGTCGGGTTTTTTGCTTATGTTTCTTAGGAAAATTTAATTTTTATTTTTTGCCAAACACCTTTTACGTATAAAATAATTTTAACAAAAACTTGCATATAAAAATGATGTATTTCATGTTTTAGAACCAATGTCTTATGGAATATGAAAGTGACGTAGCATTGAAGCAGTAGGAAGTAATTCTATTAAATTATTTTTTTAACAATAGATTGTACTAGTACTAGAAAAGAGCTTAAAAGTCATTAAGTATTTAGATCTAACACATGCATTTAGAATATGATAATTTGATGATAAACTCATGTATGACTTCAGGTTGACCATGTAACATCCCTGTTTTTAGTAGCAGTCTTAATCTTGTAAATTATGAAGTTTGAAAGTTCTGTAAGAGTTAATAAGTGAATAAAATACCATGAGGATGGTCTGTAATATCCCAAAAATTTCATTTTTGTGTAAAATCATGGAATTTATATAGACCATTAATGATATTACCCATTTTCCGAGTGAAACATATCTTAAATAAGACTGTCTGAGTGAAAAAAAGGATCTGTTCCGAGTAGCCAAGAGAAATTCCGAGTGAAGGCTATGTTTCCGAGTGACCAAGAGAAATTCCGAGTGAAGGTTGAAATTCCGAGTGAAGATTATGTTTTTCGAGTAAGACATGACCGAGAGTGCCACTACCGAGTGGAGTCCTGGCCTCGAAGACATTTGGAGTGAAGTGTGTTCGATAGAACCACTTCTGGGTGAAAGGTCTGAGTGACTCGTTTCCGAGTCAAAACCTTCGAATGACTCGTTTCCGAGTCAAATGTCCTCGAATGACTCGTTTCCGAGTCAAACGCCTCTGAATGACTCGTTTCCGAGTCAAACATCGCCAAATGCCTCATTTCCGAATGAAACTTCTCTGAGTGCAACGTTTTCGAGAGAAGTACGTTCAACCGAAGGAAAAATTCATTTCCGAGTAATAAATATCCGAGTGGGTTATCTCCGAGTTGAGTGTAACTTTCCTGACGCTGACTGAAATATATACCGAGTGAGTCATTTCAGGTGAGGTACTTCTGGAACAGATAAAGGTTGACTTCGAATGACCTCAGTTGTAACATTTCCAAATGACAAATTCTGAATGATCCTTCCAGTCATATGAATTCGAGTTATGCACCTCCGAGAGAAGTATTTCGAGTAAAGGGAGACTTCGAATAATTAATTCAGTCAAGATATATCCGAGTGGACAATCCCGAGTGGATCCATTCGGAAAGGAAAAGTGGCTGACTGAGAACATTATTCCGATAGATATATATATATATATATATATATCCGAGTGTGATATTTCTGAGTGAGTCCGGGTGAGGCATTTCCGAGTGAGTCATCTCCAAAGAAGGAAAAGCTGATCGAGTATTTCAAGAAGAAACAGTTCCGAGTGAATTACCCTCCGAGTGAAGCTACTCTGATCAGAAAGAGGCTGCTCTATGGAAACCGACTGACTTATGCACTCATCAGCGTTTACATCGCTGCTCTATGAAATCTGACTGACTTGTGCACTCACCAGCTAGAATCTGACCGACTTATGGAATCCATTGACGTGATATCCATTCCTAGTGGCTAAGTGGGCCGTTCCATTATCAGACTTACACCTTTTTTACTCCAATCATAGCATCTTTTATATATTTTAATATATATCTACTCTAATCATGCAAGCTGGCGGTGGAAATGGTCAAATACAGCTCACTTTCTATCCAAAAATCTTCATTATTCCCATAATTAACGCACCTAACCTTCAATCACTAAAAAGCTTGTCCCCCACTTGTCTTTTGCATTATTAAACCAATACCACAACTCATTCCCAAGTCTTAACTCTCAGAACTAATAAAAATTAGCAAAGGCCTCTCTTTCTTATTTCTTTCTCTACGTACAAGTCTCTCTCTCATTTTTTTATTTTCTCGTCATTGTGAGCTGAAACAAGGGAAATAACAGAATGTCCTCAACTTCATTAAGGTTAGGAGGGTATATTCTCTGGTATTTCTGGGGGGGAACCGAGTGTTTGGAAAGGGCTAAGGTACTTCTGGTCCTCACCTTTCCAGGACAGGTTCAGGAATTGCTGTTAAATTAAATGTTTTAATGTTTATATATTTATGAACTGGTCTGAACCGGGGTCTAGGATCCGGTGTGGAACCAGCCACAAGAGTTTAGGTGTTCTAGGGTTTTACACACTGGTACAGTGGGTGTCCGGTGTTGTAATCCAGCCTCTCAGTGGGAGAAACCGGTCTTGTTGTCCCGGAGATCCTTCACACCAACGATTCGCATTGTGAAAGGGCGAAAGGTGGTGCCACCTGTGAAGATTCTCCGACGCTCAAGTCAGAAGAGTGTATGAACTCAGTGAATACTCAAGCAATGCAATAGTAAAAGAGTGAGTTAGGACAACGTAACCTTACATGTGTTTTTGATCATGCTATTTATAGTTGAACGTAGGAAATGAATCGTTGGATGCAAGTGGGCCCATTGGCTCTGATAGCGTGTGAAGTGTGTCAATCAAAGTGGCTCAGTACTCAGAATGTGTCAGGGGGGTAGGTCAATTATCAGAGTATGATCCTGTGATAAGGATGGAGGATAATCACCTTTTCTCATATTTCGCTGACATATGTACTTACTCTCTGAGGTAATTGTCATTGACACATTCTGCTATGCAGGGTATCTTCGCTGATAAGTTATAAGGAACTCTTATCTAACAGTGATCCTGAGGCAAACGGTTATATAGACGTGCAGTGAGAACGAGTGAAGTATCCGTTGTAGAGAGAATGAATAGAACGTCTGATGAGATAAGAGCGGATGAGGGGATATCGGATATCCGGTGTGGCACTGCCTGAACTGTGACACCGGTTTCCCTCTTATGAAGTCATTCTGATGTCATAACTTTGGGGACCGGTATCCAGACCGGATCAATTTGTTTTATATATTTTTATGTATATGATTAATTTGGTTGTGTTGATTATTATTAACCATGATGAATTAAATGATATGATTGGTGTTGAATTATGAAAATATTAAGAACCATGGGTGTCTATGTGAATTCCAGTGAGGAAGTTTTGAAAAATGAGAAGAACGTGGGAAGAATGATGAAGGGTTACCATCTATACTACTGTTATTATTATGATTATGATTATTATTATTATTATTATTATCAAAATTATTATTATTATTATTATTATCATTATTATAATATCCTTAATTTTTTAAAATAAATGTCAATAAATCAAATAAAATTTCCAAAAAACAGAAGTTGGATTTAATAAATAACAAGCCCGGTTTTATATCAATCCGACCGATTATCTAAAAATACATAATTTCACTCGGTATTCTCAGGAGCCGGTCAAGGCTTCCACTAAAATACAATCTGAGCTGCTGAGCGTCTTCACGTATCATGGTTGGGCCCTTCATTCACTGAAAGGTCACTCGGAGTTCGGAGTCCACTTCCTTCCTCGGAAATCATTCGGCTTGGAAGGATTACTCGGATATTTATTCTTCTCGAAATTATTCACTCAGAAACACATTCATTCGGAATTAGAGTCCTTTATCCAGAAACACCATTCCTGGAAAGACTTACTCGGAAGGTTTCAGAGACACTTCACTCGGTAAATCATCCACCCAGATATACTTCACTCGGGAGTTTACTTAATCAGAAATATCGGTCCGAGAGGTACTTCCACTTCTCTCAGAAACAACTCATTCGAAAGCATTCCACTCGGAGATGTTTCCGTTTCACTCAGATTTTACCTTACTCGAACGTGTCTCATTCAGACAGAACAATTCCGGATCATTTGTCCCCTAGCTTGTGTGAGGGACTGTTAAGTTGCTCATATGAGCTATACAGCCTTGGAGAGGTCTGGATGCCGGTGGAACGTTCTGGAAATTCCTTCTAAAAACTCTTTAATATCCATTCTGCCAACTGAGTTACTGTTCTTCTCGTGCTATATACAACGGATTCAGACAGTGTATCATAATGAGGGAAATCCCAAGAGTTTTTGGAAATCAAAACTTTTGGTATTCGAAGAGTGGTTGGGGTGCATTAAATGCGTCTGAAATGATTGGACATTAAATGCGTCTTTTTACGTACAAGCCATTACTTCGCAGGGATGTAACCGTCGATTGGGCTTATTGGGCCTGGATTTCAACTGATGAAGGCCCATTTCGTAAAAACATTTACTGAAACGTTACCATTTTCACGCTTTATTGTTACGAAACGACAGAGTCATTTGAATTCGAAAGGTTGCGTTTTGAAGTAAACATCGTGACTTTCAACAGAGCACTGTGCTTCTTCATTACCTATAAAAGGGACACTTAACGAGTTTTGGAATTCATCTCTGTCTACAAGTTTAGTGAACCTCTGCTCAAATTTCTGGAGATTTCTTTGCTGCCTTCAACCTTCACAAAGTTCTTCTCTCTCTTAGGTAACCTCTCTTTCCCTTGCCTCCTTATAATTTTATTCATTCTACTTAGACCATGCGCCCTAGAACAGGCAACGCTGGTACCTCAAACAGGGGGAGTTTGAGCTCTCGCGCCCCCTCTAGCCACCGTGGTGGAAGGATTCCAGTGAATCTTCCTGTGGCTGGGCTTCGTCGCTCAGAGAGAGTTGAAACTTCTTCCTCACGAACGTTTTCTACTCAACGCCGCTCTGAGGTTCCCCTTGACTCGAGGGCTACCAGCAGCTCTGATGAAGGGTCAAGTAACGAAGGTTATCTCTCTGACGATGTTGCTTTCTACCACAGCACATACGCGTTCCATTGTGTATCAAAAACCATAGAGATCCCTGGGTCTGGTAAAACGATGATTCTTTGTACTACTGAAGGGTGTGTCAACGTCGTGGCACACCAGCTGAATTGGGAAAAACTGAATAGGGAGAGGCCGTACTGCTGGGTTGAGGAGGAATTTTTGGAAATCCCCTCACATCATGCGAATGAAGAAGAACACCCCGTCCCTCTCCGCTGCAAGATTTACTCAGATAAGAAGTATAAAGGACGCTATGTTGCTCTTGCACCCCGTCCATCTGAAAGGGTTTGCCACATCGTCCCAGACGAGAGGTCGGTCTACATGTACGACTTCGTGTTTCAAAAGTTGGGAGTCCGCTTCCCCATGACAGAATTTCAAATGGCCGTCCTGTGCTTCCTCGACTGCGCTCTAACCCAACTGCACCCCAACGGCTGGGGCCTGGTTCGCGCTCTCTAAATTCTGGGAGAGCATTTCAACTTCACCGCCACTGTGGCCAAATTATTTTATTACTGCCAGGTGGTCCGCCGTGCCAACAAGAAGGGCAGTCTTGGGTTCATAATACTCCGTTGTGACCCAAGGATGGTAAGCTTCAAGTCCTACACTGAATCCGCTAAGGTGGACGGACGTTCTTTCAAACATTATTATACGCGGGTCCGTATTCAACCCAACAAGCCGGTCTTCTGGCGCAACAAAGAAGGATTCACCAAATTTCATCTCAGTTGGACGCACGAGCACTTTCTACTGCTGAGCCGTGCTTACTATACTGATGAGGGTGAGCTTTCCTCTCACTCTGTTGAGGTACTGAGCGCCATGCAGACGGCCTCGAGGACCCTCAAAGGATTTTCTTGCAGGCTCCTCCTGGCAGATGGCGATGTCCGAACTACCTACCTCCGTAATATCCATTCCTACTATGGTTATGCTATGCATTTATTCTGTTCTGATTATTTTCTTCTCATATGTTAACTCAATTTTCTTTGTTTTGCAGAACAAATCGAAAAAGCCTGTCCAGAGATGTTGTCTCTAAGGACTATGCTGGCTGATGATGACTCCTCCTCAGAGGAGAACGGAATTCAAGCTAAGAGGAACGCCACCAAGGTTCTAACCATTCCTCTGACTTCCGGAGTGGGAGACGAGGTCCCCCTCCTCGATGAGCAGGAACCGGAGGGTCAAACAGAGACCGCTGGGCAGGGCGATGAAGAGGCTGTCCCAAAAAAGAAAAAGAAGAAGAGGCACCTGGTCAAGACAGTGGATCTAGAGAAGCCCCCCTCTGGTGACCCCGCAAAGAAACGCCAAAAGACCCTGGAGGAATCTGGATTAAAAAAGGACAAGGGAAAGAAACCTGTCTCTGACTCAACCGCCCCTGCGTCACAAACCACGTCTGGACCGGACTCAGGGAGCGGTCCTCTCCCGGCAATGGATTCCCCCAATGAGTCTTTCCTGTCCCCATACCTCTGGTTCCAGGGGTCCATGCCTGCCACTCTTCCCAAAGCAAGGTATTACCTTCGCCTCTCTCTTGACGCTGCTGGAGTTCGAAGTGCTTACGAGGCCGACCGTTGGCAACTGGATAAGCTATCCGGCCTCTTGGGCTCCTTGAGCGAGAAGGCGGATTATATGGAACAGGTTGAGAAGCTCGAGGCCGATATCGCTGTTAGGGAGGCCTGGGCGACCAAGCAGGCTGAAACTCACAGAGGGGTGCTGAGTGAATTAACTAAGGCCAAGGAGACGCTGCAAAAGAAGACTGAAGAAATAAGCCAGCTTCACTTCACTAACAAGGCTTTAGAATGGCAAGTCAATGAGCTTCAGCAACAAAATAAGTCCATCCCCCTGCTTGAGGAAGAGCTGCAATTAGAGAAGAAGACATCGGCCAAGCTTGCTGACGATCTCAAAACAATGGAGGCCGGCCACAATAAAAGCCAAGGGGAGTGGGAGATCCTTCGGAAGGAGATGCAGGCCTAGATCGAAGAGCTGAGGAAGGGGAGTACGAGCACTAGGCCGTCGGAGGAGGATTTTGCCAAACTTCAAAAGAAATTATCTGCTGCTAAGGCCAAGGCTGCCAAAGCCTTGGAAATATGCAAAAAAGTGGCTTACGAATCCTTCGGCCTGGCACTTCGTCAAGTTTTTTACCGTAACCCTGACGTGAAGCTTAATCTGTACGGATTGGATCCGTTCTATGAATTCCACGGAGGGAAACTTGTCGAAGTGAAGAAGGACAACTCGTACCATGATCCTCGTGAAGCTCTTTACGAACTGTCTCCACTTCCAGAGGGTCAAAGTATGGAGCCAACACCGTCCACTCCTGGCCCTGAAGGTGAAACGCAAGGAGGTGCCCAAACTGAAGCTGAGATCGGAGGGGATAAGGCTCAGACGGAGGGAGCTAAAGGAGGGAGGATGAAAGTGCCCACCTCGGAGGATCAACCACCTGCTTCCTGATTTTATGCTTTCATTTATAGCTGTGTACTGGGATCAGCTCCAGCTTTTAATACTTTGAAACCTGTACAACTTCTCCTTTCCAGAAATACAATTTGCTTTTGTTTCTCTTCTATCATTTATGACAAGTATATGATTTCCAGATAACTTAATGATATGCACAATACTTTACTTTTTTCCATACTTTGCAAATCCGCTCTTGTTTAGCTATCTTGCTGTTTAAAGCGTGTTTATCACCTCGGATTAAGATAACAAATGATAACCAACAAGCAACAAATAAGTTAAAGTATGCCCTGTCCCCAAGTGTAAGTATCTTGGGAAGGGAAATTTCGTTGTAAAATTTACCTTTAACTTCTTTGAAAATTTGAAAAGTTCATCCGATCTCGAAGATGTGGAATGGCCATATTTGCGTTCAGCCGCCTCGCGATGAATGCTTCGGAGATGAGGATGGAAATTATATTTGTAGTTCGGTATGACTTCGATACGATATTTGAAAAAGGCTAAGTTTTTGCCTCCCTTCTCTTGAGGTTCGGTTTGATCCTACAACTCAAGTCTTCACACGGTGTTCGGTTCGATCCTACTAACCGTACCCAGAGTTCGATGCAATCCTACAATCTAGGCCTTCAACACGGGGTTCGGATCAGGGTTAATCCTGAACGTACTGCGCCCGTTACTCGAGGTTCAGCGTGGCTTTCTAGATGAACCAGCTTACTGCGCCCAAGCCTTCGAATGGTGTTCGGTTCGATCCTACTAGCCATACTTGGAGTTCAGTGCAATCCTACAATCCAAGCCTTCATCTGGTGTTCAGTTCGATCCTACTAACCGTACCCAGAGTTCAGTGCAATCCTACAATCTGGGCCTTCATAATGGGGTTCGGTTTAATCCTACAACCCATTTCCCCCTCGAGGAGTTACATCGTCAATACACGGAATTGGTGATTGAGATCATCCGTCCTGAGGGTCTTCATCCCAATCGTAAGAGTACGGATTGAGTCTTCAAAGACTTCTATCATAAGGATAATGATGGGAATTATCCACGCCAGGAGTTGTATCATCGAACCACAGAATAAGTGATTGAGATCATCCGTCCTGGGGAATATGCGTAATAGACTATGGCTATAAATCACAACATACCAGAAAAGTGAGAGTGATAGAGTTATAAACTGCATTCTCATTAAGATTGAAAGTATATTACAAAGAAAGCGTAGTTGGGGTCATGCCTCGTTAAAACCTTCTTGAGAAAACCCAATGGGAAAAAACTTAAGTAAGGAAAAAGAGTACATGCCATCTTACCAACTAGCTGTAATAAATACGTAAGTTCTGGGTGTTCCATTTGTTACGGATTGGAGTCCCATCAAGTTCCTCCAGCCGGTATGATCCCTTTCCAGTCACCTCCGAAACTCTGTAGGGGCCTTCCCAAGTTGGGGCTAGCTTTCCTTGATGCGCGAATTTATTCCCCACACTTGCCTTTCTTAACACAAGATCACCAGTGTTGAACGCTCTGTATTGGACACGCTTGTTATACCGGAGGGCTGACTTCGCCTTTATTGCCTGGTCTCTAACAAAAGCTCCTTCCCTTAGTTCACGGAGAACGTCCAGCTCTGATGCCAGATTGGCATTGTTGTCCTCAGCTGAGAAATACTCCACTCGAGCCGATCTGGTCTATAGCTCTACTGGGATCATCGCCTCGACCCCGTAGGTCAACCGGTATGGGGATTCATTAGTGGAAGAGTGTGGTGCGGTACGGTATGCCCATAAAACATGGCACAATTGATCGGTCCAACCTCCATTCGCTTCTCCAAGATGCTTCTTCAGCCCCTTCAGCACCTCTCGATTGGCTACTTCCGCTTGGCCGTTCGTCTGGGGGTGCTCAACAAATGAAAATATCTGGACTATCCCCAGTCCTTCAAGCAAGTCTGTAAACTTTTTATCAGTGAACTGTGTGCCATTATCAGTCACAATCCGCCCTGGCACACCGAATCGAGCGATGATGTTCTCATATACAAAGCGCCTTGTCCGCGCAGAAGTGATATGTACTACTGGCTCAGCCTCAATCTATTTTGTGAAGTAATCTACCCCAACAATCAAATATTTGATACCTCCTGGTGCAGTGGGGAACGGACCCAGGATATCAAGGCCCCACTGGTAGAACGGCCAGGGCACAGCGGATGAAGAGAGTTCTTAGGCCGGTGTGTGATGAAGATTAGAGAATCTTTGACAAGCGTCACACTTCTTCACGAAATCTGCTGAGTCTTGTTTCACCGTGGGCCACCAATATCCAGCCCTGAGGACCTTTCTCATTAAGCTTCGACCCCCAGCATGGTGCCCACACTGCCCCTCATGTACTTCCTCCAGCACTGCTTGTACCTCATCTTCTCTCAAACATAGGAGGTATGGGATAGAGAACCCTCTTTTGTAAAGGACACCATCAACCATGGTGAAGTAGGGCAGCTCCCTTTTTACTCGTCTCCTCTCCTTCTCATCAGTAGGGAGTTATCCATCTACCAGATGGCGGATATAGGGAATGACCCAAGAGTTCTCATAAGGATAGTTTACCATTATAGCATTCAGAGAAGGGAACAGAGGGATGCTAGGTGATGTCAGAGTACTTTGAACCACCGTCGCTGTGCTACCAGGCTGCTTTGTACTTACAAGCCTTGACAAGATGTCCGCTCTGGTATTTTCCTCTCTAGGTACGTGCTTGAACTCTAAAACGTCGAATCTCCCCTTCAATTCATTCACACAATTCAAATAGAGTTGAAGCTGTGGCTCTCAGACTTGATATTCCCCCTGAATTTGCGAAATCACCAGCTGTGAATCGCTACACAATGTAACTGCTGACGCTCCGATGTCAATTGCCGCTCGGAGGCCGGCCAAGCATGCTTCATATTCAGCTTGATTATTGGAGGTCTTGAAATTAAACCGGAGGGAAATCTCTAAGTGCACACCATCATCACTTTCCACCACAACACCAGCTCCACAGCCTTTACTATTTGACGATCCATCCATATAAATGGTCCAATGTGCTCGAGGTGTGGCTGGATCCGACCCTGTCCTTTCTACTACAAAATCCGCCAATACTTGCGCCTTAATGGCTCCTCGAGGCTCATAAGAAATTTCAAACTCAGACAGCTCTATGGACCACTTGATCATTCTTCCAGCAAGATCCGGTTTGCTGAGCACTGAACGGAGAGGCAAATCCATTCTCACCAGTACTGGGTGCGCATGAAAATATGGCCTCAACCGTCGTGAAGCCCACACCACTGCTAGAGCGGCCTTTTCTATCTTCTGATACCTTCCTTCCGCACCCTGGAACGTCTTGCTAGTAAAGTACACCGACCTCTGACCCTCTGGAGTTTCTTTAACCAGAGCCACACCTAAGGCCTCATCGGAAATCGCCAAGTATAAAATCAAAGTCTCGCCAGGGTCAGGCTTTACCAAAATTGGTGGACTTGAAAGTACGGCCTTGAGCTGCTAGAAAGCTCGTTCTTGCTCCTCTCCCCATTCAAAACTCTTGTGTTTCTTCAACGCCTTATACAGGGGGAGGGATCTGTGCGCCATCTTGGGCATGAATCGGGCTAGAGCGGCCACTTTCCCATTCAGCGATTGGACCTCCCTCAGACTCTTAGGGCTCTGCATGTCCAGAATTGCTTGACACTTCCCAGGGTTGGCCTCGATACCCCGCTGGGTCAACATGAAACCCAGAAATTTCCCAGTTGGGACTGCAAAAGTGCACTTCAACAGGTTCAGCCTCATGTTGTACTGTCTCAACCGAGAAAAAACTTGACGCAGGTCTTCGATGTGATCTCCTCCAGCAGGAGTCTTTGCTATGATATCATGAATATACACCTCCACTAGCTTAGTATGCATTCCTTCGAATACTTGATTAATCATACGCTGGTAGGTAGCACCGGTGTTCTTCAATCCGAATGGCATAACGGTGTAGCAGAAAACACCACGGTCATTAACAAAGGCCGTTTTTTCTTGATCTCCTTCCTACATCGGGATTTAGTTATACCCAGAATAAGCATCCATGAAACTGAGGTACTGATAACCAGAAGAATCATCCACCATACGATCGATATTTGGAAGAGGATACGGATCCTTGGGGCAACACCGGTTGAGGTCTACATAATCCGTGCACATCCTTCATTTGCCATTAGCTTTCTGCACCATCACTACGTTGGAAAGCCAGGATGAATAGCAAATCTCCCTTATAAAACCAGCCTTCAACAGTTCCTCTGTTTGCTCACACACAGCGAGTTTGTGGCAACAGAAATCAAGGTCCATCCCAGGCATGTTTGCTGCTGTCCATGCGAAAAGGTCTTTAAATTCTTGCAAAAGAGCCAACAAACGTTGCTCCATGCCTGCCTCCAGATTATCATTAATATGCGTGACCTTCTCTGGGGAATCCCCTAAGACGACGTCCCTGGAACCACCATCCGGTGTGGGCTTTGAGGGGTTGAGAGGGTCGATCTTTAATTCAGCCCTTGGGTCCAAGTCAATTAGACTGACAGACCCAACCGATGTTCCTCCGTCGTTCAGCTTCCTCTTCTTGTTGAATGCTTCCAATTTAACCATGTTGAGGCTGAGGTTGTAACAGTACTGAGCCATCTCCTGATCACCGCGAAGGGAAGACACACCGTTGTCCTTATCAATGAATTTGATCAAGAGGTGAGGAGTGGACACAATCACTTCCATTGCATTCAGGGTAGGGCGGCCTATGATCCCGTTGTAGGGAGATTCCACATCAATCACTAGAATTCTTGATTTGACCATTCTTGCACCAGGCTCTCCTTCAAAAGAAATCAGGGTGTCAAGGTACCCTTTAGTGGGTTGCTTGGCCCCATTAAACGCTGTGAGCTCTTGCGTGTAAGGCTGCAGATCTGCATCATTAAAACCCATTCTTTTGAAACAGTTATAAAAAATTACATCGCAAGAACTTCCCTGGTCGACGAGAATCCTCTTCACATCCTTGTTAGCAATGACAGCAATGATCACCACTGCGTCGTCTCCTCCTGGGATCGTTGGGCTGAAGTCCTCATCCGTAAATGACACCATTGGGGCTGCCACACCGTCCCTAAAAGGGCGGTTATCTCTTGGTTTGCCCTTTACTGATAGAATCATACGATGGTGATTCTTCCTGGCTGTGATGAATGCTCCACCACCTGTAAATCCTCCTGCGATCATCTCAATCACCTCGCGTCTACCTTGCCTCTGCTGCTGAGGCATATTGTCCTGCTGGGCTCCTTCAGCAATCACCACTCCTTTTTGCTTTTCAGCCACAGTAAATCTTCTCACTGGGTTACGACTATTATCACCCTCATCATCTGGATCTCTCCCCCTTTTATCCATTCTGTCAGGTTCGTCCAAAGACTTTTCTCTGAACAGATATTGCTTTAGTTTTCCCTCTCTAATGAGGGTTTCCACAGTGTTCTTCAATGCTTTGCACTCGTCTGTGTGGTGACCCGTTTGTTCATGAAAAGCGCAATATTTCCGTGGGTTACCAATCCTCTTGACTGGGGGTGGCTTCCTTATACCGAAAACACTGAGCGTTGGCCAACCAACCTCCCTCATGATTTGGTAGTGCCTGGCATTCAAAGGAGCATAGTTGCTAAAAGACGAGACGCGCCTGTCTCGTTGATGAGGTCGGACGCTTACAAAGTCCTCCCTAAAGGTGTGCTTTTCTGGCCTAACCCTCTCCTTTTCCCTTCGTGGCTGTTGAGGGGGTACGGGGGGCTTCATTCTTGCTGCTGTAGCCTCCAGATGCATTTCTATGCCCACGTACTTAGAAGCTTTTCTTTGAAACTCCTCGAAGGTTCTTGGGGGGCTCTTTGCCAAAGATAAGGCGAATGCAGATCCAGGTTGCAAAGCTTCCACTACAATATGGAGCTGTATGGCCTCCGTGAGGTTGGGGACCAAGGCAGCTTCCTTGTAAAACCTCTTCAAGAACTCCTTGAGAGTTTCAGTCTCTCCTTGCCTTATCTGGGCCAAGGTGTGAAAAGTTCTTAGAATATCTCTGGAGATGACAAAATGGCTTTCAAACGCAGTTGCCATCTCCTCCCAAGAATCTATGGATCCTGAGGGCAAGCTCTTGAACTAGCTGAGAGCCTCCTTCGTCAGTGTTCTTAGGAACATCCTACACATGACGTCTTCATCTGCCCCCAGATACATGGCTTCATAAACATAAGCATCTAGATGCTTAGTGGGATCAGTTTCTCCATTGTATTTTTCGATTGACAGCGGCTGAGTTGTTTGCAAGTGTTTTGGGATGACAATACTCATGAGTCTCCTTGAGAAAGGAACGCTGAGCTTGTAAGTCCCAGAAGTTACCACTGCCTGCTCCCTTCTCCTGGTACTGACTCTATCACCAGAGTCTTGGGTCTGCTCTCTCTCCTTGTACGTAGGGATTTTCAAATACTGGAGGGTTATAGATCTATCCCTTGCTGATGCATAGTGAGCATCCTCTGCATAGGACGTTACCCTGTCCCCAGCTCCTCTTTTCTCCCGCCTCAACTCCATCAGCTCCTCCCTGAGCTGTCTAATAACCTCATCACGAGGGTCAGGAGTCACTACTGGTACCATCTTTCGAGCGTTGGTAGAAGGAGACTCAAAGACGAGTCTCCTTCCAGTCTGTTGGTGGGTCACATCCTCTACATGACCATCAACGAAATCACGTCCATCACCTTCTATTCTGACCACCAAACTTCTACGAAAAGTAGGAATAACTCTAACGAGTCCCATTGGGCGTGCCAATGAACTGGTCTGAACCGGGGTCTAGGATCCGGTGTGGAACCAGCCACAAGAGTTCAGGTGTTTTAGGGTTTTGCACACCGGTACAGTGGGTGTCCGGTGTTGTAATCCGGCCTCTCAGTGGGAGAAACCGGTCTTGTTGTCCCGGAGATCCTTCACACCAAAGATTCGCATTGTGAAAGGGCGAAAGGTGCACCACTAAAAAAACACCTGTTAGCGACGGAACAAATTGGTCGCTAATCCATGCCATGACCGTCGCTAAAACCATTAGCGACGGCGTCTCAGACGGGACAGAGGACGTCGCTAAAACCCTCGTCGAAAACACATCAGCGACCACATACATGCCGTCGCTACCATATTGACGGCGTTTGACCGTCGCTAAAATCGTCTCTGCCCCAATAACTCCAGCCGTCGCTAAGTGTTGCCATACAGCGACCTCAAATCTCCGTCGCTACTAGCAGCCACCGGCAACCACCATACGCCGTCGCTAATGTGGCCTTCCAACGACTAAGCTCCGCCGTCGCTATGGGTACTCATGTAGCGACCACGCGATCCGTCGCTGTGGGAAGCCATACAGCGACCACGATATTTCGTCGCTGTTTCTTACAATACAGCGACCACTGTAGTCCGTCGCTGTTTTTAACAATACAGCGACCACTGTAGTCCGCCGCTATATTTTACAATATAGCGACCATCTGTTGCCGTCGCTAATTGGAAATTTCTTTTTTAGAAAATTGGGTTAAATATTTATACGGGTTTTGTTAAATATTTTGTATTTTGTATTGGCTGATAAAATTTTATAATTAAATTTAAATAGTTTCTTTAAAATATTAAATTATTATTAAAAACAAAATAATAGATTAAATTTATTTATCAAATAGGTTGAATTATTAATGATAGGTACAATAAGGCTTTTTGATTTGAATGTAATTACCAATAAATATTGACATAATAAATAAAGAATGACAAAATAAATACTGAATGAAATATAACATAAAAACTAAAAATCAAATATACAATGTGTATAAATAATAAAAATACAATCATGGTGGTGGGGGATCCTAGGGTGGTGGTGGGGGCGCCTGGGGTGTGGGGGGAGGTAGCCTCGCCATCAACTGCATCAGTAGCTCCTGCTGCTGAGCAAGTTGCCGACGAGTCTCGGCGTGCTGCTCCTCGACCCGCTGTCGGTCCGCCTCGGCTTTCTGTCGGTCCGCCTCGGCCCGCTCCAACAATAACTGCCTCTGACGTCGCTCCTCCTGTAGCTCATCGTTCAGGTTTTGAATTACCTGAACGACCTCAGTCGGAAGACCAGAGGAAGACGAAGAGGAAGGGGTCTTCCCCTTTTTCGCCAGCTGCGTGCCGACGCCACCCAATCCAAATACCCTCCCTTTCTTGTTCACACCGCCAACAGCCTCCATATAGATGGCGTTGTCGTCAGAACAAGATAGGGTGGGAGGAACCTCCCCTTCAGGAGTGGAAGCCACCAGGTCCGCCTCCTTCTCGGCCCTCCTGGCCTGATATGCCTCCTGTAAATTCAAAAACAATGATAGGATTAGTAAGCTGATTTGTAAATTATAAGCATGTGTCAGTTAAAAGTAAATACCGCTAGATCCGTAGTCTTCTGGTTTACCCATGCACCGGCTTTGTTCTTCTTGGTCATTTGCATGACCTCAAACAAAGAAGGCTCCCGGTGCTCTCTCAGCTCCTGTGGTGGACAAAAAACATTGAGATTTTTATTTGTAAACATGT
The DNA here is from genome assembly GCA_037962975.1 of Clitoria ternatea. NCBI lineage: Eukaryota > Viridiplantae > Streptophyta > Magnoliopsida > Fabales > Fabaceae > Clitoria > Clitoria ternatea. The sequence continues at coordinate 248,548,334 of CM075672.1, read as the reverse complement.
AAGACGAATCATAATAGAAATGTTTAACATAAATATACTTACAAATCTTTTCTTGTGCTCGAGGGTTGAAATGCTACCCCCAGTGTAAACCGAGGCTGCAGCATCGGCGGCTCTGTTGGCCCTGTTCCGAGCACTCACCTGCTGGAACAGGACCCCGCCCCACTTCTGGACCATCTCGTCCCAATGGTCCTCCGGGATCCAACGAGGGCGCTGACCCTTGTCCCTCACCTTCCAAAGGGTACTCTTGATGATTTTGGAGGTCTTTGTGGCAAAGACCTTCCTAATCTCATCAATCATACCCTCCGCCCACTGGTAATCACGCTGTAAAATGAAATGAGAAATCAAAATTAATAAAGGTCTATTTTACAAATCAAGTCACAACAAATGAGCTAGGAACTTACCGAGAAGGTGTCAAACCACCTATCTTGCATAACCTTCCCAGCATCTGTCCAAGATATATATGGACCATCCCACTGGGCCTTCAAAACCTTAGTAATCGCTTTGGTAGTGCGACTACTATCAACAAAGCTGTAATGACAACAATTATGTTAGGAGTAAAACAACACACAATCTAGGGAGACTCCCAAAATTTTGGCAGAGTCTCCCCTGTAATAGTAACATTTCCAATCACAATAGTTACCCTGTTACAAACAGAAGAGTGCCCAGTACAATTCAATCTATACAAGTACTAATTAAAGTAACATCCAATAAACCAACAAGTCTTTTCACTAAAGTTTAATATAAAGTATCATACAAATAACATAAAAGTATTTGAGGTTTAGTCACTTACTCGTCTCCGGCCGGCACGGGCACCAACATAGGCAGAGGGGATGC